>NIVC01000130.1:0-210000 GCA_002269645.1 Macrostomum lignano
ATAAACACATAATATATGTGCATATAATATAAAATTCAATAAAAAGTAATATTAGGATGACAAAGTTTTTGTTTTTATCTTAGAAAATTAGGTAGAAAAATATAGATCATATATAAATTTAATACATGGTGTTATATATGTTTTGTATCAACAAAAAAAATTTTCAAGTCAAATGTGTCCCAGGGCTCTCAAATTCTTTTTGCTAGCCGTACTAGCTGCCACCAAAGTTGTAATGAGCTATTTCTCCTTAACAATTCTACTGATTATTAATTGTCTTGCTACTAGTTAGCGATATATTTCTATTGGTAGCATATGTACTTTTTTGGTAGCATCTATACCTCTATTGTACTTCTGGCCTGAGAGTCTTTTAGCATTGTCTATCCATTCCTATACTCTAAAGATATTATTCTTAGTCCTAGGCATTCCCGGGATCAGAGGGTTACAGCGCACTTTGCTGGGTATTCTGCCTGAGGTGGGTTTCTCAGACTCTAAGCCTGGATTTCTCTACCCTGTGGTAGGATCTCTGCCTCCTAAAGGCGGGTTACTAGACTCCTAAGTTTAGGATTTCTCGTTCTCTGAAAACAGACTAGACTCCCAATCTTGGGGCAACTCCTAAACTACTATCCACTACTCGAAATAAGTAACACGAGCAAATATGAGCCCAAGGCTGATTTCTTCTCAAATGAGAGTATTAAAGTTGTTCAGGAACAGAAGTTACTTTGCCAGGCTCCCAAGTGGCCTCTATTTATAGTAAAACTTCTTATTGTTTCAAACAAAATATTATACAAAAAATATAAAAATATGCAAAATATATGAAATATTCGCGTAGTATAACAATAGCGTTTGAATTTATATGTCTCTAAGAAATGTAAAACTACTTACTAAATCAAAGCCTATTACAATTGTAATTACCTTAAAGAAAAAATTTATGGATAGAAAGAATAAGCAATTCTAACTTGATAGAAAATTGTATATTATAGCAAAAAGAAAATAATTCTAGTAAAAAGAAAACATTTATACATAGTTTAAAAATATCTTATTCTAAAAAGAAAGTATCATAAATAAAACAAAATGGTATAGCCTTAAAAGTAAGATTAATAGAAAATGTTTTGGCTAAATAGAAAAGTAATTTTGCAAAATAGAAAAGTAAAGTAAACTAAAAAGAAATTAATCTAACTAAAAAGTTCTTTACAAAGTTTGCAAAAACCTTTAGGCAAAAACAATAAAAGATATAGAATTTATTGTCTATTTGTAAGCTATGGCATAAGCAGTTAATGCTAAAAGAATTTTAATGCAAGGTAAATATATAAGATAATCTCCAACTATAAAAATCAAAACTCTGTGTGTCTGTCTGTGTACAAATTACTTCGCTGTATAGACTCCCAAACCGCTCAACCAAATTACACCAAATTTTGCACCCACCCTAAATTCACTACCTTATTATGACTACCTTAAAATTTCCTAAATTTGAGTCTTCCCACCTTAAAGTGCAAAAAACTGCTCAAAATGCGCAATTTTTTCACTAAATCCTCTATAGCACCACTCTACTTCCACCGATTCTCTTCAAATTGGACACACTCAATCTTCAACTATTTTGACACAATGTGTAAAATTTTGAGTCTTAAAGTTAATCCTAAACGGCGCTGTGCACTTTTAAAGTTAGGCTGTTTTTTTCAGTGTAGCAACCACCCAAACCTCCGCCCACCTGCCTCTCTTCCCGATCCTGATCTGGGCCCAGATGTGTAAAAGGGGTTTCAAATTGACTAACTTTTGGCTGCCATAAGTTTGCTCCACATGAAGCAATTGACTTCAAATTTGACACAATTCTTTATTGACTCATTCTCTGTCTAATTGTAAAGTCTCAACTCTGTATCTCAATCAGAACAGAAACTGTAGGCATGTGAAGTCTGTCTGCTTTTTCTGTTGTTTGTTCCACTCACTCACTCATTCCCCCAGCCCAGACAAAGGGTCAGGCGATAGGGCTCAATGTACATAGCAAATGTACAGTGTTTTGGAATAACTTTTTAATAGCCTTCTCTGTACCCCCGCGTGTGGAGAGGCTACGTTTAGCCATGACAGTTTAGTGAGAAATTCTAACCACTGTCCTATGTATTGGCAAACTCTGCAGCAGTTTAACAGTGGATGGCAAATCAAGGGAATCCAGCATGGTTTATATAAGCGAAAGATTTATGAAAAGGCAATGCAATGCAATACAACCCTATTAAATTAGTCACACCATGGAAATTTTAGGTTTCTCCTCAAAGTACTTTAAATTTTAAATGTCCTAAAAATGCATATTTCCTTGGTTGTTAGACTGATGCAGACTGCAATGGAGCTGAAAATACACAATTCTTTTCAGGACTGCAAATTGGCAAGAAAGATGACATGATCAAAGTATGAGAACAGCCATGAGAGTACTACGTCTCACAAACTGGCTTTCCAAGCAGGAATGGCGAATGGGCAGACTTTTACTTCAAAAGCCAGATAAAGAATCCAGTATCCAGCTTATGTGCAGGCCAGATAAGAGTGGAAAGGAGAAGGAATAGACGGAATAGAAGGAATAGAAGAGATGAAAGGCAAGAGGGGGATATGAGAAAACATTGAATATAAGAGGAGAGACAAGTGGGGAGGAGAGAGCAGAGAAGAAGGGAGGAGGAGGGAGAAAGGAGGGAGAGGAAAGAGTAAAGGTAAGAAGAGGGGAGAGATGAGACAGAGGATCGATGAGAGGAGAGTAGAGAAGAGTGAGAAGAGAGTAGAGATGAGAAAGCAGAAAGAAGATAACAGAGGAAAGAGAGGAGTCAGAACAGGTGAAAGAGAAGAATACAGAGGAGATAAGTGAGTGAACGTATAAGAGAGTAAAGATGACAGATAAGAAAGCAGATGAACAGACAAGAGATGGGAGAGTACAGAGAACAAAGGAGAGATAAGAGAGAAGAGATTACAGAGACTAGAGGAGAGAGGAGAGACAGGAAGAGAGAGAGGAAATAGGAGAATGAAGAGGGGAGTGAGTAGAGAGGAGAAGAGAGATTGGAGAGAGAGAGAGAGGGAGAGAGAGAGAGAGAGAAAGTGCAGAGCAGATAGAAACGAGAAGAGATAAGAGAGAAAAATAAAAGAAAAAAAAGAAGAGATGAAAGAGCAGACGAGAGAGAAGAGAAGAATTAGTGAAGAAAAATATTCTAGCCTAGAATAAAAAGCACTTCCAGCCTTAAAGTAAAACTTTTATAGACTGAAGGTTAAGCCAATGTAGCCACGGTGGAAATTAATAAGAAAAAGAACACATGAATAGATTTTCTTCTGACTTGAATCATTCAATCAAATTTTTGCAATATAGTATTATTATTGACATCTTTCAAAGGGATTGCTCCATTTTATAAAGAAAAAACATAAAAGCTAGATTATTCACCTATTATACCAGAGGCCAAACAAGGTTGCTAACTAGAAGAATTCTAGAAAACTAGCAGTGAGTTGCATAGTGCTTCTCTAACTTAAATAGATCTTTTTAGCTTATGAATTTAATCTTATACTTGAAATTGTATTAAATGGAAATGCTAGCCAGTAATTCTATAGAGATGGAAAAGTCTGCACTTCAAATATATGCAAACTTCTAAAAAGCTCTGAAAACACTATCTCTCTTTCTCTTGGAAAGGCATATACAGTGATTTTAATACAAAAATGAGTTAGTTGTATTGTATTGCACAGTCTAATTAACTATGGTATATGTGGGTAAACCTAACTTTATCTAATTGAAAACCATAAGTGGGATTTTTAACAACTTAAAACCATTGAAAACTAGACCTAGGATCATTGTAAAGCAGACTTGGAATTATTATTATACTGGATTCTACTATTCTACTGGATTCGTATCCTGCATCTGATGAGCCATCTAAATCAGGACTCTCATCTTCCATGCCAAATCATCTAGCAAGTGGAATTATTCTTGAGCTATTGGTGAATACGTTGTGAATTGTATCATACTGTATTCACCTCACTTTTACTTCTAGGCATTCAAGAATCATGACTTGTGTAGTACTGTGTATGCTCACTACAGTGTATTAAGACAATTTACAAATTGTCTCACAGGCCGCCACTAGAGGGCATAGTGATTAGCTGTTAAAACAATCTGCACAGACTATGTAAAAAAACTAGCTGGCGAGGCATTTAGCCTTAAAAATAAGGTGATAGTTACTCCTGCTGTTTACCTAAAAGTACGTTTATTTTCTTAGCTTTCTTTCATGGGTACGTCGCATTTTTTGATAGAAAACTAAGTCACACGGCCAGTGTAATTTCAGAGGTTGCGCATGTATGTCAGCAATCCCCCCATAAGCCTGACATCTCAGCAATCCCCTTAATGGAGCTTAATGAGGATTCCCTGCAATTCCCTGCAGCTTAAGGCAATACCCAAATATTCGAGAATCAAACAAATTATTATTTTAAGACGAAGGATTAGCCATTATGGATGAAGTAGGCATTTAAGAAAGATAATTGTATCTACCTGAATAGATACCTATCTGATACCTGTTTAAATTTTTTAAAGTATTATTTAATGAACTTAATCGTCGGTATCTTTGCCTAGACGATATCATATTACGAATTTTACTATGAAAGCCCTTTTTCAGGATCAAGAAGTCACAATCGCAATTACTGCTGCCGTATTTTCTACATATTTTTGTAAAGAAACTGGTCAACTCGATCGCAGATGGCTTCACGAAGTCGTATTTCCTCAGTTGCGAGAAATAAATGAATTCGGAATATTTCATGTTAACAAAGAGATCATTCGAACAAGTCTTCGTAGGAAGGGCAGCAACAGTTATTTATTACGACTAGTTTGCGCTGAATCAGCAGGCTGCAAGACAGTTATTACGTTGTCGATGGCAGATTTGCCTCTGATTGACAGTGTTAACTTAAGGTTGCAAAAGAAAAACGAGCACAGCGGCCACAGAGTGATTCTTCCAAACGACAATGTCCGCCATCTGTGGGAGCATGGTTCACAAGAGTGTCGAGAATTTGTCGCGAGTAAGGCGGCATGCAAAGACGCAAGACCGACTGAAATTTACGAGGGAAGCCTGCAGCATTTTAAGTCAGGTAAAATATGTTCCTTAGCGTCAGTGCGACAAGCATGTAGTCGTATTCAGAATGCTTCTAGAAGAAGCCAAAACGAGCACGAAGATTTGCGCAAGCAAATGTTAGATTGGAAAATATCGCTAGTATCGGAAGACGCTGTATCTGGATTTATTCAGCGTATCAGTACGGCTCCATTTGGAGTCGTTATTTATTGCGCGGAACAACAATTTCTTTTGCGCCAATTACTTGCCAGGAATCCCTACGCTCCAGTCCACATCGACGCAACTGGTGGGCTCGTACGAAAATCGGAACTTATACCTGAAAATGTGCTGCTCTGCAGCGCAGTTGTTAGTTCTGAATCTGAATCTGTTGTGGCAACGCCAATAGCAGAGGCGGTATTGGAGTCCACGAAGACCGAAGATATATCCGCGTGGATTGAATCCTTTCTGCTCAATTTTGCCCGGTTTCAAGACCGAGGTGTTTGGGAAGTGTCAAAGGTTGGCCCGCGTATTTATGTTATCGACTTCAGCTGGGTCTTTCTCCATGGCGTTCTTCGTGCTGCTGCCATAATGGATCTAGGAACGTATTTAAGAAAGCAATTCAAGCGACTAACCTCATGGGACGTTAAACCTCCATCGTACCCACTTGTATTCATTTGCAGTTCGCATCTAATGCATCGTGTTGCAATGACGATCGCTATCAAAAACAGAGAAACGAAAAAAAACTTTCTTATCTTTTTTGCCAATCTTATTACTGCTGATAGTTTAGAAACAGCGAAGTCGGTCTGGGAGACCATGCTTCGTCTATTTTGCAGCCAGTATGTAACGTCCGTTGTGCAAGACGCTTTCGAAGTGCTTCATCAGTACAAAGCTTCCTTGCCATCTAGCTGTCATGAATTTGTGAATGAAATGCCGGATCCTGAAGAGGAAAATCAATCAGGAATTTCAGTTGATCCTCCAGATTCGGAAGCTGCTACAACACTACGATCAAGTTCACCCTTTTCAGGAATTTTCGGTGTTCCTGAGCCAATCAATACCGAGGCAAAAGAGTTGAATCCTAACTTTTCTCTAGAGGCTATGCAAAAAGTCTTTAAACTTTATCTACCGCTTCTGCCGATTTGGAGCGTGTGTGTTTTCAAAGGAACGCCTATTAGCACGCACCTAACGAACGCACCTGTTGAATCCTGGTTTCGTTGGGTAAAAGCTAGAGTGCGTCGTAAAAGTGGCACGCGTTTGTTGATTGGAAACTTTCTACGGGCACAACTCGAATGTGTACTAGAGCGCATTAGTCGAGTCAAAAAGAATCAGCAGACTGTTCTTCCACCTCGGCGACCAAGACGTCGCAAGGTAAATGAAGAGGCACCTCACGTTCCCAAAGGGGACCCTTGGGCCTCCAGAGTTTCAAAACCCTCTTACTTAGGCGGGAAAATTGCCTCAAAGCTACCGTTTAAGTGCAGCCAACTGCGTCCTGCAAGAAAATCAGAGCACCGATTTGCTCCGAAATCTGAAACTCCAACGTGTGCACTAAGTCCGCCTGCCACTCTTTCCAAGAATACTTTTATTACTGTTAAGGCAGATAACTGCGGCGAAGAGATCAAATCCGTCTACAGAGGTTGCGTTTTCATACGCCGAGACTGCGCCAAAACTGAGATTGGCCGAGAGTGCGCAGCCACAACTGAGATTGGCCAAGAGTGCGCAGCCACAACTGAGATTGGCCGAGAGTGCGCAGCCACAACTGAGATTGGCCGAGAGTGCGCAGCCACAACTGAGATTGGCCGAGAGTGCGCAGCCACAACTGAGATTGGCCGAGAGTGCGCAGCCACAACTGAGATTGGCAAAGAGTGCGCAGCCATAACTGAGATTGGCCAAGAGTGCACAGCCACAACTGAGATTGGCCAAGAGTGCGCAGCCATAACTGAGATTGGCCAAGAGTGCGCAGCCACAACTGAGATTGGCCAAGAGTGCACAGCCACAACTGAGATTGGCCAAGAGTGCGCAGCCATAACTGAGATTGGCCAAGAGTGCGCAGCCACAACTGAGATTGGCCAAGAGTGCGCAGCCACAACTGAGATTGGCCAGAGTGCGCAGCCACAACTGAGATTGGCCAAGAGTGCACAGCCACAACTGAGATGGCCGAGAGTGCGCAGCCACAACTGAGATTGGCCAAGAGTGCACAGCCACAACTGAGATGGCCGAGAGTGCGCAGCCAAACTGAGATGGCCGAGAGTGCGCAGCACAACTGAGATGGCTGAGAGTGCGCAGCCACAACGAGATGGCTGAGAGTGCCCAATCAAACTGAAGCTGGCCGAGGTGCGCAGCGAAACGGAGATGGCTGAGAGTCGAAGCCAAGCGAATGATGGCTGAGAGTCCGCAGCAAGCGGAGGATGGCTGAGAGTGCGCAGCCGAAGCGGAGGATGGCTGAGAGTCCGCAGCCGAAGCGGAGGATGGCTGAGAGTGCGCAGCCGAAGCGGAGGATGGCTGAGAGTCCGCAGCCGAAGCGGAGGATGGCTGAGAGTGCGCAGCCGAAGCGGAGGATGGCTGAGAGTCCGCAGCCGAAGCGGAGGATGGCTGAGAGTGCGCAGTCGAAGCGGAGGATGGCTGAGAGTGCACAGCCGAAGCGGAGGATGGCTGAGAGCGCGCAATTCAATCCAAGGACGACAGAGAGCACGCAGCTAAAAACGAGAGTGGGCAAGAGGGCGCAACCTAAACGTAGGATGGCCAACAGTGCACAGGTCAATCGCAGACAGACTTCTGTCGAGTTAAAGAGCACTAAAAACCCTTTAGTTTCGACGAGCATCAATCAACTTTTTCATTTTATGGACAAAAAAGAAAATTCTAAGTGTCCCGCTACGTCAAGAAAATTCATCACCAGTGACTCAAAACGCCTCAAAATTCTTCCTACTGCCAGTGCAAAATCCAAAAAAAACAGAGATGAAAATTTTACTAAGGAAGAGCTCGTGCCTTGTTTCTCAACCCAAGAAAAGTATGGAAAATTCTGTATCAGGCGCTTCGATCGCGATTCTCTTCTTAGCGAGCGCAGTTGGATCAGTGTCACGGTAAGTTGGTGTTGGTCTTGTGTCCTTTAAAGTCTTTTAATTACAGCTCAATTCTTAAATCCTTTTGATATGCTCAATTGACAATCAGTTCTGTGAATTATTTCAAAGAAAGTAAGCTTTATTTTGTAGACCGTGTTTACTGCAGAAGTAAGATTGAGGCTCCGGAAGAGCCAGTCGCTTCTATATATTTAGCGAGCACCGTACGCAAGCAACAAAGACCCTCGAGGGTCTCTCATACATGTACGCAAACCAAAAGGGGAAAAGGAAAGGAAGGAAGGAACAGCAAGCAAGCAATGGGTGACGCATCGCGATAATGAACATTCCTACCCCACTTCCCCCAACCCCCTCTCACACCACACTACACTGTACGTCATCACACCCCTTCCCACTAAGATCTTGATCACGGAAGGTGTCATCAAAAAAAGCAAAACAAGCGATCATCAGTTGCAATCAGTCAATTGTAGGTCAGCCTCTCCGGCTTGAATCGCAGCCTGGCCGATCTCCGCGGCACCGTCCACTCCTCGGTAGCTGCTTCAGGACCAGCATCAGCAACGCCCGTCTCTGCTGCCGGGGTCTCAGGCAACTCTGCTGTTGCGAGAGGTCGATAGTTGCCTCCTTCGGGCAGCGGCAGGATGGCGGCAGACTCGCAGGCTGCGGAGACATCAAGGGGGGCCGCCGGCACAATGGACGCCGCAGGCTTGCGTACCTTCTGTTGGTCATTGGTCCACACCCATTCGGATTCTTTCTTCATGATTCTTTCTCTCAAGGACTTGTCAGTACCGAAAAATTCACTATGAATCTTGACAAGTAATTTGCACTACCAATAAACCGTTGGAGCTGCGCTTGCTTTTCAGCACGCTGTTCGAAACGGGAGCACGAGAAATGCCCGCAGACAGATTGCCCGCCGAGATTTGCCCGCGGGGGATTTGCCCGTGGAGATTTGCCCGCCGAGCTTTTCCCGCGGGGATTTGCCCGCAGTGCATTTTGCCCGCGAGCGAGTTGCCCGCCGAGTTTTTTCCCGCCGAGGTTTGCCCGCAGTGCTTTTTTCCTGCAGCGCATTTAGCGACGCGGCAGATTTTGTCTGCATTGCCTTCCCAATGCTTAGTACGTGTTAATCTCAATAAAGAGATTTACACGATCAAAACGTTTTGATAGTAACTGCATATTAAATGCATATTTTTTTGGGGGGGGGGGCAATACAGACAGAATCTAGCTGCCAAATGCGCTGCAGGAAAAAAGCATTGCGGGCAAACCTCGGCGGGAAAAAACTCGGCGGGCAACTCGCTCGCGGGCAAATTAAGGGCAACTCGCTCGCTCGCTGGTGGGCACTGCGGGCAAATCTCGGCGGGCAATTTTCGGCGGGCAAATCTCCACGGGCAATTCGCTCACGGGCAAAATGCACTGCGGGCAAATCTCCGCGGGAAAAGCTCGGCGGGCAAATCTCCACGGGCAAATCTCCTGCGGGCAAATCTCGGCGGGCGGTTAGTCTGCGGGCAATTCTCATGGACCCGTTCGAAACTGTTTGGGTGCGGCATTTCTTTGATGCTGTTTACTTTTTGTGGATCTACTTTCACACCTTTGTCAGTTAGTATGTGTCCAAGAAATCGAAGCTCAGTTTTGCCAATGCTCGTCTTTTGCCTGTTCAGAGTCAGGTTCTTTTTTCTGCATTGCTCCAAAAGATTTCGGACTGCTTGGTCGTGCTCTTCCCGAGTCTTTCCCCATACTATGATGTCATCAATATGTAGTTAGCAGATTTTTCTACCTGACTTGTCACTTCTGCAAAGAGATTCTATAGTCGATGCATTTCATACACTATGGACATCGTCAGGTCTCAATTATTTATTAATTGAAAACAGAAGAAAAGAACTTGTTAAAAAACAGTTGACAAGGAAAAGAAAATTATTACAGTTGACGAAGGAGTCAAAGTTTAGTACTCGTATACAAAACTGGGTGCACAAGTTAGGGTGGAAAGGCATGGTGCGCATCAGATCAATCCAGTCCGGTTTTTGCGTACAATGCCTTTCCACTGAGTCTTATTGCAGTTTTCTATTTAACTTGATTGATAATGGTTCGAAACGCGTTGCATAAAGACTCATCGAATGCTGATCCTTGTGTTTCTTTTCTATATGTTCTCTTCTGAAACAGTACGCTACCATGTAATCCATGCATCCTTCCCACAGATTATTAATGCACTTCTTGCTGCCGTGGCTTCTCAGCATGACGGTGCGGCTTTTCTACTGCACTATGAAGTCGACATACTCTTTCGTGGAGTGGAAGATCAATTCACAGCTGAATTGATCGATAAGCTGCACAATGTTAGCATTATGATTGATGTGCAGACATTACCGTAGTTTATCGATTATGGCATCGTGTCTTATTGACTAAATATTGAAACTATTGACTTTCCCATGTTTTAGGCAAAGAAAGCGATAATTGGTACAATATATCGCAACCAACACTTTATGCTTTTGTTCGTGGACCTGGAGCGGCACAATGTAGCAGTTTTGGATCCTCTTTTGTCATCCGAGCAACTTAACATTTCAATATGTGCTAACTTAAAGTAAGTTGGTGCTCAAAGTATTTAAATTGTCTCAATGCAAGTATTTGAAAGTATTCTAAACTGTCGTTTGTGTCTCACTCCCCATCTTTTGTTGATTGTCGGTAATTTATCGTTAATCGTTAATTATCGGTAATTTATTTAATTATTCATCAAGACGTCAACACAGAAGTTCTTTGGTAAAAAAATTAGCAAAAAATGGATGCGGGGTTAAAAATTGGAAAAATGAGCACCAGTGAAGCGCCAGGCACACGACCAGTTTTAATAAAGCTCTACAGGGGGGAGCAAGCAGGTAAGCATGCATACGAGTACACCCATCTCGACCCACACCCACCCCAGCACAGAACACTGGTTTGTACTGCCTGTACGAAACTATGACGCTTAAGAAAAATTGTAGGCAATTTTAGGGTTGGCCAGTCCACCACAATGACCGCCAGTCAGTCGCGATCAAGTACCCGAGTCATGACGCTCATGACCTTGCCTCATGATATTGTGTCAAGGATCTTACCTTTTTAGCTACTATTCGCGACACTGGTTGAATTGCCAGATTGCCTAAGATACTCGTATCTAGGGCGGATCACTGGCGCCGAATGTCTATTTAATATATTTTATCAATACCAAACGACCTGCGCGACCCAACAGTCACCTCTTATCACGAGTACTAATTACTTATATTAGTACTCTATTTTTTACTAAACTGATTGCTGATTAGACAGGAAACTAACGCATTCCATTATGTTTGTTGTTCTATTACTGCTCGTGTTTTATTCTGCCCTCAGCTCCGTTCGACACTGCTTTGGCTGGCATGAAATGCAGCCTATTACTATAAAGCACTCGATTCAGCAGGACGGGAATAGCTGCGGAGTGCTAGTGTGTAAATTCGCTGATTTGCTACTATCCGATAGCTCACTAAATATCAATTCGGCACCAAGAGAGATGGCTCTGAGCCGTTTGGAATTGTGGAAAACTTTGCTCCTCAGGGCGGTTGACCAAGAAAATTTATGCTGGATGTGTGGAGAGAAAGAGGCGGCTTCACATGATGGTGCCTACGATAATTGGGTGAGTAGTATGCATTGGTTTGTAAGTTTTAGCGAAGATTATACCTTATGCGTACGAGTACGAAGCGTTATTACGATGTCGTAAATTTCGGAAATGTATCAAAAAGAGATTTCATAAAGGTATTGCTGAGCAGTGTTTTGGCAGTAAACTCACTCCAATTTAGATTTTTCCTTCTCCTTTCAGATACAGTGCGAAAAATGTTTCATCTGGTTCCACGAAGCGTGCATTCGACAATCATGCATTTCAACTTGTGTCTTCTGTGACAGGATTTGACTTGCACTTTTGTGCAACTTTGTTACGAGGTGTATCCAAAATGAAAGAGTCTATCGATAATAATGGTTATGTGATTCATTTAACTTTAATTTATGTGGATATCAGAACGACAAATGCTTTTTTATGTTTCTTTCGGGCAGCATTTTTTGCATTAAGTATCCTCCGCCAAGACGTTTGCAATTCGGTATTCAACCCCCCATCCTCCTAGGATTGCAGATCTGGTGACGGTTTTATTAGCACGTTCCTAATTAGCATGTATACAAGCAGAATACCAGATTCGGAGACTCATTTTTATCCTCTAGAAAAGTATCTGCTGGTGGTAAATTCGATATCAATTCGGCCCTAAATTGGGTGATCAATTTGATTACGGGCACTGTTGTCGGAATATTACCCACTGCCGATGGCATCCTTTACCTGATTCGTTATGGTTCGTACCTGCTTTACCTTTGTAAGTCACGTGCTTCGTTTTTTTATTTTTGACACAGCCTTATTTTTTAACTATGATGAAAGCCTACAGTGCATTTATGGCAAGATAATAGCTGTATCCATACTGGTACTAGTGTACCATAGAGTTTAAACAATCATACTGAAGCAGTGCAACTAAAGACAAAATGTGATAGCACATATCATTACTAGACATGACTGCAATATCTGCGTATGGTATGCGCCCATTTGTGACCATACAGACGTAGACGTTTATTATGTAAGCAAGACTTTGTGGTCAAGAGCCGTTCCTGAATTCACTAGTGCCCGCTCTTGGCTATAGAATAAACAATCTTTAAAGTCGGTAAATACCATGGTAGCTAGTAACGCTTTCTTCACAGACTTTATCATGCTATATTTTTCCGTTGTTTAATTGAAATTTTGTTTTCAACGTAAGCTGTAAATTTGAACTCGAAATAAATTTCGAAGTTTTTACCGATTGACATACGTGGCAATTAAAAATGTGTTGTTTGTGCATTTTAAGCAGCTAATTAATATTTCATAATTTAGTTATTTGGGCCTAAAGGGCTTTCTATTGTAGTACAACAACACCAACACGTAAAGCAATTTTTTCTCTAGCGTACAATTTCTACAGTTTTTTATTCTGCACTTAAGGAGTTAAGCGCTTCCAAACCATGTTTTTTCTCTATGTATCCAAATATTTATTTTGCATTTGAACTTTCTTGTTTTTTTGCTACAATTTGCTACAATTGCTACACTTGCTACAATTATGGACAAGCATTTTTTTATTGCAATATTTTTGCTATTAAGTAAATTATTAAACATGCATCGTTAGATTTTTTCGGGCAAGTCCTGCCCTGTCTTTCCTTTAAAAAAATCGACTTTCTCTCAGTTTCCGTTCGTTTTATTTGCAACGAATAATGGATCACCAACGCAAAAATAATTAAAACATCATTTTTTCACACACAAGAATTTACCAAAAGCAAAGCTAACTACAGGCAAGTTCAGCGCTTACAGACGCTGCCAGTCATAAGAATATAGACATCAAACTTTAGACAGGTTTATTTGTAACTCGGAATTTGTAGCGAGTGAATTAGAACGCAGTGGAATGAAATAATCTTGAAATGATCTATGGCCAAATCTCCACTGTTTTACACATGGACATCGTGCAGGAATGACACTCTCCGTTCCTGCACGCAAACAATTTATTTAAAATTGTACGCAAATGTATGGGGAGGAGAGAGAATGTATACAGAGTGTGGAGGTAGGAAAGAGAGAGGGGGTTAAAAATAAATCGATTTTTGTGATTTTTTATTTCACGCCGACATAAAATTAATTCAGTGAAGGGGGAGAAAAACTCTAATAAGAATGAAATTCATGAACGCTTACTCGTGCGTCTATGGCCAAAGCACAAGTGCACTGGTCTGTCTCTGGTGTTTCTCTAGTCTGTCTCTGGCCTGTCTCCGCACACTTGTGCTTTTCCCATTGACGCACTCGTAAGCGTTCAAGAATTATACATTCCTGCACGACTGCCTTCATTCCCACGCGCTGGCTCAAATAAGAATTATTATAGTGGAAACGAGATTAGAAAGGTTGTAACTCTCGGCTCGGCTCGGCTAGCCTCGGCTTTATTTGATTGAGACAGTAACGACAAATAGAGTATTGTCTATCTATGGTCAAGAGGGTTGTAGTGATGGGTTTCGACCTTCGGGCTCCTTGTTAGGGAAGCCTTCGGGCCTCAGGCTCAGAAATAAATCACTTAGAGACCTGGCCCCCCCACTCCTGTCAGATGGTCAGCCCCATGGTAGCTTGATCGTGTGGCGAGCAGTCTAGGTCCTATAGCTAAGAGAGGGACAGCGAGGGACGAGCAGGGAGAATTTGAAGGTATAAATCACTTAATCCGCAGATTAGCTAACTCGCTGCCACCATCCCGTACGCCCTGGCTCACCACACCGGGGCTCTCGAAATCGGGCTTCCGACTAGAAGGGGCTTTGCACTTACCTTCCCTAGTGTCTTTTTGTTGTCAATCTCGAAGTCATAGCCGATGATAAGGGACACTGCTGGGACTGGATCGCATTGGCCATGCAGGTACAGAGGGGACTTGAGCAGCGGATTCTTGCAGTGGCGAGTCTATGGGGTAGCTACATGTACTATTACATTGCTAAATACGAAGATGTGTACTTTTGGCCTTCAACGCGCCAACTAGCCTCTCCTAGCGCTGATAATAGGCTAACTCGAACTTCAGAGACCTCGCATGATTCATTACCCGAGCCGCTTGGCGAACCTAAAGTGCACAGAGTACATCTCTGGCGCCGATTCTGCACTTCTGGCAGTTTTGCTCACTGATTTGATAGATAGACTGAGAACTGCCTTGCCATTTGTCCACTGTGACCGGCGCCTACTAGCTTAGCTACTCATCTGAGCCATCGGCAAACAAAGAAATAAAACCGATTAAAATAACTGTTAGATTTAACCTTCTTAAATCACTTCACACTTCACATTGAATTAGAGTTTCAGACTACTAGCAGTATTATTGAATGACTTCTGCCTCAGCAACAGCACTACTAAACAAAATGAGCAAAAGTGTGCGCCTAATTCAGCTACTGAACCAGTTGACAGATAAGGGGTCACCCATGCTTCGTCCCGACAGTTAATGCTTCGTCCCGACAGTAAAATTTGGCCATATCCCGACAGTTAATGCTTTTTCCCGACAATTATATTCGGCCATATCCCGACAGTCATTGCTTCGTGCCGACAGTTAATGCTTCGTCCTGACAGTTAAATTCGGCCATATCCCGACAGTTAATGCTTCATCCCGGCAGTTAAATTCGGCCATATCCCGACAGTTAATGCTTCGTCCCGACAGTTTATGCTTTGTCCCGACAGTTAATGCTTCGTCCCGACAGTTAAATTCGGCCATATCCCGACAGTTAATGCTTCGTCCCGACAGTTAAATTCGGCCATATCCCGACAGTTAATGCTTCGTCCCGACAGTTAATGCTTCGTCCCGACAGTTAATGCTTTGTCCCGACAGTTAATGCTTCATCCCGACAGTTAAATACGGCCATATCCCGACAGTTAATGCTTCGTCCCGACAGTTAATGCTTTGTCCCGACAGTTAATGCTTCGTCCCGACAGTTAAATTCGGCCATATCCCGACAGTTAATGCTTCGTCCCGACAGTTAATGCTTCGTCCCGACAGTAAAATTCGGCCATATCCCGACAGTTAATGCTTCGTCCCGACAGTTTATGCTTCGTCCTGACAGTTAAATTCGGCCATATCCCGACAGTTAATGCTTCGTCCCGACAGTTAATGCTTCGTCCCGACAGTTAAATTCGGCCATATTCCTACAGTTAATGCTTCGTCCCGACAGTTAATGCTTTGTCCCGACAGTTAATGCTTCGTCCCGACAGTTAATGCTTTGTCCCGACAGTTAATGCTTGATCCCGACAGTTAAATTCGGCCATATCCCGACAGTTAATGCTTCGTCCCGACAGTTAAATTCGGCCATATCCCGACAGTTAATGCTTCGTCCCGACAGTTAATGCTTCGTCCCGACAGTTAAATTCGGCCATATCCCTACAGTTAATGCTTCGTCCCGACAGTTAATGCTTTGTCCCGACAGTTAATGCTTCGTCCCGACAGTTAATGCTTCGTCCTGACAGTTAATGCTTCGTCCCGACAGTTAATGCTTCGTCCCGACAGTTAATGCTTCGTCCCGACAGTTAATGCTTCGTCCCGACAGTTAATGCTTCGTCCCGACAGTAAAATTCGGCCATATCCCGACAGTTAATGCTTCGTCCCGACAGTTAATGCTTCGTCCCGACAGTTAATGCTTCGTCCCGACAGTTAATGCTTTGTCCCGACAGTTAATGCTTCATCCCGACAGTTAAATTCGGCCATATCCCGACAGTTAATGCTTCGTCCCGACAGTTTATGCTTTGTCCCGACAGTTAATGCTTCGTCCCGACAGTTAAATTCGGCCATATCCCGACAGTTAATGCTTCGTCCCGACAGTTTATGCTTTGTCCCGACAGTTAATGCTTCATCCCGACAGTTAAATTCGGCCATATCCCGACAGTTAATGCTTCGTCCCGACAGTTTATGCTTTGTCCCGACAGTTAATGCTTCGTCCCGACAGTTAAATTCGGCCATATCCCGACAGTTAATGCTTCGTCCCGACAGTTTATGCTTTGTCCCGACAGTTAATGCTTCATCCCGACAGTTAAATTCGGCCATATCCCGACAGTTAATGCTTCGTCCCGACAGTTTATGCTTTGTCCCGACAGTTAATGCTTCGTCCCGACAGTTAAATTCGGCCATATCCCGACAGTTAATGCTTCGTCCCGACAGTTAATGCTTCGTCCCGACAGTAAAATTCGGCCATATCCCGACAGTTAATGCTTCGTCCCGACAGTTTATGCTTCGTCCTGACAGTTAAATTCGGCCATATCCCGACAGTTAATGCTTCGTCCCGACAGTTAATGCTTCGTCCCGACAGTTAAATTCGGCCATATCCCTACAGTTAATGCTTCGTCCCGACAGTTAATGCTTTGTCCCGACAGTTAATGCTTCGTCCCGACAGTTAATGCTTTGTCCCGACAGTTAATGCTTGATCCCGACAGTTAAATTCGGCCATATCCCGACAGTTAATGCTTCGTCCCGACAGTTAAATTCGGCCATATCCCGACAGTTAATGCTTCGTCCCGACAGTTAATGCTTCGTCCCGACAGTTAAATTCGGCCATATCCCTACAGTTAATGCTTCGTCCCGACAGTTAATGCTTCGTCCCGACAGTTAAATTCGGCCATATCCCGACAGTTAATGCTTTGTCCCGACAGTTAATGCTTCGTCCCGACAGTTAAATTCGGCCATATCCCGACAGTTAATGCTTCGTCCCGACAGTTAATGCTTCGTCCCGACAGTTAATGCTTCGTCCCGACAGTAAAATTCGGCCATATCCCGACAGTTAATGCTTCGTCCCGACAGTTAATGCTTCGTCCCGACAGTTAATGCTTCGTCCCGACAGTTAATGCTTTGTCCCGACAGTTAATGCTTCATCCCGACAGTTAAATTCGGCCATATCCCGACAGTCAATGCTTCGTCCCGACAGTTTATGCTTTGTCCCGACAGTTAATGCTTCGTCCCGACAGTTAAATTCGGCCATATCCCGACAGTTAATGCTTCGTCCCGACAGTTAATGCTTCGGCCCGACAGTTAATGCTTCGTCCCGACAGTAAAATTCGGCCATATCCCGACAGTTAATGCTTCGTCCCGACAGTTAATGCTTCGTCCTGACAGTTAAATTAGGCCATATCCCGACAGTTAATGCTTCGTCCCGACAGTTAATGCTTCGTCCCGACAGTAAAATTCGGCCATATCCCGACAGTTAATGCTTTGTCCCGACAGTTATATTCGGCCATATCCCGACAGTTAATGATTCGTCCCGACAGTTAATGCTTCGTCCTGACAGTTAAATTCGGCCATATCCCGACAGTTAATGCTTCGTCCCGACAGTTAATGCTTTGTCCCGACAGTTAATGCTTCATCCCGACAGTTAAATACGGCCATATCCCGACAGTTAATGCTTCGTCCCGACAGTTAATGCTTTGTCCCGACAGTTAATGCTTCGTCCCGACAGTTAAATTCGGCCATATCCCGACAGTTAATGCTTCGTCCCGACAGTTAATGCTTCGTCCCGACAGTAAAATTCGGCCATATCCCGACAGTTAATGCTTCGTCCCGACAGTTTATGCTTCGTCCTGACAGTTAAATTCGGCCATATCCCGACAATTAATGCTTCGTCCCGACAGTTAATGCTTCGTCCTGACAGTTAAATTCGGCCATATTCCTACAGTTAATGCTTCGTCCCGACAGTTAATGCTTTGTCCCGACAGTTTATGCTTCGTCCCGACAGTTAATGCTTTGTCCCGACAGTTAATGCTTGATCCCGACAGTTAAATTCGGCCATATCCCGACAGTTAATGCTTCGTCCCGACAGTTAAATTCGGCCATATCCCGACAGTTAATGCTTCGTCCCGACAGTTAATGCTTCGTCCCGACAGTTAAATTCGGCCATATCCCTACAGTTAATGCTTCGTCCCGACAGTTAATGCTTTGTCCCGACAGTTAATGCTTCGTCCCGACAGTTAATGCTTCGTCCCGACAGTTACCCTAGACTCCAATCATGGATTATCCATGCATGGTCCATGATTACATGCATAAACCATGCATGACCATGTTGTTTCCATGCATGGACTCTTTTTTGTCCCATCGATATCCCATGCATGGCTTTAGAATTTAAATTGTTCGAGAATGTTACTGAAAATGAACGTAGCACAGAAAAGGCATTTATTAAAAAAGTTGATCTGTGGTGACCGGAATACCATTTCATCTTCACTTAAAATTAGAGTTGTGTTTTTTTGTTATTTCTTCTTACGCAAATCTGCACAAATCATAATGAAAACACTAAAATGAATGGTGCGCTGAAATGGAATTATCTTAGTATCGTACTATGTTAGGCCTATAATATAGTACGGTACAGCCGGTACTTTAAAGCTTTCAGCTCTGTGTTTCAAACTTTATTGTTGTCTGCAAAGAGTAGGCCTAGAATTCTCAATTCTTCTATTTTGTAATATTGTACTTCAACTGCAATTTGTTTGCTAATGAACTTTAGTTATATATTCATATCTATGTATATTATCTACAATAGCTTTATTGATGCATTAATATTGGTATTGACTATTGCCATTGTTAAATGCCAAGTTGATGCCAATATGATGAATGAATATAATTTTGTATGCCTTGCCTTTGTGAAGCTTAGTAATATTAATACACCTATATTTATTGGCTAATGGCTATGTAACATTTGACTCACTAAGATGTTGCCCTTGTGGCCCTGTAATATATGGCCTAGGCCTAATATATTATAGGGCCCACATAGGGCTAGGCCTATATCATATAGGTTCCTTAGGCACTAGGCCTAATCTTTGATTTAATATAGACTAGGCCTATACTAGGCTCTATGCAGTATAAACATATTTATAAGGCCTTATCTATGAGATATATGAGTAGGCCTATGACAATAAAGCATATTGTTATCATTACTTATATATTATTTTACTTTTTATGAATTTAGAATTGTCCTTAAAAAATCAATTTATTTCTAGGGTCAAGAATAGACCCAAAGGCAAAATAGAGGCTAGGGGCTATTATTATGGTCTAGATTAGGCCTAGTCTTTATTAATAATAATATTAGGCTACTATTAGGACTACTTGGCATGTCATATATTTTAGAATCTAGACCATCTTCAAAGGTGGATACCTAATAAAGGAGACAAAAGAAATCTGCTTCCTATTCTAATTTACATCAGTAAATATAAAGTAATAAGAATATGCAATGTCTAAGCTTAAACAAAGTTTTAATTCTCTTGACCTATGGCATTTTATTTCTCTTTCCCAAACCAACATAGGTCTCCACATTTGGTATATGCATTATATTATATTATTAGTGTAACAAAACTATGGCAAATTGCCTTTTTTGCTCAGGCATCTACTTTTCAATGTGGCTATATACATACACACACATATATATGTGTAGCTATACATAGCTGTAATAAATATGCTGGAATGAAATGCAGAAATATTTAGATTGTTTTTATATGCTTAAATGCCATTGAGATTTTGGACTGACTATTCGTCATCTTACTTTGTTTTGGATGCGGTAGTCTGGTATCTGGTTTATAATTAGGTATCTATGCATGGCATTTGCCTCTTTGGTCTCATACATGCGCAACAGTTGGCCGAGTCGGCCGATCCGGCCGACTGATTTGGCAGCCAACCAAGGAAGTCGCAAAAATGCCCACCCAAAAAAATACCCCCGTAGTAGTACTAAGTAGCTGACGAGGCATTTTTGCCTGATAAGACAGTTATAGTTACTCCCGCCGTTTACCCAAAGTTGCGTTAATTTTGCTTTGGGGTTTTTTTACATGTAAGTCGCATTTTTGGCCAAAAACTACGTCGCATTTTTGTTAAAACTAAGTCGCACGGCCGACCGAATTTTGGACGTTGCGCATGTATGTTTGGTCTAGTGACTTTATGACTTTCAAAAAGTTTTTCCCTTATAGAAAATCATTTACCTAGGCAATTTTATACTTCAGAATGTGATTTAAGTCATGGCTTCTACCCGAAGGACTTCAAAGACGCCTTCAAGATTTACAACTGACTATTCATCAACCTTCTATTGCTTCATTTTGCATTCAGTAGCACATGATGAACAATATGTTTCTATTTCTTTTGGTTCACCATATTGGCCAAGGTCTATGACTGATGAAGATAAGATTCAATTGATACAAGTAAGAGAATTGTTTGATTTTTTAAAAAAATTAATCAAAAAAATTAATTTATTAATAATAAACCAGATTTCTTTTTTTCCTATTTTTAGGGAAACAAAGTGTTTCTTCACATGTATGGTAAGCTCTTTGCTGCTACCCTAGTAGCAAAGGGAACAGAGCGCCATATCACTTCTGCCATGAACCAACTTTCAAACTTGGTTAGTGAGGCAGAGAATACAGATAGCCTTATAGAACAGGCAATTGAGCATTTTCGGAAGAGTGACTCAACATCAAAGTTGAAGTCTACCTCTAACCAGCAGGCTATTGAGCCTAGTTCACATGACCATGACCTTCTGAATGACATGTATGACCTAGCTGGAGTAGATGATGAGCAACAAAGCTCATTCCTGGAATCAGTGCCTCAGCATATGGGTAAGAAACTCTTTGGGCTTCATCTTTAAAGATAGATAAAAATGTTTGCTTCTGATATTTTCATATTTCAATGAGAGCTTGTTTCCATTTTTAGCTAAAGTGGCTTCTGTTTTTGACAAGGAGGTTGGCATTGTAAGCAATGAAATTGCACAAGCTGCAAGCTTCATGGACTCAAGTTAGTACAAATTCTGTTCATTTTTATAATTGTTCATGTTGACTAATGACAAATATTTTACTAATTAATGATTTTCTTGACTTAGATTATAAGGAGAAGTCATTTTTATTTAGAAGATCATTATACTCCTATTATATTTTATTGTTCATGTAATCTAAGGATACATCTATATTTTCCTCTTGTTATATCTAGGCAATGCTCTTGCTACACAAGATGCAGCCAGTCACAATGCTGAATCTGTGTCAGGTAAAAATGGTTTCCATTGTGTTTTGCTGATTGTAAAAGTATTTAAAAATTAGTAAGCCTCATTAAGCTCATCTTTACTTTTAGACATCAAAGAGTTCATCCGGGCTGAGTTAATTGCACTTGAGAAGCGCCTAATGGCCAGGATGAGTCGCCTTCTAAGGAAGGATGTCAGCTTTGGTGGCCAGCTGACAATTAAGGAGTATCAAGATGAGGTAGCTCTGGTATTCTGAGTATTAGCAAATTTTACTTTTGGTTAACATACTTATAGTTGTTTATATATACTGATTTTAGGAGTTCAGATGCATTGATGGATCTCTGGCTACTGTTTCATCAATTTTGTGTAACGACCCCAAGGTCTTCATTAAGCGCTACATCAAGCATCGCTTTGGTGAAGGGTACCTAATAGAGCACATTATCGACTCCTCCTCTGGGCGACGCAGTGCCCGGCGACCAGCTCCAGCTGAGCATGTGGCTGAATTTCAGCGTAATGTTATTTGTACTATGCTAATGCAATTCATTTAAAAAAACAGAAGTTTATGAGAACTTTATGTGAACTTTAAGAACTTTATGAACTTTATGAACTTTAAGTTTATGTGAACTTTATCTTGCCAACAATTCTAAATTATAGAAAGATGAATTGTAAATTTGAATTTAGACCAGGAACTGAGATCTAGACTCAATTTTAGTGTAATTAATTAAGAGGTGATTTTTAGGCATGCACCAATTTTGCAAATGGAGGGCATTTTCGTAATTGTAAGTATTAAGTTCAACCATTTCTATCCCCCAAATACTTCGTCTTCCAGGTCTTCTGCAGCTGTGCTACCGGACATCTGGCTTCAACTTCAGCGAAATATGGCAGTCTGTCCGCGATCATCTTAACCAGCTAGCCAGGGAAAAAACGCGTTCCAGGAAGCGATCTGCTGCTGAAGCAGCGGCCTAAGATTGTCGTTCTTCTCATGGACATGGATGCATCCTCTATGCTGACTTCTTTTTGCATGTGCTTATTTTTTTCTACTACAATGTATTTCCTTTCATAATTTTGTCTGAAGTATTCAAAAATGCCTGGAATTCTCACTTGCTCTATAATCAAAAGTAATTAGTTCTTTTTCAACAAATTATGGTAGAGTCTGAAAATGAAAGCGAGCCTTCTCTCTCAACTGACTATTCGGCGCACTTATGCGAGTCCATTAGTTCGCCTTCTGATATTTCATCATTGAGCAATATCAGTGCGAATGCAAATGCACCTAGCATTGAAATCGATCTGAAGCGGACTAGCACTGCTGCTACTGCTTGCTCTGATGATTTAGTGCCAGATGATGAGGACATTAAAAATCTGTCTAGTCTATCAACCATTTCTGATCCTGATGTACAAGCCGCTCTAATCTACCAATGGGCCATTACATCGGGGGTTTCTGAGGCAGCTCTCGATAGGCTATTAAAACTTGCTTCTGTTCTTCTTCGGGGTGCAGGGCCCCACACATTTCCAACCAGCGCTAAAGTGCTTAAGTCGAGACTAAACAATGTTTGTTCTATTAATGACAGCTGTGTTTCCGAGATTTCTGTTTGCAGTGAATGCAAAGGCAAATGTGATGTTCATCCTCTAAAGGCAAAAGCTACCGTGACTCTTCTAGACATTGTTCCTCAGCTCCGGGTCATCTTGACTAGGTACATTGGAACAATTCTCCAGTATGAGCAGGAGTTACGAATGAGTAGAAACAGTGATGTTTTGAATTCTGAAATTGTGAACAAGCAAAATTTAAAGCTATCCTCAGGCAAAGAACTCCACTTGCATCTTCTCATATCTGCTGATGGTGCCAACTTTTTCGAAAGCATTCAGAGCAGTTTTTGGCCATTTCAAGCCCAAATTCTGAATCTCCCAGGGCACATTCGTCAACGCTTTGCCAATCTAATTCTCATAGCCCTTGTTTCCTCCAGGGCCGTTCCTAACTTTCAATATTTTTTGTCCGATTTAATGAATCGCTTGCCGAAGCAGTTTGATTTTTTGGACTATTGTGTGTACGTCCATTGCACACTATTTGTGTGTGATTTACCAGCTCTTGCTAAGCTCTTTTGCATTCGTCAGTTCAATGGGGCATTTAGTTGTCCGAAGTGTCTCCATCCTGGCGAGAGTATAAAAGTGTCTCAAAAGGGATCAAATTGGGTTTTCCGATTTGACAAGAACCACATTTTTCCTCTGCGAACAGCAGCTAGCTACTCACAATGAGCATTGTCAACTTGCTAACATTCGCAACAAGCCTGTTTTCGGTGTAAAAGCACGCAGTTGTTTGTTGAACTACATTTCTTTTCCGAACTGCTATGCCATCGACAGCTTACATTGCTTTTTTGAAGGTCATATAAAATACCTTTTAGAAGAATTGACATCCTCGGCGAATAGACATGAGCAATATTTTTGCTCAACAAGTTGTCTGGCATTTGTCGCAGCTTGTATACGCAATTCTGTCATCCCATCCAGTGTTTTCGTTAATTCCAATTTTGGAAGCTTTTCGGATTGGAAGGCCAAGCATTTTAAAAGTTTTGCTTTGTATTTTCTTTTTCCTACCTTAGTGCAGCGAGTAACGCATTTGCCTCTGAAGCTGCTACTTACTAATTTGGTGCTTCTTTATCACATGCTATATAACCCACGGTCGAATAAGTCCGACATTGAAAAATTGGCTGAGTCGTTTGTTGGCAATGCTCAGAAAGTCTTCGGTCCGAGAATTTTGCGTCTAAACTTTCACTTGCTTTTGCACATTGCTGATCAGTATGAATTGCTTGGTCCTGTGTCTTTTTATTCCATGTTTGCTTTTGAAAGCGCAATTGGAATGTTTAAGAAATTTTTGTGTGGAACTTCATCGTTTGGCTCCCAGCTAGTATTGAAGTTTTTGTGGCAAAAGGAGCTATTTCATTATTTTAGTCAAGCCCAGGATCCTGCGGTTCTAGAAGCCTTCAATTCTATATCTTTGGAGCCAATGCGATCAGAGGGCATTCTTCGAAGCTCTGAAGCCTATGTCCATGGATATTTGTTTTCCAGTGTACTCTCTGCTGGCAAATCTACCA
Organism: Macrostomum lignano; assembly: GCA_002269645.1. Lineage (NCBI taxonomy): Eukaryota > Metazoa > Platyhelminthes > Macrostomidae > Macrostomum > Macrostomum lignano. The sequence continues at coordinate 24,694 of NIVC01000130.1, forward strand.
GCTCAAATCATCTTTGCATTTTGAAGTCTGGCGAAATTTGCTCAATCCTTGAATTTAAATTACCGAATCATGTGCGCGTTCAAATTCTGGAACCAATCGTCTCGCTTTTTGACTACATTTCTTCTAGCACATCATGGCCTGAGGATTTAGTAGAGTGGCAACAGATGCTTAGCGCAATGTTTAAGAGGTGCTCGTCATTTAATTATGTTCTAGTTATTTTGTCGACTGCACAGCGATTGTCCCCGGAAAAGTTTGTCAATCTGGCGGATATCGACCGTCCTTGCATTGCTGTTCCCGTAGCGTCCTATAGTAAGGATTGCTTTTGTGCTATTCCCCTGTGCAAATCATTTGAGCATGATTAGGAAGCAATTATTTTGTTTACTACGAGTTGACATATGCTTGGCGTGCTTTAAAAGCAGCTATCCGCTAATTTCGGCGAAAAATTACCTACATCAATGTCAAAAAGTTTGTGGCGCATTCCCGGGTCGGCTTTTTATCAAATGCAGAATGTGACATAATATCTGGTTGCCAAGAGTGGCAGTTAGCAATAGCGAAAAATTGACTTGTAAATCTTTGAATTTGTTTGATAAAAGTGCGCCAGATGTGTCATTTTATCCGTGTGCATTCATATTTGTTCAACTTTCAATTTATCATGCGCCATTATTTAGGGCTTTATGTTCGATGCCTTCAAAAGCTACACATGTGCGTTCCATGCCCCCCATTGTGTTTCATGCGAGCATACGTTTTTGCAGTTAATTTTTTGTGTACATTTTCATATTGTTCCTTTTGTGCTCCAATGCTTGCTTCTAATTTCTATTCATTGTCTATTTTTTATTACGTCATGTCTTATGTACATGTACTCTATCCAGTGAAAATTTGTACTCCAATGCATATGCTTTTCGTGTGTCAGCACTTTTTTGTCGTTGATTGCTCCGTTACATTTTTCACAGTCTTTTATGCTACTAGACTCCTATGTTTCGCTGTCATTTCTATCAACTGTTTAATTTTTTGTGTGCATTTTTTCATGTTCTCTTTTAATAGTTTTTATTTTATTTTTCTCAAATACATGTCGTTTTCCCATTTCTATAAAGGCTATAAAATTTACCTATATAACACACTTTCGTTGCTATGAAATGATTTCCATTGGATTTGCTTTTGTTTCTTTTAGAGCTTCTTTAAAGAATAATGATAATTACGAATGATCAAGGACAACAATTAGGAATATATAAAGCGCTCTAAGCACATGTTGTAATTTCTACTTGCAAAAGTAGTGTCATGAGGAATATTGACCGCTTTTTAGTTTCATACATGGACATGGATGGCATCTTTCCATGCATGAATTCAACATGGAACCATACATGATCACGGATGGGGCCATACATGAGCAGGGATGATACATGGATGGGTTCATGTATGAATCATGGATGACTTGTCCATGATTGGAGTCTAGGGTAATGCTTCGTCCCGACAGTTAATGCTTTGTCCCGACAGTTAATGCTTCATCCCGACAGTTAAATTCGGCCATATCCCGACAGTTAATGCTTCGTCCCGACAGTTTATGCTTTGTCCCGACAGTTAATGCTGCGTCCCGACAGTTAAATTCGGCCATATCCCGACAGTTAATGCTTCGTCCCGACAGTAAAATTCGGCCATATCCCGACAGTTAATGCTTCGTCCCGACAGTTAATGCTTCGTCCCGACAGTTAAATTCGGCCATATCCCTACCCTAGTTGACAATCTTACAAACTGACTTGTCAGATCTGATTTCTCTTGAATAGTCTTATTAAATCTTCTCAGATCTGTTCAGAAAATGTAAGTGACAGATAAAAATCTATGATTAGTATGTTTTGTATGCAAACAATATTTTCCTGCTTTGAAAGTCGACAAAGCTTTTATAATGTGATAATTTAATTCACTAATTCACAGTTTAGTTGATCTAACAGATTTCGCAAGGTGATAATGCAAGTTGCGATTGCATATGTATCGAAGGGAAAATTTATAATAGGTAAAAGGAGTACTGCACAGCAGAATTGTATCACATATAAAATTTCAGCATGATGTGTTTCATTTTTACAGTTTAGTAATCTTAAACTGATATTCCTATGTACATGTGTACATATATGTAGTCATTTTTCCACTGTCGTAAAATATTTGCTAAATGTATAAGAAACTATAAAAACGTATTTGTACACTTAAGTAATATATAATAGTTGTATTTACTTATCTAAATGGGCAAATGGGCAAGTTTATAAATAAAAAATGTGCCCTGTTTGTTTTAACTATGTTTTCTTTTAAATAAGCTTCTGCTGTATTTACTTTCGTAGATCGATTTATCGGATATTCATCTAGGCTTACAAATTTACCAACGCGTCTGCTAATTTGTAGGCCTAAGCCTATGAAAAGTTTTTTGCTACTTTCTATTTTAATTTTTCAGTAAATACTTTATTTGCAATGCAAGTGACAAGAGCAGCCATTAATGGCCCGAGTCCAGGAAATGAAGCTAAAGTCTTTGTGTCTTTGTACTGCATTCTGTGCTGTGGTAGCAGTACTAAGAATTTTTTACAAATCTTCAAGCTAACAGACACTCGATTTTCATCATGTTCTTTAGAAGCACGCCTGCGTTGAGATTTTGTAAGTATGGAGCTCTACATTGTTAATTAGAGAAAAAATGATGATAAGATAAGCATTGGCCTAGCCCTAGCCTACCTAGCCTAAGCCAAGCCCTAGGCACATGATGAAGATGGCCACAGCTCTAAATATCTAAATAGATCATAGGCCTAGGTCTATATATTTCCTCATTTCCTATTATTAGTATAATGGAGATAAGTAAGGGAGATAAGTACTAGGATGGAATGGATATAAAATGGAATTAGATTAGACCTAACCAAACAAAAACTTGAAAAAACAATTTTGTATTGTGAATAAAGTCTATAAATCTGTTATTGCATGATATTTATATATTCAATTATAATTAAACTTCATAATTTACATAATGATGGCACTAGGGGGGGGGGGCTAAGTTATGAATTAATATTAAAAAGTTGATAATACAGAGATTAAAAAATTCTATGCTGTAGCCATCTTGGACTTGGTTTTACACCCTACATGTATCACTAAGCCATGTTGCCCTTCCATTGTCATTCTATCCTAGTTTGGTTTTCACATTTTTTTCTAATTTTGACCTAGACCTATTTTTTAAAAAGTATTTGGGCTAAAAATATAGCAGTGAAGTATAATTTGCATATTTAAAAACATTAAGGCAAAACCTTTATGCTTTTTAATCATTGGGACAGATATTTTAAACCAAATGTGTAGTGTATAAAGGCATTGTCCAGTGTCCAAGCCATTAATTCTTTTATACCCGCAGCCACAGAGCCAACAAATCTGCTGTCAAGTTTGATTGATATGGTAAATCATTAGATTTTAGAAAGAAGCAAACAAATGCTTTCAAGAAATCATGCAAAATATTGATTTTAACCTACCTGCAACTTGAGTAAGTATTGTGCATATTTCTCTGAAAAGTACTAGTGTATTTCATTATCATTATTTCAATTATTGTATATGTATACTCCACTTTATTTTTATTTCAAGATGCTTTTCGGGCTTGCTATGGACAGACACTGGAGAGCTACTTGGCTGTTGCTCAACCAAGCATCTAGATATTGTGCCAGGACAAGTGTCAAGAAGCACAGGTGTCAGCAGGCCAATCTGCCAATGGCTGCAGCAGATGGCACTATGAATGGTGCTTGACTTGGTGTGTCAGTTTTTATAAAATTCTTCTTTAACTTCAAAGTTTCGGATTTGTTTGTTTTTTATGTAATGCACTTAAGACACAAAATTAAAAAAGTAAGGTAAAAAATTACAGTTGCTTTTAACTTTTTGATTGATTAATTAACTAATTGCAGGTAAAACTTGAAGGAATTTTAAAAGTTTCCTTCATAAAGACGTCAATTAAAACAATTTTTGCTGTTGGTTTTAGTGCTAAATAGTTAAATAGAAGTACTGGTATAATAGTAAGTTAAACATCTTTTAATTGTTATTAAATTGTTATGCAGTGCTTAAAAGACCTTGCTTTTTGGTTTAGTTATGACTGCATTTGCAGATGAATTTTGTTTGCATGTTTCTTTGTGCCAATTTTTCTGTCCTAAATAAATTGCCAAAGTTGATTTTTGGTTTTCTAATGCCTACAGTCTGTCTTGAATATAATTAAATGACAATAATAAATGCTTTTTTCTAATAAATCCAACCTTATATAAAATTATTTATTGCTGTACATAAACACAAATATAAAGCTTTTTAAGCAATTAATTGTTTATATTCTTTTTCCTTTTATTAATATTCGAGAATCAAAGAACCAAAAATGCTGACCATTGAATTCTGCATAGATAAACATATGCAAAATTTCCTGCGATTTCTTGCCAGATCTTACCCAACTCTTGTCAAATCTTACAGGATACCTTAAGTAAGATCTTATAATTTCTTTGGAATTATTGAAGGAATTGGTAAGTCAGATTTTGTAAGATTTGGCAAGTCATTGTCAACTAGGGTACAGTTAATGCTTCGTCCCGACAGTTAATGCTTTGTCCCGACAGTTAATGCTTCGTCCCGACAGTTAATGCTTCGTCCCGACAGTTAATGCTTCGTCCCGACAGTTTATGCTTTGTCCCGACAGTTAATGCTTCGTCCCGACAGTAAAATTCGGCCATATCCCGACAGTTAATGCTTTGTCCCGACAGTTATATTCGGCCATATCCCGACAGTTAATGATTCGTCCCGACAGTTAATGCTTCGTCCTGACAGTTAAATTCGGCCATATCCCGACAGTTAATGCTTCGTCCCGACAGTTAATGCTTTGTCCCGACAGTTAATGCTTCATCCCGACAGTTAAATACGGCCATATCCCGACAGTTAATGCTTCGTCCCGACAGTTAATGCTTTGTCCCGACAGTTAATGCTTCATCCCGACAGTTAAATTCGGCCATATCCCGACAGTTAATGCTTCGTCCCGACAGTTAATGCTTTGTCCCGACAGTTAATGCTTCATCCCGACAGTTAAATTCGGCCATATCCCGACAGTTAATGCTTCGTCCCGACAGTTAATGCTTTGTCCCGACAGTTAATGCTTCATCCCGACAGTTAAATTCGGCCATATCCCGACAGTTAATGCTTCGTCCCGACAGTTTATGCTTTGTCCCGACAGTTAATGCTTCGTCCCGACAGTAGTTGAATTCGGCCTTCTTGCAGCTAATATCTCGTACTGTTAAAACATTTTATTATGTTGCGTTTTATGTTTAACAAGAACTGTTAAAGCTTTATATTTTTCATGCACTCTTCTAGACTTCAGCAGTTAAATTGAAGGTGGAGTCATTGAAAAATGTATTTTTATGGTATATTAGTGTTGAAATTAAAGTCCTCATCAACGATAAGCTGCATTTTATGATACGTAAATGTGTTCTGAAATAATTGTTTTTTATGAATACGAAATAATAAAAAACAAAACTAATTTGTTTGTAATAGTAATTTTTAGCAAAAAAATGGAAAATCTAGTTGCTGTAAACTTTGTTTTAGTACACTAAAATATCGGTCGGAATATCGATAGGAATATCGATCGGAATATCGGTCGGTAAATGTTATACACGTAAATTTTAATTTTAGTTTTTTGGCTGAAACGATATAATTAGTTAAATAATTAAATTTAATAGATGACAAAAGGCAGGAGCACAGCACACGACTGTTTTCTTAGTTGGGTGCTATCAATATTTAGTATTAAGCCTAGCCGCATTTTTTATATTACCGCAATGTAATAACAATTTTAAATAAGACCTACTGTCTTACAGCATCTGAATGACTAATTCGCTGAATAAATCTGAAAAGCTATCTATCTGGTTAAAATAAGAATCAGTTTAATAGGGCTTAATCGAAGTCTAAAATAATTAATATAAGTTTTTAAGATATCGAATTTAAGATATAGGTCTATAAAAATTAAGTTTCATTGCTTGAGTCTTCAACCTTTTTGACAATATTTCCCTTAAGGGCTTAACAAAAGCTTTTAAACTGCCAAACTGACAATGCCAATGGCAATTTTCATTAATGTCTGCCCGAGAAAAAAAAACAAACCAAACTTGCTAAGTACTTGGTAAGTCAACAATGCAACCTCGTGGCAAGTACCGCCTAAGTACTTTCTAAGTTTTCCAAGTAGGCCTACACTCAATAAACTTTCCAAGTATGCAATGTTTTCTCCAGTCACTTCTCAAGTACTTTCCAAGTATGCAATGTTTTCTCCAGTCACTTCTCAAGTACTTTCCAAGTATGTAATGTTTTCTCCAGTCACTTCTCAAGTACTTTCCAAGTATGCAATGTTTTCTCCAGTCACTTCTCAAGTACTTTCCAAGTATGTAATGTTTTCTCCAGTCACTTCTCAAGTACTTTCCAAGTATGCAATGTTTTCTCCAGTCACTTCTCAAGTACTTTCCAAGTATGTAATGTTTTCTCCAGTCACTTCTCAAGTACTTTCCAAGTATGCTATGTTTTGTTAAGTCACTTCTCTAGTACTTTCCAAGTATGCAATGTTTTCTCAAGTCACTTCTCAAGTACTTTCCAAGTATGCAATGTTTTCTCAAGTCACTTCTCAAGTACTTTCCAAGTATGCTATGTTTTGTTAAGTCACTTCTCAAGTACTTTCCAAGTATGCAATGTTTTCTCAAGTCACTTCTCAAACTTGTACTTTCCAAGTATGCAATGTTTTCTCAAGTCACTTTTCAAGTACCTTCCAAGTATGCAATGTTTTCTCAAGTCACTTTTCAAGTACCTTCCAAGTATGCAATGTTTTCTCAAGTCACTTTTCAAGTACCTTTCAAGTATGCAATGTTTTCTCAAGTCACTTTTCAAGTACCTTCCAAGTATGCAATGTTTTCTCAAGTCACTTTTCAAGTACCTTCCAAGTATGCAATGTTTTCTCAAGTCACTTTTCAAGTACCTTCCAAGTATGCAATGTTCACAAGAGCTATAAATACTTATCACATTTCAAATTGATTTAGGTGACTTATTTACTAGAAAGTATATGGTTCCAAGTCTAATAAACTTAAATATCTAATTTATCTATAGAGCACTTGGCAAAATGTTGATAACTCATACTATGGACTTGCAAAATTTACAAAGAACAAAAAATAATTTCATCATACAGAATTTCACTTGTTAAAGAAAAAATTCAACAAGCAATAGGAGCTTCAAAATAATTGTTAAATGTACTGTTATATTGTATTCAAAGTATTGATGCACATAAAAGTTGCAACTTAACAAATTATTCAGATGATCACAGGCAGAAAAATGCAAGACAAAGAAAAAGCAGCATAAAAAATAAATTGCTTAGTCAGGTGCCAATTTTTTTTAACAAAATTAGTAAAAAATGTACAATTATACAGCTAACAAATCTTCATTGTTTTCAGCAGGTTTTTTAAATGTAGATGATGACATTTGTAGATGGTAGCTGAAATGGAAATTAAGTGAATATGAATAATTGGATATTTCACAAAAAAATTAAACCATGTAAGTTTTACCCAGGTAATAGTTCTTAATCTAAAGAAATGCTATGTAAATGCTCTTTATAATATAATTACTATTTTGAGACTAATAGCAATCTTTTTTGAATGTAATAAATAAGTCTTTAAAATATTTTTATAGATATATTATAAAATGTAGAAAGTATTGAAATCTAAATATATTCCAAACAAAAATATTACTTTGCTTTTAAATAAAAATTTAATTTAGGCCTTGTCCTTAATAGACCAATAATACAACATTACATAGTTCATAAATATACTTAAATATTTTTTTATTATAAATTGCTTAATTTTCTGATCTTAAAATCTAAATCATCAAATTACTAAAAATAAAAATATTCTATAAACTAAAAATAAAATTTTAAGTCTAAATACTTCTAGGCTTATAATTAAAAACTAACTAGGCTTATATTATATTTCTAATAAGCAAAAGACAATTTATTAGAATGATTATAATTACAATAGGGCCTAATCAACATATATCCTAAGACTTAATAAAACAATATTATTATTACTAATCTATTATCAATAATAAAAGTCAAAAATGTGCAATCAAAATTAATAACATAGCCTGGATAATTCTAGTCTAGCTGTCTAAAACTAAAAGTAAAAAAACAAAGTATTTTTACTCTGAAGCATTTCTTGCACTTTTTACAATGACATTAAATCTGAAACTGAAGATTAAAAACAGAAGCTAAAAGGCAAAACTGTAAACAAGGTCAAGGTTAGATAAGGGAGGCCAGATGATTTTTCCTATAAATATAGGCCTACTAACTAACCATTATGCAGATCAAGACAATAATTCTTAAGTCACAACTCACAAAAGTCAGTTTTAAAATTTTATCTATATTTATATTCTGAGTCAGTATCAGTATTATACTAAGCCCATATGACTATAATATTAGCCCCTAAAAAACTTCTAGATCTAGTTAAAGCCAAGAAGGCAGGCCTATGCCTATAGCCAGTATAGGGCATAGTGGGTAGGCTGGCCTACTGGGCCATATAAAATGTCAATTACAATAACTATAGTCAGCCAATTGTTGAGCGACAAGGTATATCAACTATTATATGAAATAAAATCGGCAACAAATAATTGCTAAAAGGCCTATCTAACTAAAGCCTAACTTTGAAAAGAAAGATAAAAGGACAATTTTACACAAACCTGATGCGAAAGCGAAAATTAGAATTCTTATTTCGAATTTTGACAGTTTAAACAAATTAGATAATAATCATTTGCCCAAACAATATAAGATGTAATATTAATTTCATTTGTTAATGAAACAAACACTCAAGAATCAGTAAATACTGATATTTTAGCAAAACTTCCTAAAATTTTTATCATAATAGATTAGTAAAAGAATTAAAGTCTTGCAATGTGCAATTGTGTAAATGTATTTATAGAGTCTTTTCATGTAAATTATGCAATCCAAAAGAATGTTTGCCTTTTACGGAAAACTAGCTTTGATGATGCAGCTAGCCAAGCTCATAAATCTTCCCAAAGAAAAATACAGACACCTTCGGGATGTATTGCTATAGCTGTATTCAGCTGTATTCAGGAATCCAAAAATTCTGAGGAATAGCCATATAATCATTTTTTGTGAGCGGGAGCAATGTCAGCTAAATAAAAGCTGTTATCCTGCTGGTAAAAAAAGGTGTATGTACGGATTTTGCAAACTTGGAAAGTCGAACCAAGTAGGCTCTACTTTGGATACTTTCTAAGTACTTGGATGTAGACATCGGAAGTGTACTTTGCAAACTTGGAAAGTCGAACCAAGTAGGCTCTACTTTGGATACTTTCTAAGTACTTGGATGTAGACATTGGAAGTGTACTTTGCATACTTGGAAAGTCAACCAAGTAGGCTCTACTTTGGATACTTTCCAAGTACTTGGATGTAGACATCGGAAGTGTACTTTGCAAACTTGGAAAGTCGAACCAAGTAGGCTCTACTTTGGATACTTTCTAAGTACTTGGATGTAGACATTGGAAGTGTACTTTGCAAACTTGGAAAGTCGAACCAAGTAGGCTCTACTTTGGATACTTTCTAAGTACTTGGATGTAGACATTGGAAGTGTACTTTGCATACTTGGAAAGTCAACCAAGTAGGCTCTACTTTGGATACTTTCCAAGTACTTGGATGTAGACATCGGAAGTGTACTTTGCAAACTTGGAAAGTCGAACCAAGTAGGCTCTACTTTGGATACTTTCTAAGTACTTGGATGTAGACATCGGAAGTGTACTTTGCAAACTTGGAAAGTCGAACCAAGTAGGCTCTACTTTGGATACTTTCTAAGTACTTGGATGTAGACATCGGAAGTGTACTTTGCAAACTTGGAAAGTCGATTGAAGTTAGGTAAAAACATTGCATACTTTTTAAGTACATGACAATGATACTTTGCAAACTTGGTAAGTCAACAATGTCATCCAAGTACATGGTTGACTTGGAAAGTTTAGCATGTTTTTTTTTCCCGGGTGTTGTTCTATCTCCTCTTAGGCCTACCCAATAAATCAAGAGCTTCAATGGTCTTTGAAGCCTTTTCTAATATTGAATATGAATAAGGCCAATATTACTAGATATCAAAATGGAAGTGCTTATCCCCACGGTCCCATGCCTATAATTCCAATTTTATCCACACAGATCTATGTCAATAATTTCTAGCTTATCCAGGGTTTTCTTTTTTGCCAGAGACAAGTTGCAAAATTGCACCTTATGCTCACTTTCATGGTGCAATTTTAAGGCTCAAAGTGCAATTTCTCTTTTTTCTTATTTTAAGGCAGTGCAAATGAATGAGGCTTTAATAGAAAAATAGGTTATAAGACTGCACCTAAACTGCACCTACATTTCAATTTCAAGGTGCAATTTTAAAACTTAAGGTACATATGCACACTCTACTAACAAAAAATAAACCCAGAGCTTATCCCCATGGCAGTTTATTCAAGTTATTGAAAAAGCTGCCACCTTTCAAGTCTATATAAGCCGTGTCAATAATTATAATTTTATCAACATGGATCCATGTCAATAATTTTTAGCTTAGGCCTTAGGCCTATCCCCATAGCTAAGGTTGTGCAGTTGTTTGTGTTGTGTTTAGTTTTGTGTACTGATGTGAATCGATATTGTTATTATTATTATTTATTAGTAATATTATCATTATTGTTATATATATTGAAAGTTAAATTTTGCAAGTCTTATTTGCAAATTTCCTGATAATTTGCCTTGATCTTTGGGTCATTTGGTCATTCTAAGTAATGCCAGCACAGCAGCTAATCAAATATGACAAACCCTTTTAATGACAAAAAGTTTTAACCAAGTACTTAATACTAGGGGCCTATCTAGTATTCAATATATGTAGTTTATTTGGAAGATTTGTAAAATAGTAAAAACAAAAAGATGGTTAATGAACAGATTCATTTTAAGGTTCTTTATTCTAATAAGCTACCATGGGGATAAGCTAGAAATTATCAACATGGATCTATGTGGATAAAATTAGAATTATTGGCATGGGACCATAGGGATAAGCACTTCTATCAAAAATATATCATATGCAATCCTTAAGAAATTAGGCCTAGACCTAACTAAATTAGGAGAATTCCAGTTGTTTCGCCCCCAAACCATTTCAGCCATGTACATTTTGCCCCTAGGCCATTTCGCCCATAGTCTGTTTTGCCCATAAACCAGTTCGGAAATGGGCATTTTGGCCAAAATGGTGATTATGTACACACATGCGCAACCTTGGGATTCACTCGGCCATTTCTATTGGCAACACACACATGTAAGTCGCTATTGGCTAAGAGCAGTCACGTGACTACTATTCTGTCCAATAGCGACTTACATGTGTGTGTTGCCAATAGAAATGGCCAAGTGAATCCCAAGGTTGCACCCAAGCATGATTATGTATTTTAGAGATACAGCCATACATGTATCTTTATTTTCTTTTTTCAATGCTAATTTATAGTTTTAATTTTTAATACAATATGATCTGAATTGTTGCCACAACAATTGTGTTATTGCGTTATTGTGATTTTGTTTATTATGATTGTGAATTAAATTACAAGTTTTTTTAAAGTCAATTATTTAAACCAATTTGTACAATCTAAGGGAGCCTCTTCATGGCGATCAATTCTCGAACCAGAATTGGTTTGGATTTCCAAGAAAAAAAGCAGTATAACTATTTACCTTTGTTGAATGTTTGACTGCCTTAACAGCCTCATTTTGCACAATTTTTCACTTTCTTCTTGGCTATTGCCATTCAATGATCACAATTTTAAAGCACTAATATCCCTCTAGTTTAGGAGACAAAAAGTTATACTTTACAAATTGGTTCTGGTTCTAGAACTAGAACAAGCAATATGAAAAGACTCAGGGTGAGAAAGGATTTCTCAAAGCACAAAGCATAAAACCGTGATAAAGTATAAAAGTAAAAATGCTATATAAAATTAGTCATTTCAATCAAAGCACAAAGTGTAAAACCCTGATCAAGTCTCTTTCTCAACAATGCTACTAGTAGCCTTGAATGCTTCAGCCCGGCACTTGTCCTTGATTTGAACTTTCAGTTCTATCACTAGTACCGTTTTGCCTGGACTGTCATGGGCCATGTTCTTTGTTGTTGCTGGAAAAGTGCCCATGTTTCTCTTTAACTCTGGCCCAGACATATAAGACCTGCCTTGGGATTTTGCTTTGCACTGTACATTTTGGCCTGGAATGAATTGAATAGAATTGAAGTTACAATGTACATGTATTAGTGTTATTTCTCAGTCAGCCAGTAAATGCAATACATGTGCTCATGGTCCACGGCTCATGCTCAATTTGCATATCTCTGCTCTATTGTGATTTTAGTATACATTAGTATATAGATTGTTGGTGTTTTAGCCTTGGAGTGGGGGTGGCTACTATTGAACCTTGCTTATAATAAATCGTATCATTGTGCACATGGTTGTCAGCAGTGCTCTTGGCACTTTCGTGCATACTCTCAGCTCATGACTTTGTTCATTTCAACCCCAGTCCAAATTGGAGGCGAAACAGTCCATGGCCAAAATGGTCTGTGGGCAAAACAGTCTGTACTCTATGGGCAAAATGTCCATGGCCAAAACGGTTTATGGACGAAACAACTGGTTACCAATTAGGACCTATCTATATGATATATATCCATCCATGAAATTCTAATGGCTAGACCTTATTGGCTAAGCTTATATGCTTTAGGCTAATATTTGAATATTAATATGATATATGGCATGGAAGTGCTTATCCCCACAGTCCTGTGCCAATAATTCTAATTTTATCCATATAGATCTGTATTGATAATTTCTAGCTTATTTCCATGGCAGCTTATTGAAATAGCTGCCACCATTCAAGTCTATAGGCTGTGTCAATAATTCCAATTTTATTCACACAGATCCATGTCAATAATTTCTAGTTTAGGCCTATCCCCACAGCAGCTTATTATCTCTTTCTGTGCTGCAAATTATTCAAGACAGTGTATTTTATAGTCAAGCAAGCAAGCTGGTTTAGTTGACAAAATGAAGAGCAATGCATAGTTTGAGCAGGGCAGGGTTATCGCTCGAGCATTTTTCTCTGTCCCGTTGTTAGGCAACCATATCACCCCCCCCAAGCATTGCTGCGAGTCTACTATGTTACGCGTTCGCAGGCTGCTGGCTTGGCCTTCAAACCTCAGCTTTGTTATCTGCCCTTTAGTGTAGAGCTGGTCTGGCTGGATCAAACCGGTCAAGACAAGAGGAGGCCATTGTTTTTTTCGCTTCGATGTAAGCACAATTCCAGTGCTTACACAATAATTCCAATTTTATCTATATAGATCCATGTCAATAATTTTCAGCTTATCCCCATGGCTAAGATTGTGCAGTTGTTTGTGTTAAGTTTGTGTACTGCTTTGAATTGATATTGTCATTATTATTAGTATTATTATCATTAGGCCTAGGTCTGTTTACATTTTAAATTTTGCAAGTCTCATTTGCCTCAATCTTAGGGTCTGTTTAGTCATTCTAAGCAAAGCTGGCAGCTAAGTGAATATTTAACTTTTTTAATGACAAAATTTTTTAACAAAGTACTTGATACTATTTAATAATTAGTATTCAGTAGCTTATTTGGAAGATTTGTAAAACAGTGAAAACAAATAAACAGTTTTTGAATAGATTCAATTTAAGGTTCTCTATTCCAATAAGCTGCCATAAAGATAAGCTAAAAATTATCAACAGATCCATTTGAATAAAATTAGAATTATTGACTAATTTTATATTATATATTATATATAGTCTAGCTTAATGTGTTAATATAATATCTTTACTAGACCCTAGAGGTTATAGCCTATAGGTTAAAGTTAAAGATATGATTACAATTTCTTGAATTTATGACCATTCTTTTCATTGATTTCCAAAGTTCTACCATAATTGAATTCTTCCTAATTATAAGGGTCTAGCCTATCCATATCCATATGTTTCTATAGAGCCTAGTAAACTTTTTATAGCTATTATACAGTGCCTAAACTAGACTTGGACCCTGATAGACACCTTGGACTCTTTGGAAAGAGACAGCTAGATGTTACACATGACTATGATGTTGTATATAGTATAGCATTCAGAATGCATATTAGTCTAAATAGTAAGATCAATTCTATGTCTATATTAGGGGGCATGTGATTTAGTCTTTTGACTTGCTGCACAAACAACAACTTTGACTAGCTGGCCACATTATCCAATTAGAGGTTCCACTGCCCTCAGCTGCTATATAAAATGCTGTTATTCAAGCTGCAAAAACTATACAGGCTAGCCGAAAGGTAAATGGCAAGATTTTTTTTATCCCATTTTCCTCTCTTTTCTCCCCTCTTTTCTCTCCCTTATTTTTATTTCCCCTTCTCTTATTTTTCTTTTTCTCTTCTTTTTCCTTTTCTATTCTTTTTTCTTTCCTCTTTTTCTTGACAATCTTTTTTTGTATTATTTAAATAACTAAAGCAACAAAAATCTCCAATTCTTACCATACAAGGGATTGCAAGATCTTCTGTAAGGGCAATGGCCTACTCATTAGTTGGTTTCAAAGAAGCTTCTTTTGCATCTAGCCTTCTTTGATAGTGGCAAATTCTAGGTGGCTTCCCTAGATTTCATCTATTTTAAGTCCATATCATCACAACTACAATATGCATATATTGTCAAAAATGTTGTTGGAGTCCCTGACCCTAGGGATTTATGAGCTACTTTTATATTAAAAGTGAAAACATATATTTTAACTTTAGCCCGTCTCTACTTTTCCCCAATGTGCATGTCCAGAATTTCTGTCTTTGTTGCTTGAGTCTCCAATTCTAGGGACTTAAGAGCACCCTTCACATTGAAAATGAAAATATATTTATCTTCAATTTAGCCCCCACCATTCCAACCCAATCTCAGTCATACACGCGCAACCTCTCTGATTTACACTGGCCATGCAACTTACTTTTTGACCATAAATGCAACTTACCTGTGAAAGAAACCATAACGCAAAAACTAATGCAATTATGGGTAAACAGCAGAAGTAACTGTAACTGTCTTAATAAGGCTAAATGCCTCGTCATCTAATTAGTATTATGCCTGTATTATTTCAAGTACCTTTCCTTTAGTATATTGTATAGCAAGGGTTCCTCTTTCAAATTCAAATATGATCCATAATTTCACAGGGCATCATTTCTATTAAATCTTTTCTTACTTAGTTAATCCTGACCTATTGTGACATTATTTGATAAAATTTGTCACAAATTTCAGCGGCACTGTCATCAGTTCTTCTAAAAGCAGCAATGACTAGCAGCAGCAATTGCGGCGCCCAGAAGCAGCATGGATCAGGTGGCGGCAAATCTGCCGAACTATCAAAACTGCCAAAGCCGCCGAAACCGCCAGAGAAGCCTCTAGTACCCTACCTGCGCTATAGCCGCAAAGTTTGGGAATCTGTCAAAGTTGACAATCCCAATTTGAAGCTGTGGGAAGTTGGCCGAATTATTGGCAAAATGTGGCGCGAACTGGGCGACTCGGAAAAGCAACAGTTTACCGAAGACTACGAAGCTGATAAATTGCAATACGCCGACGCGCTAAAGCAGTATCACAATTCTCCTCAGTACAAGGCTTGGCTAGCTTTGAAAGACCGATTAGAACAGGAAAATAGTCGCCAGTCGCCTATGACTAGCGATGCCATTGTGAATGGCGACTCAACTGGCCCAGATTCTATTCTGCGGCAGCATCCACTGCCTGTTCAGCAGCTTCATCACCAGGCCCAGCTTCCGCCGCATTTGCAGCCTCATCAGGGCAGGTGAGTGGTCTATCTCTAGTTTATTCACCTTAACTGCTAGTAATACACCTGTAATTGGATTCTGAGCCATCAAAATATCATGTAATTCCCCGTATCCTGATAATTCCCCATCTAGCAGAATCCCAAATAATTCCCCAACCCCATCCAGTAGAATCCCAATAATTCCCCAACCCCATCCAGCAGAATCCCAATAACTCCCCATCTAGCAGCATCCCAATAACTCCCCATCTAGCAGCATCCCAATAACTCCCCATCTAGCAGCATCCCAATAACTCCCCATCTAGCAGCATCCCAATAACTCCCCATCTAGCAGAATCCCAATAATTCCTCAACCCCATCCAGCAGAATCCGAATGATTCCCCATCTAGCAGTATCCCAATAATTCCCCAACCCCATCCAGCAGAATCCGAATGATTCCCCATCTAGCAGTATCCCAATAATTCCCCAACCCCATCCAGCAGAATCCAAATAACTCCCCATCTAGCAGAATCCCAATAATTCCTCAACCCCATCCAGCAGAATCCGAATGATTCCCCATCTAGCAGTATCCCAATAATTCCCCAACCCCATCCAGCAGAATCCGAATGATTCCCCATCTAGCAGTATCCCAATAATTCCCCAACCCCATCCAGCAGAATCCAAATAACTCCCCATCTAGTAGAATCCAAATAATTCTCCACCCAACCCAATTATCCATTAAAATTCCCAATCTACAATGTCAATTGGAGACTCGAAATGCCATCTACACCCCTTGCAGGCAGCCGCATCATCAGCAACAGCATCACAGCCGGCATCATCACCACCACAGCGCCAGTAAGGAGGCCTACATCCAGGAGGATCTGGACGACATCCCCGATCCCTATAATTATCAGCAGCATCATCTCCCCGGCTCAGCTGCCGGCCCTCTCGATGACATGAGCGTGCCCACCGCTAAACACGTGGCCGCAGCTCGTTATCAGCGCAATCAAAGATTAATGATGTGCGTGCTGACGGACTGCGAGCGATCGGTTCTAGAGGTAAATCTGATTGAACATTTATTAAGCTTTATTTCTGCGGTTTTGTGCTGGAGCTGTGTTGAGTAATAAGTTGGTACGGTTTTCGTGGGAATTGGGTGATTTGGTAGGGTTTTCATGGGGGTTGGGTGAGTTGGTAGGGTTTTCATGGGGATTGGGTGAGTTGGTAGGGTTTTCATGGGGATTGGGTGAGTTGGTAGGGTTTTCATGGGGATTGGGTGAATTGGTAGGGTTTTCATGGGGATTGGGTGAATTGGTAGGGTTTTCATGGGGATTGGGTGAATTGGTAGGGTTTTCATGGGGATTGGGTGAATTGGTAGGGTTTTCATGGGGATTGGGTGAATTGGTAGGGTTTTCTTGGGGATTGGGTGATTTGGTGCAGTTTTAAGGGGGATTGGTTTTGGGGCGGTTAAATTGGTACGGTTGGGGGGGGGGTAAATTGGTACGGTTGGGGGGGGGGGTTAATTGGTACGGTTGGGGGGGGGGTAAATTGGTACGGTTGGGGGGGGGTTAATTGGTACGGTTGGGGGGGGGTAAATTGGTACGGTTGGGGGGGTTAATTGGTACGGTTGGGGGGGGGGTAAATTGGTACGGTTGGGGGGTGTAAATTGGTACGGTTGGGGGGGGTAAATTGGTACGGTTGGGGGGGGTAAATTGGTACGGTTGGGGGGGGGGGGTAAAGTGGTACGGTTGGGGGGGGTAAAGTGGTACGGTTGGGGGGGGTAAAGTGGTACGGTTGGGGGGGGGTAAAGTGGTACGGTTGGGGGGGGGTAAATTGGTACGGTTGGGGGGGGTAAAGTGGTACGGTTGGGGGGGGGTAAAGTGGTACGGTTGGGGGGGGGTAAAGTGGTACGGTTGGGGGGGGTAAAGTGGTACGGTTGGGGGGGGGGTAAAGTGGTACGGTTGGGGGGAGGGTAAATTGGTACGGTTGGGGGGGGGGTAAAGTGGTACGGTTGGGGGGGTAAAGTGGTACGGTTGGGGGGGGTAAAGTGGTACGGTTGGGGGGGGTAAAGTGGTACGGTTGGGGGGGGGTAAAGTGGTACGGTTGGGGGGGGGGTAAAGTGGTACGGTTGGGGGGGGGGGTAAAGTGGTACGGTTTGGGGGGAGGGTAAATTGGTACGGTTGGGGGGGGGGGGGGGGGTAAATTGTTATGGTTTGGGGGGTTGAGTTGGTACGGTCTTGTTTTTTGTTAGAAAGGGTTAGTTTTTTGGAATTTGGACGAGTGTACACTTGTAGTTTTGGGATTTAAGTTTTGGCTTTTTTCATTGACGTTTTCGTGACTTCGGTTTTTAGGGGTTCAGAGGCTTGGCTAAGAGGTTGGAATTTTCTAGTTTCGTTTTTAGAGTTTTGAATTTTCGCGGATATTTTTACGCCAATTAACTGTTTGTTTTTATTGGCATTTCTTTCACCAACAGCGGAACCAGAAGCAATCAACAGCAGCATCAGCAGCTGATGATGATGATGAAGAAAAAAAGTTGCGCATATTATCGCGTCAAGCCAATGCGCTGCGCCGGCACTGCGACAGTCTGGCTAGCGAACTGTTAGCGCTGGAGGCCAACCAGGCCAATAAGCGGGCTCGCTTTGCCGCCTCTGCTACTGCGGGCGATGCCAATTGGCTGGCTATGGGCGAGCGTAGGCCTCGTATCGATTTTGCTAGCCTAGTTGATAGTGTTTGCGCCGATGCTAAAAAATCCAATGCTACTACTACTGCGAGTAGTATTATTAGCAGCGAAGACTATTGGGGCCCAGCATTGGAGCCTATCGATTGTTGGAGCACGGCGCCTACTGTAGAGTGTTCCGCAGCTCCTGTTGGACCGTTTGCGACGGCACAGTCTGTCGCATCAGCTACTACTACTAATAGTACTACTACTAATTGTAGTAGTAGTACCGGCGCGTCACTTTAAACATCTTTGTACGTTCGAGTCCGTTTAGTTGTATAGCGGTTAATAACATTAATTAGTTAATTTATACACACCCAATATATGTTAAATAGGCCTGCTATGTTTACTCGTACATATCCTCCTCATTTAATGTCTTTTTAAACATTCTTGTCTCGTCTTGTCTTGGCATTCTTTGTTCGGAATTTTCTACAACACACTTGACATTTTTTCAAGCAGCCTGCATCTGATTTAATACCTAAATTTAATAGTAATAATTGTATTAGACTGTCTTGCATTTTGTGTCGTCTCGGCCTGTGTATCTCTGCCTGCTAAGGTCCCTACAGTTAATTATTAATATAAGCTTAGCGAATTAAATAACGCATTTTTCTAGCTAAAACTACCCCAGTTATAAGATTTGCGTTAGTCGATTTTTGTTAACTGTGTGTTGTATGCTTATGTATTTTGTAGGAATTTTCGTCACTTTACCACGACCGTACGTCTTTTGTCTGTCATGCGTCCCTTCTTAACTCCAGATTATGCGCAGCCGAACTCGCCCGAGTTAAGTGATCACATGGGGACTCTGATTCTTTGTGTACGATACTTCGTTGATTCGTATGACTTTTTACCTGTTATTACTACTGTTTATTTATTATATGCCTGACTATACAAGTAAAAATTACCCCCCATTCCACAGCTTATCATAGCGGAATTCAATTTTATATGGCCATACGGGTAATAGGTTCATTTATCTGTTTAAATTTACTTGTTCGATTATTAGACCCTACTTGTCGCTATCTGTTGAGTTGTTTGCTGGTGTTTTGTGTATCGAGCCTAAATTTATAACTCAAAATTTTCTAATTTAATTTTATTATTATAACCGCGTAGCTATACTGTAAATACTTTGTTAGCTAATTTCGTATAAATGTTTCGGCTACTAAAACATTGATCCACTATACAAGTATATCTTTAATATTCGTTTAATTTTCATGATATTGCAAATAGATAGGACAATTTGGAAACGTGATTGGCGTTCGTGCCAATATCCAGTGTTTATATAGCCAAGCTTCTACTGAAATTCTTCATGTTTGACTAATTTGAGCAAACATGATCAATAAGATCGTCTTTAGGTTCTTGCTACGCCCCATTACAATTATTACATGCAAATACCAACTAAATTTTTAGCCAATATCAAGTGGACTATTCAGATTCTAATTTTCTAAAGTCTAAATTTATCGGATTAGTCAGAAAACGACCTAAAGCTCCAAGTAAAGGTACAAGTACAAGCGAAACGGTATTTCGATGAGACAAACAGTTCTGTACTTTTCCGTTATTTACAGAAATTAAGGTGAAAAATTTCAAACACTTTAAAAGCAAAAATATAATTGTTTGTTTTATTATACAAGAAATAGAGAAAGTGAAATGTTTTGACTAATGCTTAGACGAAAATTTGTTTTACCGCAATGCATCTTTAAACAAATTTTAACTGTACAACAACAATTTACTTCACGGGGTTCCTCGCGCCATCATAACCAGCTTGTTGGCTTATATTAGAATTATTACCATCTACTTTACTGTTCACGCGGATCCGTAGAGTTTTTGGTTGTTGCAAAATTAAGAAATAGAGTATCCATTCTTTTGCGCTGATTTTTTCAATTAGACGGGTTCAGTGTTCTGTGCCATTTTAAATTGCAAACTTCTGCCATAAGAAAAAAGATTCATATAGTTTGTTCCTTTACTATCATTGATAATTGTGTTTGTAATTGTAAATCATGTCTTCTACTTCTAACAGTGCATATCAGATATCCAATCTTTTGGATAAGGTAAGCAAACCCTAACTGGCTTATAGGCAAAATTAGCTTGTAGCACAATTTTTGGCCTTAGATATTTATCAATATCTAAGCAATCAAGCATTCAATCAATCAATCAAGCTAAGCAATCAACATATAATGCTTCTTTTTAATCTTCTGAATGTTCTGATTTGTTACATAACCTATTCATGGTTATTAAGGTATAATAGTATTTAGTATTATTATCTATACTATAAGGCAGTTGTTATTTGTCTGGTGACTGGACAAATAGCCTTTTTGCTATTTGTCTGGTTAAATTGCTGACACAAGTATCTTATTTGTTTCATGATGAATAGACCTATTCTTGTATACTGATTAATATTTTCTTGTATACTAGAGTGTTAAGCAAAGCAGTATATTATTCAATTTGGCATAATTTGGTGTATAAGACACACACTAGTATAACAATATAATAATCAAGATATGAGTAAGAAGTCTTTGAAGTCTAGGAATATTTACCCTTGTGGTTATTTGTCTGGTATTAACTGGATGAATAGGAAAGCATGGTCAGGATCCAGTAACCGGACAAATTACCACATCGCTATTCGTCTGGTCACTGGATAAATAACAACTGCCATACTATAAACATCCACATAATGTGATAGGCCTATATGATATGCCTATTATAGTTGTATACAAATTGTCAAAAAACTTATAAAGTTGCATGGACTTTTTGTAAAAGGCTTGTGCAATGAAAAAATTAGAAGTTAACATGTAGCAGTTTCATTAAATGAGTGAGACAGGAAGTGGTAGTTTTTTGTATTTACTTTTTTGTTATTGAGAAGTCAGATAAAGGTTGCTTATTAGCTGGGTTTGCCTGGTATATATTTTTACATACATGCGCAACCTCTAAAATTCGGTCGGCCATGCGACTTAGTTTTAACAAAAATGCGACGTAGTTTTTGGCCAAAAATGCGACTTACATGTAAAAAAAACGTAATGCAAAATTAACGCAACTTTGGGTAAACGGCAGGAGTAACTATGACTGTCTTATTAAGTCAAATTGCCTCGTCAGCTACTTAGTACTACTACTTAGGTATTTTTTCGGGTGGGCATTTTTGCGACTTCCTTGGTTGGCCGCCAAATCGGTCGGCCGGATCGGCCGACTCGGCCAACTGTTGCGCATGTATGTATTTATAGAAAAAGTAACCATGTTCTAGAAACTTCTCTAGGATTATTCCGATTATAGCAATAATATAATATATAATATACAATTAAAAATAAGGCAGTGCTTATCCCCACGGTACCGTAGGAATAATTTCTGTCTTCTTCCAACGGTACCGTGGGGATAATTTTCTGCTTATCCGCACGGCACACTGACGAGATAGCTGCCTATCTTCTACATATGCCGTGGGTTCATAATTTAGTTTAGTACTTACGGTTTGAGTGCAATATAACAACATAACTTTGCTTGGCTATTATTTTGATAGAAGTAAAGATTTAATGGCCTTTTTACGCAAAAGAACACTTTTTTGTATTTATGACATATGATTTAAGATGAATTGCTCTAGTAATTGTTTACAATTTAAGAACTTTTAGCAACTAGTCTAATCCCGACATCCCCGAAAAGTCCATTGCCGCTGCTTCTG
The DNA here is from genome assembly GCA_002269645.1 of Macrostomum lignano. Taxonomy (NCBI): domain Eukaryota; kingdom Metazoa; phylum Platyhelminthes; family Macrostomidae; genus Macrostomum; species Macrostomum lignano. Next base: position 46,858 of record NIVC01000130.1, read on the forward strand.
TAGACTTCTTACTAGACATGTAAATTCTCAATTTGTTTGTATAGATTATTGCATTGCTTCAACAATTCACCCGTGCGGATAAGCAGAAAATTATTCCCACGGCATATGTAGAAGATGGGGCAGCTATCTCGTCAATGTGCCATGCGGATAAGCAGAAAATTATCCCCACGGTACCGTTGGAATAAGACAGAAATTATTCCTACGGTACGGTGGGGATAAGCACTGCCTAAAAATAAATGCCTTTAATAATAATGACTAATATTGTAATAATTAAACTATAAAGTTTATAAAGTTTAAGCATAGATAAAATATTTTGTTAGAGAAATTCCCAGAAAAATGAAGAAATTTAATTTATTTTATTAGGAAATTTTTACTAATACCAGATGCCTTAGGTTGATAAAACTTTCTAAAAATTAGATACATTAAAATTATGCTAACTAGCAAGATGCTGCAAGCATGACTTGTTTAAAAAGGTTTGTATTCTACTTGTGATATGAAATAAAAGTTTTGCATCTATATTGTAAGACAAAATCAGCCCTATTGGAATAAATGTTGAAAACCCGCGGACGCGCGCTTTAGAATAGAGTCAAATTATTTTCCCGCGCTTTAGGATAATTAGAGATGTCCCGAAAGAGCAGTTTCCTCGAAATCAAAATTCGTTAACTTTCCAAACTCAAAATTGAAATTTTCCGAAATCAAAACGCAGAAAAACAAAGTTTAGTATGACCAATACTCACTTTTTACATTCGATTTACTGCTTATGCAAAATGAAATACACGTAGATGTAGCAGAAATTACTGCTTTTTTAGCGATTTTTGACTTTTCGATTTTAGCTTCCAAATTTTGACTTCTAATTTTATTCGAAATTGAAATTTGCTCTTAATAAAAATTCTAATTTTGGAAAATTCAAATTGAAATTTCGGAACATCTCTAAGCTTTATAAATTATAAGTGTATAGGCCCCTTCCACAGAGGTATTAGATGACCCCTTTCCATGCATATGTATTTGCTAGAGCAGCAGCCAGCAAGAAAAGGCAGCGCGCGCACGCCGCGCAGGCGCTGCGCGCCTGTGCGCGCGCCGCGCTTTAGAAAAATTTCAAAAGTGCGCCGGACGCCGTCCGCGGATTTACAACTTTTTCCTATAGGGAAAATCAGCTATCTAAAAACATCTTTTATTGTCAAAATTTAAAAAAAAGTTCTTTATTGTTGAAATTACAAGAGTCCTTTATTGTTGCAATGTAAAAAGCTTTTGGGGAAATCCAAAAATTGGGGGCAAGTTTTATGAAAATTTGTTTTTTGGCAATTTGAAAGCAATAAAGCTATAAAATAAATTTATTCAAGTTTTTAAAAAGTAAAAAAGTCTATTAAAGCACAAATTATTATCGTATAGCTTTATTTTTAATAAAATGATTTGTTAAAACGGTAAGTTTAATTACGACCTAAAATGAGTCTAATGAAAATGATAGAAAAGCTATAATAATGTATTTTATTTACTTTAACTATCTTATAATGTTACACTCTATAATTCTACAACATATTTAACATTATTTTCAAGGGTTTATTTGTTTATCACTTTCGTTACTCTTGACAACGTGTATTTTGTAGAGTTCGTTTGCAATAAATTGTATTCAACATAAGTTTATTATTTAAACATACAAATTCCCGTAAGGATCGGAAAATTGCATTTTACTCAGCTTCTACTGAAGCGATTTGGAAAAATTTTTTTCCTGCATACACGCTGCAATGATACATGTTTTAGTGTAATTTCATTGTTCTTCGTCGCTTAATAAGCATACAGTAAGCATCTGATTTGGAAGCCGGGTAACACATTGGAATTCCCATAAGGATTGGAAAATTGCATTTTACTCAGCTTCTACTGAAGCGATTTGGAAATTTCTTTTTTTTCCTGCATACACACCGCGATGATACATGTTTTAGTGTAATTTCATTGTTCTTCGTCGCTTAATAAGCATATAGTAATCATCTGATTTGGAAGCCGGGTAACACATTGGAATTCCCATAAGGATTGGAAAATTGCATTTTACTCAGCTTCTACTGAAGCGATTTGGAAAATTCTTTTTTTCTTGCATACACGCCACGATGATGCATGTTTTAGTGTAATTTCATTGTTCTTCGTCGCTTAATAAGCATACAGTAAGCATCTGATTTGGATGCCGGGTTCACATTTTGTGGTACCATTTTTTACCCAAAATTTTTAAGTCTAAATATAGGCATATTACAAATACTAATACTATGCAAGTTGATATTTAAATGAAAGAAAACAACTTAAAGATTATTTTGCAACAAGAAATTAGCGATACATTTACATTTAGAGAAAGATGTTTGCTGGCAAACTTTGCACTTTATATTAGTATGAATTTTTGCGAGTTTATATGGTTTCAGAAAAACTTTGAAATCCTTAGAAATACTTCATCTTTTTGAATTGAATAAAAAGTAAAACACAGATTACTTTCTGTTTTGTAAGTAGTAAAAAAATTAGCCTTCTCTAAGGCCTACAAGTCTTAAAATTAATTGTTTAATAATGAAAAAAAGTGCAACAAAAAATTGCAAATCAGTCAACTCGGACTTTCAAAATGCTTTTTTGTGGTTTTTTCTTATTTATTCAACAATATAAAGCATGAAAACAATAGTTTTTATCCAGAACTATTTTCTAAAGACCTATCTATCTTTCAAAAACCTTTTTTAGATACATTACTTTCCATCAAATGTCCGCAGATTTGTTTTACCGTTTTATCCCACGTTTTTGGATTTCGCCTTTTGCATTTTAGAATATGAAACTTGTGCAAAAAATCTATGTAAATTTCTGTTCCAAAATTGCAATGCAAAGGTTATATCCTGGCATATATATATTTTTTTATTAAGGCCCTAGCAAAACTAAAGGCACCACTGCTGTCAACATTACCATTGCCATTAAAGTTATTTATCAATGTCAATTATTCATGGTATTAGGTATCATCTTAATAGTAGCAAATACATAGATAAAAACAAATTTATTCAGTCAAATTTTATCATTCATTAATATTTCTTATATGCTAATTATAATTTGTTCAACTATGGTTATACTAAAGAACTTGAATTTTTAGCACTAATGAAAGAACTGTTGGTTTTTTATAGTTGTATTTATTTATTAGAATATTCAAATTGTGCTTTTTGTGATTGTGATTTTTTATAGTTCCTTAGGAGGGAAAATTTTATAGTTTTTAGTATTAATAAATCAAAATTTAATTTAAATTGTTAAATGCTTGAAGCAAGTGTGCAATGCTATTTATATAGTATGACAAAGTAACTTTTAGTTTACTATGTAATAAATTGGGTCTTCATAGTAAGAGACTATCTTTATAGGTCTATAGGTTGCAAGACAATGCCAGGGCCACAAATAAAAGGAGAGAGGCAATTTATATGCTTAAAAATATATTTTTCTTTTGTGGTATAATTTGAATAAACTTGAAAGATAACTTAAGTATAGATTTGATACAATATAAATATAAATAAATTACTGCCACAAAGTTGCAGGAAAAATAAAGCACCTGATAGCTTGTATCATGACATTTGTATTCCTTTTGTACCTGTGGAGCGACTTAAGTGACTCTGGGACACTTCTTGGCATAGGTGACATTTTAATAATGTTAGCATTCTAACTGTGTTTGTACTGCCCCCCCCCCCGCCCCACTCACACAGATGGCCTCCTCCGACAAAGACTTCCGATTCATGGCCACAAACGATCTAATGCAGGAGTTGCAACGCGATTCGCTCAATATGGACGACGATTCCGAGAAGAAGATTGTACGAATGCTCCTGTCTAGACTGGAGGATCAGGTTGGCGAAGTTCAAAATCTCGCTGTGAAGTGTCTTGGACCGCTTGTGCTGAAGGTATATAAGTAATTAACTATTTACTGCTAATATTTTCTGACTATTACAGTTAGTATTAGTTTCTTTGATTTGACAGTCATGTTAAAAGTTTTTTGATGGCTATTTTTCCTTAGGTTAAAGAAGCTCAAGTTGAGCATATTCTCGACTACCTGTGCAAGCAGTTATCTGGGTCGCCTAATCCTCTACTAAAGGATACCAGCGCTATTGGTTTGAAGACTATTATTGCTGCCGTGCCACCTACCGATCTTCAATTGCAGGTGAAACTTCTGTAAATTTGTCACTGTATCTAATTTAGCGCTCAGAGACTCAATAATTGGTCACTGCATCCAATCTAGTGCTCAGGGACTCAATAATTGGTCACTGCATCCAATCTAGTGCTCAGGGACTCAATAATTGGTCACTGCATCCAATCTAGTGCTTAGAGACTCAATAATTGGTCACTGCATCCAATCTAGTTGCTCAGGGACTCAATAATTTGTCACTGCATCTAATCTAGTTGCTCAGGGACTCAATAATTTGTCACTGCATCCAATCTAGTTGCTCAGGGACTCAATAATTTGTCACTGCATCTAATCTAGTTGCTCAGGGACTCAATAATTGGTCACTACGTCCAATCTAGTTGCTCAGGGACTCAATAATTGGTCACTGCATCCAATCTAGTTGCTCAGGGACTCAATAATTTGTCACTGCATCCAATCTAGTTGCTCAGGGACTCAATAATTGGTCACTGCATCCAATCTAGTTGCTCAGGGACTCAATAATTTGTCACTGCATTTAATCTAGTTTCTCAGGGACTTAATAATTTGTCACGGTATCCGATCTAGTGCTCAGAGACTCAATAATTGGTCACGGTATCCGATCTAGTGCTCAGAAATGTACTCGCGGATTTATGAGTCACGTGACCATGATCACTTATATTAACAACTGCCCAAAACCGCAGGCCCAGCTGTGCCGCATAGTAACTCCCAGCCTGTTAGCGGCAATCGATGCCAGAGACAACGATGCCAGTCAGCTGATGGAGTGCCTAGAGATTCTGGCCGACCTGCTAGCTAAGTTTGGTTCATCACCGCACACTGTGCCGCATCACGGGGCGGCTATGAGAACTGCCCTAGGCCAATTGGACAGCTCCAGACAGTCTGTGCGCAAGAAAGCAGCTTTAGCTATAGCTCAGCTGGTGCTGTGCTGTAGCCAGACTCTGTTCGACAATTTGATGACTCACTTTCGGTCAGCTCTAGCGCCCGACGGCAAACCGGATCAGGTAAGGGAGGGGGGCTCTGTGGAAAATTCGGCAAATCATTAAGTCTAAGTTTGTGGTAACTCATCTGTATTTCTTAACTTTGAGATCTTCAAAATCCTCAAGTTAGGATCCCCTTTCTTTCATACCAAATCCTCAAGTTCGAGATCCTAATAATTCCATATCCTCAAGTTTCAGATCCCTATCATTTCATCTCATATTCCCAAATTCGAGATTTCTACCATCACAAATCATCATGAGATCCCTATCATCCCAAATCATAAGGTTTGAGATCCCTATTATCCCATATCCTCAAATTCAAGATCCCTATCATCCGATATCCTCAAATTTAAGATCCCTATCATCCCATATCCTCAAGTTTGAGATCCCTATATCATCCCATATCCTCAAGTTTGAGATCCCTATATCATCCCATATCCTCAAGTTTGAGATCCCTATATCATCCCATATCCTCAAGTTTGAGATCCCTATCATCCCATATCCTCAAGTTTGAGATCCCTATCATCCCATATCCTCAAGTTTGAGATCCCTATATCATCCCATATCCTCAAGTTTGAGATCCCTATCATCCTATATCCTGAAGTTTTAGATCCCTATCATCCCATATCCTCAAGTTTGAGATCCCTATCATCCCATATCCTCAAGTTTGAGATCCCTATCATCCTATATCCTGAAGTTTTAGATCCCTATCATCCTATATCCTGAAGTTTTAGATCCCTATCATCCCAAATCATCAAGTTTTAGATCCCTATCATCCCAAATCATCAAGTTTGAGATCCCTATCATCCCAAATCATCAAGTTTGAGATCCCTATCATCCCATATCCTGAAGTTTGAGATCCCTATCATCCCATATCCTCAAGTTTGAGATCCCTATCATCCTATATCCTGAAGTTTTAGATCCCTATCATCCCAAATCATCAAGTTTGAGATCCCTATCATCCCAAATCATCAAGTTTGAGATCCCTATCATCCCATATCCTGAAGTTTGAGATCCCTCATCCCCCAAATCATCAAGTTTGAGATCCCTATCATCCTATATCCTGAAGTTTTAGATCCCTATCATCCCAAATCATCAAGTTTGAGATCCCTATCATCCCTTATCCTGAAGTTTTAGATCCCTGTCAAATTTATCCCCCCTCACGTTATCATCCTGTGACTATTCACAACAATATCAAGTGAAAATCAACGACATCGCTACCCACCCCGCAAAGGTGAAAACAGCCGTCCAATGCCTTGGCGCTGTCAGCCGGCAAGCTCGCGCCAAATGCGGCCCGCACCTGGCCAGCCTGTTGCCCCTAGTGATTCATCACTGCCAGTCTGGCGGCGACAGCAAATCCAGCGATATGGACGACGAATTAAGAGAATTATGCTTAGCCTGTCTGGAGGCCTGCGTTCGCAGCTGTCCAAAAGAATCCGCCAGCTTCGTGCCCAAACTGTTGCCCCTCTGTCTGCAGCTGCTGCGCTACGATCCCAATTATTCATACGATAACGACGACAACGACGACGCGGCAATGCCGTCGGCCTACGACAATGACGACGAGCAGCAGGGGGCCAGCGACGACGAAGATGACGAAGACGACGCTTATAGCGACGACGACGATTTGTCTTGGAAAGTTCGCCGCGGTGCAGCGAAGACCATACAGTGCTGTGTGTTGAACTATATGGATATGCTGCCGGAGTTCTACGATACCGTGGCTCCGGTGCTTATTCAGCGGTTTATTGGTGAGCTAGATGATAATAAATCGCGATTTGATGTACGACTAAAAATTGTGTAATCAGTTTGTGCTAATTGAATGCTGCTTGCTTCTCTGCTAATGGGAATCCCAATCTTGCACACGTCTACTAACTTGTGATTGTAGAATGTGTACATATTGTCATAGGGTGTGTACACTCGGCAAAGGGTGTGTACATCTCGGCATAGGGTGTGTACATCTCGGCATAGGGTGTGTACATCTCGGCATAGGGTGTGTACATCTCGGCATAGGGTGTGTACACTTGGCATAGGCTGTGTACATCTTGGCATAGGGTGTGTACATCTCGGCATAGGGTGTGTACACTTGGCATAGGCTGTGTACATCTTGGCATAGGGTGTGTACATCTCGGCATAGGGTGTGTACACTTGGCATAGGGTGTGTACACTTGGCATAGGCTGTGTACATCTTGGCATAGGGTGTGTACATCTCGGCATAGGGTGTGTACATGAGTAAACTGGGTGTGTACATGTGGAAATTGGGTAAATTGGACATGTGGAAAATTTTACCATTATCTCTTCGTTAATAATTTTGTACAGAACGCGAAGAGAACGTCAAAGCGGAGGTGTTTCAGGCTTTCATCGCCCTACTGACTCAAACTCGTAATTTGAGCAGCATTACAGCAGCGGCCGCCGCTGCTGCAGCCTCCGCTGTGCCATCGTCTGGTTCTGCCGATGATCGCATGGACATTGACGAATCTTCTCCAGCTAGACAGCTAGCAGGATTAGTGCCAGCCATTGTGCAGAATCTTCACCGAGCACTGCGACACCGATCTGTGCGAACTAGAAGTGGCGCTTTTCATATTCTGCGCGAACTGTGTGGCGTATTGCCAGGCTGTTTGAGCGTACACCTGGGCCACGTGCTGCCGGGCTTGCGGTTCACTATCAAGTAATTGTTTTTTGGGGCACTTTGTTAAACATTTCTATCTGGTTTCATTTCTTATAGTGTTTCTAGGGTCTACTGTAGTCTGTCTAGAGGTTAAGATCTTAGATTAAGGTGTTTAGACTGAATTGTCTCTAGATGTGTAAGTGTCTAGATTAGCATGTCTGTCTGTATTTTAGTTGTCTGTAGATTAGGTATTTGTCTATACATGTAGATTAGGTATCTATTTGTAGATTCTGTAGATTATAGATTGGGGCATCTGTCTATAGATTAGGGTGTCTGTCTGTCGATTGGGGTGTCTGTAGAATGTGGTGTCTGTCTGTAGAATGTGGTGTTGTCTGTAGATTTTGGTGTTGTCTGTAGATTGGCGTGTCCGTCTGTAGATTAGGGTGTCGTCTTTAGATGGGGTATCTATCTGTCTAGATTGGAGTATCTGTCTGTACATTGGTTTATCTGTCGGGAGACTAAAGAAAGCATCTTTCCGAACGTATCGTATCAGATAAATGTGATGCGATAAAGCTACAAAATCAAGCAAATATGATAGTCAAATATTTTAAAATTTCCTGGGGTCATGACCTAACTTTTGGAGGAGCTGGTGTCTTTGCCCCCACTCACATCTACTGATTAAACCACAGAACTTGACCATTGGATCGAAGTTTTTCATATAATATCTCAAAATTCTGCACGTATCCTTATCATGCTACTTACTCATTCTATTGCAGCGACAAATCGGTGAACAACACAAAAATCGACGCCATACAATTTCTCAACACTCTGCTGCGAACTCACACGCCCGAGACCTTCTATTCGCATCTGCCAGTGATTCTCACCCTAGTGCTGGAATGCGTGAAAGATCCGTTCTATCGCATCTGCTCCGAGGCCTTATTGGCCGCCACCATCCTAGCAACTATTATTCGACCATTCAAACCAGCCGGGATTAGTCCGGCGCCGGATCATCAGAAACTGACGTCGGTATTGTATCCGGAAGTTAAGCAGGTGCTTGTAGCGATTGACAAAGATCAAGAGGTTAAAGATCGGTCTATTTCGTGCATGTAAGTTTTATAGTAGTTTATATTGTTCCGATATGTATCGAAAAAACATATTAAAGGGTTGTTAGATTTCATCATATTTTCTTTTGAAACAAAGTTCTTCCTTGAGGATTTTTTGTTTGACTCAAACTTTCCGACCCCTATTTTTTATCTAGGGCAGTTTATAGGCTCTCAGCTCAAATTTTCATGCGTATCATTAGCTCAAAACTTTACAACTTTATTTCACAATCTCATAGCCTTTCACATAGTCAAAAAATATACCTACTTCCGTTAATTCATAAATTAAAAGATTTTTAGTATTTCACATAAAATATTGTGTGTACAATATTTACAATATGTCTCAAGCCTCAAGAAAGCGAGTCCAGCTATCCGCTATATTTTGCCGATATGTATCGAAAGTAAACTTAACTACACACTTATATTTACTATTTAACACCTGAACAAGACACAAGATTCAACGATTTAAACAGGATTTAGTAGTTTCTTTATTAAATTTTATTGTGCTTTTTATCCCCCCCCCAAATTTCAGCGCTTCGATCCTGTACCACTCTGCCGACTGTCTTCAGGCCGAACTGCAGGACTGCCTAACAATTCTGTGCAACCGTCTGCAAAATGAAGTCACCCGACTGACTGCCGTCAAAGCTATCGACAAAATCGCCAAATCGCCGTTAAAAATTAATTTGTCCCCTATTCTTGTAAGTCAGATGGTTAAATAGATGATAATAAAAATTATAAAAATATTTTGGCAGCGGTGGGATTCGAACCCACGCCCTTTCGGACTGGTGCCTTAAACCAGCGCCTTAGACCGCTCGGCCACGCTACCTTGGCTAATGCGGCTGGCATTGAAGCCGTTTTATACCGCAAAATTAGCACGCTTTGCTTATCCACGAACATTCCGCCTCTAGGTAGGGGGGTGTCGCCTTTTCATCGCACCGCGCCCAGGTGCCTTTCATGGCGCCCAGGTGCCTTTCATGGCGCCCAGGTGCCTTTCATGGCGCCCAGGTGCCTTTCATGGCGCCCAGGTGCCTTTTGATTAATTTTTAATTTTGAAGCCATCATATCTGAAACAATTTCAGAACCAGTGCATCGAGACAATGGGCTCTCTACTAAGAAAAAATCAACGCTCGCTTCGCATACAAACTCTGTTGTGTTTGCAGACGCTGTTCTCAAATTATAGTGAGTCATTTTGGTGATTTTTACCTACCTGATTTCTGTAAAAAATTTCCATTTCATTAGTAGTATGTTTGGCAAATAAATTTCATTTATTTTTTAATTCACAGGCTCCCAGGTTAGCCAGCAGCAAATGCTCTGCATTATTGAGGAATTGCCGCCACTGATTAGCGGTATAGAAACGGACGTCGCTTCAAGTCAACAATCGGTTGCATTGACAACCGTTCTATTACAACGGGCCGGCGCTTTAGCAGCGGAGCCAATCAGATCTCGCGTATTGCCTGTGGCCTGCAGCCTAGCCTACAGTCATCATCTGCACGGCGGCGCTCTGGATGCTTTGTTAGACTTCTTTGGCCAGGCTGTGCTGCCGCCGCCTGCCGCCGCTTGCACGGACGGGCCTGAACTGTTGCAGACTCTGCTTCACGGCGAACGGGGACAGGTTAGTCGGGGTCTATAGCTGTCCGAGGTTTAAGAATTCTAGTTACGAGAATTTTCAATAGAATGCTAATGGGTATGAAAGTCTGGGCTGTGTGTGTATTGCCTGGGGCGTCTGTAGATCGAGATGTCTGTAGATTAGACTGTCCGATATCAGATTGTCTGTAGATTAGACTGTCCGATATCAGATTGTCTGTAGATTAGAATGTCCGGTATTAGATTGTCTGTAGATTAGACTGTCCGGTATCAGATTGTCTGTAGATTAGACTGTCCGGTATCAGATTGTCTGTAGATTAGACTGTCCGGTATCAGATTGTCTGTAGAGTAGACTGTCCGATATCAGATTGTCTGTAGATTAGACTGTCCGGTATCAGATTGTTTGTAGATTAGAATGTCCGGTATTAGATTGTTTGTAGATTAGACTGTCCGATATCAGATTGTCTGTAGATTAGACTGTCCGATATCAGATTGTCTGTAGATTAGACTGTCCGATATCAGATTGTCTGTAGATTAGACTGTCCGATATCAGATTGTCTGTAGATTAGACTGTCCGGTATCAGATTGTTTGTAGATTAGAATGTCCGGTATTAGATTGTCTGTAGATTAGACTGTCCGGTATCAGATTGTCTGTAGATTAGACTGTCCGGTATCAGATTGTCTGTAGATTAGACTGTCCGGTATCAGATTGTCTGTAGAGTAGACTGTCCGATATCAGATTGTCTGTAGATTAGACTGTCCGGTATCAGATTGTTTGTAGATTAGAATGTCCGGTATTAGATTGTTTGTAGATTAGACTGTCCGATATCAGATTGTCTGTAGATTAGACTGTCCGATATCAGATTGTCTGTAGATTAGACTGTCCGATATCAGATTGTCTGTAGATTAGACTGTCCGATATCAGATTGTCTGTAGATTAGACTGTCCGGTATCAGATTGTTTGTAGATTAGAATGTCCGGTATTAGATTGTCTGTAGATTAGACTGTCCGGTATTAGATTGTCTGTAGATTAGACTGTCCGGTATCAGATTGTCTGTAGATTAGACTGTCCGATATCAGATTGTCTGTAGATTAGACTGTCCGATATCAGATTGTCTGTAGATTAGACTGTCCGGTATCAGATTGTTTGTAGATTAGAATGTCCGGTATTAGATTGTCTGTAGATTAGACTGTCCGGTATCAGATTGTCTGTAGATTAGACTGTCCGGTATCAGATTGTCTGTAGATTAGACTGTCCGGTATCAGATTGTCTGTAGAGTAGACTGTCCGATATCAGATTGTCTGTAGAGTAGACTGTCCGGTATCAGATTGTCTGTAGATTAGACTGTCCGATATCAGATTGTCTGTAGATTAGACTGTCCAGTATCAGATTGTCTGTAGATTAGACTGTCCAGTATCAGGTTGTCTGTAGATTAGACTGTCCAGTATCAGATTGTCTGTAGATTAAACTGTCCGTAACCGAGTTGTCTAGAGTAGACTGTCCTAATTGCGGTGTCTAGATATGAGTGTTTACAATTTCGGTTGCCCACAGTCAGTAGACCCTATTATCTATAGATCACGGTTCCTGACAGATTATCTGCCATCTACCCCGAATTCAACATTGCAGACATTTTTCGCCGCCCCTGTCACTGGCGCAATGCGCAACGAAGTGTACTTTAATTTGGCTAGGTGCGCCGCCCAAATCACTGTGCACTGCTCCGACTCGGCCAGGTCTGCTCTAATCCGCGACTGGATCGCTTTGGTAACAGCCCAGCAACAGTCGGCCGATAGTCGCAGGCTGTTTGCCCTGCTCACTCTGGGCGAAATTGGCAAGCACGTGTGAGTAGTCTGGGATTTCGCTTTTTGTACACTTTGTGCTGTTGGGTTGGGTTAGCTGTGGCTGCAGAGAGTCGGATCGGATTAGCATAGAGCCTGTGGGGTGTGGGATCGGATTAGCATAGAGCCTGTGGAGTGTGGGATCGGATTAGCCTAGAGACTGTGGGTGTGGGATCGGATTAGCATAGAGCCTGTGGAGTGTGGGATCGGATTAGCCTAGAGACTGTGGGTGTGGGATCGGATTAGCATAGAGCCTGTGGAGTGTGGGATCGGATTAGCCTAGAGACTGTGGGTGTGGGATCGGATTAGCATAGAGACTGTGGGTGTGGGATCGGATTAGCCTAGAGCCTGTGGGGTGTGGGATCGGATTAGCCTAGAGGCTGTGGGGTGTCGGATCGGATAGCTTAGATTCTGTGGGGTGTGGGATCGGATTAGCCTAGAGACTGTGGGTGTGGGATCGGATTAGCATAGAGCCTGTGGGGTGTGGGATCGGATTAGCCTAGAGCCTGTGGGGTGTGGGATCGGATTAGCCTAGAGGCTGTGGGGTGTCGGATCGGATAGCTTAGATTCTGTGGGGTGTGGGATCGGATAGCTTAGAGGCTGTGGGGTGTGGGATCGGATTAGCCTAGAGGCTGTGGTGTGGGATCGGATTAGCATAGAGCCTGTGGGGTGTGGGATCGGATTAGCCTAGAGGCTGTGGGGTGTGAGATCGGATTAGCATAGAGCCTGTGGGGTGTGGGATCGGATTAGCCTAGAGCCTGTGGGGTGTGGGATCGGATTAGCATAGAGCCTGTGAGGTGTGGGGTGTGGGATCGGATTAGCCTAGAGGCTGTGGGGTGTCGGATCGGATTAGCATAGAGGCTGTGGGGAGTGGGATGGGATTAGCCTAGAGACTGCATTGCAAACCGACCATTTGTTTTCAGCGACCTAAGCCCGCACCAGGACCTGAGAGAGGCGCTGTCAGCCTCATTCCACAATCCCCAGGAGGAGTGGCAGACTGGCGCGGCCGCAATCGCACTGGGCAAAATCTCCCTCGGCAATCTGGGCGCTTTCGTGCCGTACATTCTTAATAGAATTGGCGGAGTTAGCGGCAGTTCGGAGGCGCGCAATCATTATTTCATGTTGCACGCGCTTAAAGAGATTATCTCGCACGTGGCCGCCGCAGGCGCAGGCGCCAATTTTGCGCCATTGCAGCCGCACGTACCACAAATTTGGTCGCTACTTGAGCGCAGCGCTTTATCTACTGAGGAGGGAGCGCGCAATCTCGTGTCCGAGTCTCTGGGCAAACTGGCTCTGCTAGACTCGGCTGGCCTGCTGCCTAGACTGAGCGAGCTGCTCACCGCCTCTGGGTGAGTCCGGGCTTACTTTCCTTATCTGCCTGTCTATTATCTGGTCTCTTTATTGGCTCTGACGGCAGTATGAACCTTCAATTAAACTCTTGCACGTATAAGTAGTGTCTTGGTACTCGGTGACTCTTAATGGTGATGACCTCAGTACCCTGTACTCTAGAGATGATGGATGATGGGTCATGACCTCAGTACCCTGTACTCTAGAGATGATGGATGATGGGTCATGACCTCAGTACCCTGTACTCTAGAGATGATGGATGATGGGTCATGACCTCAGTACCCTGTACTCTAGAGATGATGGATGATGGGTCATGACCTCAGTACCCTGTACTCTAGAGATGATGGATGATGGGTCATGACCTCAGTACCCTGTACTCTAGAGATGATGGATGATGGGTCATGACCTCAGTACCCTGTACTCTAGAGATGATGGGTCATGACCTCAGTACCCTGTACTCTAGAGATGATGGGTCATGACCTCAGTACCCTGTACTCTAGAGATGATGGGTCATGACCTCAGTACCCTGTACTCTAGAGATGATGGGTCATGACCTCAGTACCCTGTACTCTAGAGATGATGGGTCATGACCTCAGTACCCTGTACTCTAGAGATGATGGGTCATGACCTCAGTACCCTGTACTCTAGAGATGATGGGTCATGACCTCAGTGCCCTGTACTCTAGAGATGATGGGTCATGACCTCAGTGCCATATTTACATGTAATCAATGACAGGTCATGACATCAGTGGTGATGTTTTACACAGCGTACATGCATTCATAAAGCCGTCATATCCCTTCCCTTATAAACATCCAGCGACTCGCCTCTAATGCTAAGCACAGTGCTGACCGCCATCAAGTTCTGCTTCATACCGCAAGCCCATCCAGCTGATCGACAGTTGAAAGCTTTGGTGCCTCGAATCATCGACTGTTTGGGCCACGCCGACCTCACCGTTAGACGGGCCGCCTTAGTCGCTATCAATACTGGCGTGCACAATAAGACAGCTCTGATTCGTGACCACCTGGACACTCTGCTGCCCAGAATCTACAAGGGCACGGCTGTTGACGAATCGCTGATTCGAGTCATCAATATGGGCCCGTTCTCGCATAAGGAGGACGCTGGCCTTGACCTGAGAAAGGTGACGATTTCTACTGAGTTTATGCTGTACCAGCCTCCCAGATCCTCAGTTGCTGGGCCAGCCTCCCAGATCCTCAGTTGCTGGGCCAGCCTCCCAGATCCTCAGTTGCTGGGCCAGCCTCCCAGATCCTCAGTTGCTGGGCCAGCCTCCCAGATCCTCAGTTGCTGGGCCAGCCTCCCAGATCCACAGTCGCTGGGCCAGCCTCCCAGATGCCCAGTTGCTGTACCAGCCTCCCAGAGTGTCAGTTGCTGGGCCAGCCTCACAGAGTGTCAGTTGCTGGGCCAGCCTCCCAGAGTGTCAGTTGCTGGGCCAGCCTCCCAGAGTGTCAGTTGCTGGGCCAGCCTCCCAGATCCTCAGTTGCTGGGCCAGCCTCCCAGATCCACAGTCGCTGGGCCAGCCTCCCAGAGTGTCAGTTGCTGGGCCAGCCTCCCAGAGTGTCAGTTGCTGGGCCAGCCTCCCAGAGTGTCAGTTGCTGGGCCAGCCTCCCAGAGTGTCAGTTGCTGGGCCAGCCTCCCAGAGTGTCAGTTGCTGGGCCAGCCTCCCAGTGTGTCAGTTGCTGGGCCAGCCTCCCAGAGTGTCAGTTGCTGGGCCAGCCTCCCAGATCCTCAGTTGCTGGGCCAGCCTCCCAGAGTGTCAGTTGCTGGGCCAGCCTCCCAGAGTGTCAGTTGCTGGGCCAGCCTCCCAGATCCTCAGTTGCTGGGCCGGCCTCCCAGAGTGTCAGTTACTGTGCCAGCCTTCCAGAGTGTCAGTTACTGTGCCAGCCTCCCAGAGTGTCAGTTGCTGGGCCAGCCTCCCAGAGTGTCAGTTGCTGGGCCAGCCTCCCAGATCCTTGATAAAAACGGCAGTCTCGCCAATTGTCTCTTCCAGGTGACATTCGAGTGCCTGTACACCCTTGTGGAGCACTGCGTCGACCGTATCGACCTGTTCACCTTCATCCAACACATCGAGGTCGGCCTAAAAGATGTGGCAGACATTCGAATCCTGTGCTTCCTCATCCTTGAGCGGCTGTGCAGCCGAGCGCCCAGCACGGTATTTGCCGCCACCGAGGCCCTCGTGCCAGCGATTCGGGCCACATTTGCCGAGAAATCCACGGAGAAATCCGTTAGAGCTGAATTAGACAAACAAATCGAACTGAAACACGCTGCTATGCGAGTGTTCCTGTGCTTAGCTAAACTTGGCGAATCCAAGGCTGTTCAGGATTGCACCCAGATGATCATGTCCGATAGAGGCGGCCTAACTGTCTCGGCCGCCCAGCAGCACCAGCTGCAGCTGCATCAGTCGGGCCAGCAGGGTTCACAGCAGCAAGCGGCCGCATCGTCTACGACTGTTGTTAGCCTCTACCAGCTCTACCTTACCGTTGAAAAAGAGTTGGCCAGTCAGAATTGATTTTTGTTTAGTTTTTATGGAAACAAATACTTTGAATTAATTAATCGAGGCACTTGGAACTTCTCTGACGCCCTTTTTGAATGGGCGACAATATAAGTGAAAAAGTGTAAGGATTTCATTTAGAAGTCACCTGTTAACGGGTGGTTCATTTAGAGGTCCTTGTAGGACGGATGGTTCATTTAGAGGTCCTTGTAGGACGGATGGTTCATTTAGAGGTCCTTGTAGGACGGGTGGTTCATTTAGAGGTCCTTGTAGGACGGATGGTTCATTTAGAGGTCCTTGTAGGACGGGTGGTTCATTTAGAGGTCCTTGTAGGACGGATGGTTCATTTAGAGGTCCTTGTAGGACGGATGGTTCATTTAGAGGTCCTTGTAGGACGGATGGTTCATTTAGAGGTCCTTGAAGGACGGATGGTTCATTTAGAGGTCCTTGTAGGACGGATGGTTCATTTAGAGGTCCTTGTAGGACGGGTGGTTCATTTAGAGGTCCTTGTAGGACGGATGGTTCATTTAGAGGTCCTTGTAGGACGGGTGGTTCATTTAGAGGTCCTTGTAGGACGGATGGTTCATTTAGAGGTCCTTGTAGGACGGATGGTTCATTTAGAGGTCCTTGTAGGACGGGTGGTTCATTTAGAGGTCCTTGTAGGACGGATGGTTCATTTAGAGGTCCTTGTAGGACGGATGGTTCATTTAGAGGTCCTTGTAGGACGGATGGTTCATTTAGAGGTCCTTGTAGGACGGAGGGTACACTTAGAGGTCCTTTTAGGACGGCGGGTACACTTAGAGGTTCTTGTAGAACGGAGGGTTGATGGAAAGATCCCTGTAGAACGGAGGAAGGTCAAGATGGAAGGCTCATTTAGAGGTCCCTGTAGGAGGTAGGGTTGATTTAGAAGTCCTAGAAGGTCCTTAATGTTTTAAAGTCCTACGCACGTTTACTGCGAATTGCTATCTCGGAGTGGGGATCAGTAGCTGTTCATGTTGAATCGGAAAGGAATGAGTTGATATTCAATTTATCAAGAAGTGAAACTTTGAAAGTGTATCTATTTAGCTAAGATTATGTTTGTATGTTTGTGTTTCACAAAAATAATTTATGAAAGTTTTCTAAATAATACTACATACCTATTCTTGTCCGTTGATTAACTATATACATACTAGCAGCTAATTAATTATATTTTGATTGGGTATCTTTTATTAACCCTGTGTTTATTAATGCTAGCTATAGAAGTACTCAAAGTATCAAAAGTACTCAAATCTATTTCTGAGTAAACTCCAACCCGTGTGAAATAGTATCTTACGTTAATGCATAAAGTCCCGGTCCCCTTCTTAATTTATACTACTGTAATGATTTTACACTATAGTAGTATCGAAAGTTTGGACTAAAACAGATCGGAATAATAATAATAATTGTTGGTGTGAATGTCTCTATCTTGTTAATTTTCAACGGCCGTTAATCAGTAAAATAAAATAAAGCTTATTTATGCTTAACGTTTCAAACAAAACTATAATTTGCTTGTGTTTATCTTAGCTTTTTAATCGTGTTTCGAACTTATTTTTCATTGGTAATCTATTGGAATCCAATTACGAGGGGTGTCCGGAAAGTCCTGACACTTGTAATCCCAAAGCGAAAAACAGTGAGATTTGCGTACAATTGACAGAGTTGATAAAATACTCAACACAGCAAGTACAGTATATCTTTTCTTACACAAGAACGGCAAATTAAGTTGCATATATACAATACACGTAATGTTCATTTGCGTCTCGCATGAAAATATACTAAAAATGACTCAAATGAGTTGTTTGTATGTATGTATATGGGTATGCAACTGAAAGTGATGGGGGTGAAAATGAGGGACAATAGTAATAATTGGATACTGCCACGCAATAATCTTACAATCGTAGCTTATTAGAGAGCACGATCCTTGTATTCACTTTCGTTATACGATGCCCTCAATGGAGAATTTGTTAATAATGCCATGTTGTCATCTGTTAGGAAACAGAGAAAATGGTTGCAGTAAATCCTGCAGCGTATCAACTTTCTTTGTAGGATTAAAGGAGCCAGGAGACTTGCGTTTTGCTGCCTGTGTACGTCTCAATTCTCACTATTTTCCATTGGGTATCGTATAACGAAATTGACGCAAAATGCGAGTATCGTAAAACGAAAGAATGCCAATTTTGTGATGCAAAAAGTCATTTTTCCTATCTTCGCGCGGTGCATTTTTTCCAGGAAATCGACCAAAAAATTGATTCCTATAGTCATTTCGTCATCTGGGGTGTCACGTCGACTAGGGCGATCACTTCGTCATCTTAATTAGCATGCACTATATACCTGAAGAGAGTCATTTTCGTCATCCACCAATCATATTAGTTCTAACTTCCAAGTGAATTAATGTGGCAATTAAACATATTTACTTGGAATCCTAATGAATTCCTAGTGATTTTGTCATCTCGATTGGTAAAACCTGTCGATCGATCGGTTCTGCTTGCCACAGCTTATAGTTAATAAAAACTTAAAAAATCGAGTTTACACTAACTCGAATCTAACACTGACCCCCATGGACTTCGTAATTTCCTTCGTAATTTCCATCGTAATTTCCATGGAATTAGTACATGCTAGTTTATACAAATTACAATATGATGCTTAAAATGACGCCATTAAGTTGGTGAAATGTACTGCATGTACTATTGTGTGGGGCGAACATGTTGATGGAGTTAGAAAGTCACTGACTTCCAGAGACTAGAGTGGAAGTATATTTACATTTACACCATGTTAAAGTGGCTGGAAGAAAAATCGATTATAGAACAGGTCGGTATAGGGGCCAGTTGGGGCCCAGTAAAAACTGAAGGGGCAACATCATATCGAATTAAGTTTTTTAATTATTGTAAAAGCAAATTTTCACCGATCGAATAGTAAAAATGACTTCCAAGAATTAGCGAGGCAACGTGATCAGCTGACAAGTTAAACTGCAAAGTCTACAGGTGCTTTTGGCCGCTCGGCTTCTCGAGTCCGGTTGGCAACTCGTACCAGCTTATTAATTCCTGGAACTTCTGGTCCTGCTCGAACTTCGTTGTACTCCAAAAGTTTTTCCTCTATATTGCAGCTGCAGTAGTAATAAGGGGCTATATGCCAACTTAAGCTCATAAAGTAGAGGTTCCTAATCCCCTTGCTTATTCTGCCCTATCCTGAGTCCAGTTTTCATCGCTTTTTGCCAAATCCAGCTTCCTACTAGTGTCATGGTGAGCAGAATGACATCATTTGTGTACATAGGTTACACGGGCTCCACTAGCCTAGCTTTGAGTTTAGTTTGATCCGGCCGTTTGATTCTTCTTGTACATTGGTCGTGTAATTTAGTGGCTCATTTGATGAGTGTGAATGAGCCTTAATGTGTAAATTAAATGCAATAAATGCACCATATTTTAAATTGTTTATATGTAGGATCTTTGGCAGTCCAGTAGTATAGTGTTTATCTACCAGCTTAAGCCAAACATTTAGAGATAATTCATGCAAGCCTGCAAAAGCTGAAAACTAAGTAAAGAGATTTTTCATTGTTTCCCTTACAGCTAGCTCTTTAGCAATTAAAAATTATTAATTCGATTTCATACAACACATATGCAGTCAAAATTCAGACCTCTAAGCTGGTACCAATCATTTTTTTTCCTATCATGATGTACGTGTACGGGTTGCTTTGTTTTTTTATGTAATATTTGCTGTGTTTTACTGTTGTTTTAGCTTATTTACTTCTACATGCAGCAAAATCCTATATAAATCCTAAAATCACAATATACTAAATCTCTAAGGTTTGACCGGTATTCCAGTCTTTAAGTGTACTGAAGATGATACCAGGGATGGACATTCTAGCAGTGCAGGCTATTATAAGGTTTTTGGCCTGGCGTATGCATTAAATATTTTTATTGTACACTTAAAAACTAGTAACAGAGTGAATTATTGCACATTCAAATTTATAAAAATTTGTAATTTTTTTCATTTAATTGTCATTAAAAATATTTCATCCGTCAAGCCGTCCACATAAAATTAGTATACGTCTTCTGTTCAGTGTTACAAGTTTTGATGTAAAAAACAATATTGGCCTATAACATTTTCATATATCCTCTCTACATTTTCATATATTTTAAAAAGTATTTAAAAAACATCTTAAAAGTATTCCATTTTATTATTAACTGAAAAACTAACATAAAATTACAATATATCTCAAAACTTTCTAAAGTCGTATATTTTCCGGCATCGTTAATTTTAACGACAATCGTGAAAGTTCGTGAACAAGTTTGCTGTTCCTCACCTAAATTTGAATTACTATCGCTCTTGTCTGAATGGATTTCTTACTGCAGATATCCTGAAGTAAGTCTTTCAATTTGTGAATTGTAAGTAAAGTATTTTTTATTACTGCTATCATATTTGTTGAATTTGTTCCAAATTACTATTTCTTGCTTTTAATTCAGTTCCTTTTATTTATTCCTAAACTCAGGTAGTTTAACAACAGCATTAAATCAGAATGGCGCCGTCTCCGAAAATTCACGTCAACATCGTGGTCATTGGCCATGTCGACTCTGGAAAGTCTACTTCCACTGGCCATCTGATCTACAAGTGCGGTGGCATTGACAAGAGAACTATCGAGAAGTACGAGAAGGAGGCACAGGAGCTTGGCAAAGGCTCGTTCAAGTACGCATGGGTGCTCGACAAGCTGAAGGCCGAGCGTGAGCGCGGTATCACCATTGACATTGCTCTGTGGAAGTTCGAGACTGAGAAGTACTACGTCACTGTCATCGACGCCCCTGGCCACAGGGACTTTATCAAGAACATGATCACCGGTACCTCTCAGGCCGACTGCGCCGTGCTGATCATTGCTGCTGGTGTTGGCGAGTTCGAGGCCGGTATCTCGAAGAACGGTCAGACCCGCGAGCACGCTCTGCTGGCTTACACCCTCGGTGTAAAGCAGATGATCATCGGCGTAAACAAGATGGACTCGACCGAGCCGCCGTACTCCGAGGCCCGCTACAACGAAATCAAGAAGGAAGTGTCCGCCTACATCAAGAAGGTCGGCTACAACCCGGATGCGGTCGCTTTTGTGCCCATCTCAGGCTGGCACGGAGACAACATGATCGAGGAGAGCAACAACATGTCCTGGTTCAAGGGTTGGAGCATCAAGCGCAAGCTGCCCGGCAAGAAGGAGGAGACCACCACCGAGGGCAAGACCCTGATCGAAGCTCTGGACGCGATCATTCCGCCAGAGCGACCCACCGACAAGCCGCTACGTCTGCCGCTACAGGACGTGTACAAGATCGGCGGTATCGGCACCGTTCCGGTCGGTCGCGTCGAGACTGGCATCTTGAAGCCCGGCATGGTCGTGACCTTCGCGCCACAGATTCTCTCGACTGAGGTCAAGTCCGTCGAAATGCACCACGAGCAGCTGGCCGAGGCTGTACCTGGTGACAACGTAGGCTTCAATGTGAAAAACGTGTCTGTGAAGGACATCCGTCGTGGCAACGTGTGTGGTGACTCCAAGAACGACCCGCCTAAGGAGACTGGAGACTTTGTTGCTCAGGTGATTATTCCGATGATTTTATTTTTTTCGTTGCAATTGCAACATTTATTATCATTGTCACCACACTTAAAGACACGGCGGCCATGTCTTCAATCCAAAAGCATATAGAAACGGCGGCCGTGCCTCTAAGTCTAATAGTGATTAGGTCCATACTTATAGTCGTTATAGATACAGCCGGGCCGCCGTGTCTGTAATATTAGAGGTTAGAGCTTATAGACCCGGCGGCCGTATCTGTACTATATAGAATGAGTC
Organism: Macrostomum lignano; assembly: GCA_002269645.1. Taxonomy (NCBI): domain Eukaryota; kingdom Metazoa; phylum Platyhelminthes; family Macrostomidae; genus Macrostomum; species Macrostomum lignano. Next base: position 68,784 of record NIVC01000130.1, read on the forward strand.
TCACACTGGAGACAGCAGCCGTTCTTAATATTGAATGAGTTCACTTTTAAAGACGCAGAGGTAGGCCGTGTTCCTAATATACAATCCACTTGACATTAAAGACAGCGGTGGTCTCTTTTATTGTCAAAATTTAAAGCAACGGTACCATGTGTCTTTACACAGCGGACGTGCCTATAAGCTCCAATCTGGGTTTATTTTTTGTGCGTAGTGTGCGTATGCACCTTAAATTTTAAAATTGCACCTTGAAATTAAAATGTAGGTGCGGTTTAGGTGCAGTCTCAACCTATTTTTCTATTAAAGCCTCATTCGCACTGCCTTAAAATAAGAAAAAAGAGAAATTGCACTTTGAGCCTTAAATTTGCACCATGAAAGTGAGCATAGGGTGCGATTTTGCACCTTGTCTCTGGCGAAAAGGAAAACCCTGGCTCCAACATTATAGACACGGAAGCCGTTTCTATAAGTAGTCAGTTTATAGTAAGGTATGTTATTTAATTATTAAATAAAATTTAAAATGACTTAAAAACTTGAAACTTGTATTATATTTATAGCTTCTAATACCATTATACTGCTTGATTATAGCTATAATCAATTACATTATTTGATTTCCTTTTAAAAACTTGGGGTCTGGCTAGTTGATTTGACCAGTTAACCTGGTCTGATCCTAGCCTTTGCAGTTTTTTGCTTAGTATAAGTAATTTCATATATTAAGCAACTCTGCAGACTCCTAAATTATTGCAGCTGCAGTATCTATTTGCTGCGCTCAGGCCTGTATATTCCTTTTCCTCTTTAGCCTTATATGGGCTATGAATAGTTGGATAAACCATGCAGGTCACAGCTCACAAATCATTGAATGTTTACTAAAAATGCGAGGGTAGGGGGCAGATATCCACTGAAGGATAGAAAGGATCATACTGCGTGTTTTATTACCCCATTTACAAAATTTGGTTTAAAGTGGTGTAATGGTGTTCCGCCGTAGCTACGGCTACAGGATCCTACAGAAAATGTGGTAAAATTGGTGTCTGCCTAAGGCAGCTACAGAAAGTTATACCTAATATAGTGCAGCAAAACACTACACTAGCATATTCTGTTAACTGTTATTAATGAGAAAAGGCTCCATCTATATACTACTAAGTGATTTCAGTAGTAGAAAATGTAATCTTACAAAGGCAATCGAGTGTTTCAGTTTCTACCTTATTTGCAGTCATTTAAATACCAGTATATCTTATTCAGAGTGTTTAATTTCACGAGACAAACAAAACTATGGCTACGGGAATACAGTAAATATTGGAGTCCCTACGGCCACGGAATAGGGAAAACTGGAATAAGCCGTAGTTTTGCTTACGGCCACGGCACATTAACCCCTAAGTCTTGTTTTGTATATCATTGAAAAAAGTATAAAAACTTTGTATTTCTTTGTGACTCCGCAGGTCATCGTACTGAACCACCCCGGCCAGATCCAGCCCGGCTACGCTCCCGTGCTCGACTGCCACACCGCTCACATCGCCTGCAAGTTCAGCGAGTTCCTCAAGAAGATCGACAGGCGCAGCGGCAAAGAGCTCGAGGACTCTCCGAAGATCCTGAAGAGCGGCGACGCCGCCATGATCAAACTGATCCCCTCCAAGGCCATGTGCGTGGAGCCCTTCGCCCAGTACCCGCCTCTGGGTCGCTTCGCCGTGCGCGACATGAAGCAGACCGTGGCCGTGGGCGTCATCAAGGAGGTCAACAAGAAGATCACGGAGGGCAAGGCGACCAAGGCTGCTCAGAAGGCTACTGGCAAGAAAAAGTGAATGACCCGCACCTGTGTAATTCTGGAGGCATTGCAGTTAACTGAACTATTTGGAATGCTCGATTGTCGATCAATAAAGAATGCGAAGTTAAAGTTGCGAGACTTGTTTGTTTGGAAATTCCTGTCTCGATTTGTTTAATTTCTTTGTGTTTCAATCTATTTGTTGCTAGTATTTCCTGACTAAAGAGCGACGTAAAGCCCGAACTTCACAAATGTATGGGCACAAGTATAGGCTGCATAATGAAGTAGCCAGTTAATTGCAACGAATTAACAGTTCATTTATTCATATTACAAGGGGCGGGAACTGAAAAGTTGGGAGGCTGTACTTTTTAATAACATTGCTTCAAGCATTACTTGAAGCAGTATTTACCACAGACTAAGTGACTGCAAAGGAACACTAACTCGTTCTGTAAGTCCCTAAATTTGATGTCTTCTGTTCAATTTCAAACAATAACTTGGAATCTCTGGGTAAAATTCTGAATCATACAATTGTCAGTATCAGTACATGCTAACAACTGAGTGTACATGCCAACTGTGGGCTAGTATCAGCGAAATGTACTATTGTTAATACAAAATTGTTGATTCCTCTTAGCTAAAGAGAATAATCTGCAATCCAGGTTTTAGCATACTTGTATACAAAATCCTAGCCTGCTGTGCTTCTACAGGATCAACCGTGGATTTTGCTGAATCATTCTGCACCGAACTGCTGGTTTTTGGCCCGACCGAAGCTTTAATTTGTTCATTGCTCTGCTGCCCCACTGAGTGAGCGCCCTTCACTCCCACTCCCCTTTCCTAAACCAACGCATGCACAACCTTTGCACCGCAGCGGGCCATGCAACCCCACGCAAGCTACTGCAGCAGCTAGACTCCATGCCGCTTTCCGTTAGTACGAGTATAGTCTGCATGCAGTGCAATCGAAACCATGCATACCACATTTTCTATTCAGAAATTTACACGATATTCACGTGTTTAATATAAGTGTTTGTCTAGTGTTGAAAATTATAATTAACGCGTAAATTAGTTGTTCGTCCATGCTTGCAGAAATCAATTCCGGCCGAACATTAAGCCAAGTTTTTAAATTCGTTTTGAATTTTTTACAATTTGTCAACAAAAATGGTGTGCGCCATTCGTTACGCAAAATTTTTGCAAGGTACATGTACTATTTGTATGATTTGCAAATTTGTATTGCGAGAGAGATCGATCGAGAGCTGTAAAGATTCATATTATACTGTAACAGAAGAATATTGTGCGTCACGCGGGGTGAGAGTAATTTGGGTGAGTCAGCGCGGGTTCCACGCCCTGGCTGCAGCTGGGTCTGTGGCTCAACGCTTTCAGTCAGTATTAGGAAACAATTTGCCTGCCGAAGCAAAAATAGGCGCGCATTTTTCTACATGTCTACTATATACACTATATATATAGTAGCGCAATTAGGATTTTTTATTAACATTATTTTTCCTCCCGTTGAACTACCATTCACCCCCCTGACAATTTTTTGCTGTGCGGGAACGGAGCAACGAAGGCACACGAAATTCAAAAACAACTTTTTGTTGCGCACCTTCTCAAACAAGAATTAGGTCGCCAGCCCTCCGGACCGTCAAGATATTCGACGATTCTGCCAGAAGAAGGTCGGATTTTTCCCATAAGCGCCACTAGTGTCAGTGCGCCAATCAGCACTGCGCCTCGGTGCAGCCTTGCCAAGCCTCCAAATTTCATCAGCATGTCGATCGCATGTGTCTGCATCAGCTCTGGCTTCGTTGGTCATGAGCCTTCACCCAGGCGGAGCTTCTGGACCTTCAACAGGTGGCACCTGCAGGAGACTATGTTGCAAAATTTTCCGGCTTCGCCTATCAAAGCCTCGAAAGCGGGCAAATCTCAACTGCTGGACATCCTCAGCTACATGTAGCTCAAGCATTCTGTCATCACCCGGACGCCGTCGGCACCTTCAAGAAGACAAAAATAGGACTATGGATCGGAGACTCAAAAAAGATTATGAATTATTTTTTTAGATTTTAGTTATACTTTTACTTGATTTTGAGTCCTACAGAAAATTTGATACTTGTTTGTAAATTTTTCTCTTGGCGAAAATTTGGTTTAACTGACTAATTACGTCATCACGTCGGGTGATGATAGACTGTTGAGAGTCTAGCTGAGAATGACCAGGAGTTAGAGTTTGCCTATTTTTGATGCTTGATAAGCGAAACTATAATAGAAATTCGCATCAGGGTGTTTATGGTCACCTGGCGCCACCTGTTGAAGGTTCCGACGGCGTCGGGGTGACAAAAGAATAGCAAACATCAACTGCCGGAGTAAGCGGAGCCGGATTAAGCTTGAAAAGAAAAATCTGACATATAGTTGCAACCTGCAGTATCTCCAAATATAGTCACCTGGTGCCACTTGTTGAATGTGCCGACAGCGTCGCGGGTGATGACTGAATGCTTGAGAGACTATAGCTGAGGATGTCCAGCAGTTGAGGTTTGCCTATTGTTGAAGCTTTATTGTCCGCAGCCCATTCATTTTTGGTGAATGATTGTTGTTGATTTTATAGCCAGGCGCGGGTCCTAGCTGCCCTCTCGGCTGCTCCATCATCTCACCAAAATGTCTCTGATCGCACTAATACTACACATCCTAGATTCGGTATAATATATAGCGAGTTTTCCTTGAATCAGGTGCACGCAGGTGAAAATTTGGCTCAGCTAGGACCCAGAATCTCAAGGTGCGTCAAGTTAATCAAAAGTGACAAATAAGAAGCTAAATTTACACCTGAGAGAGTACACGGTTCTCAGCTGATTTTGCTTTTATACGGACACCCGGCCAATAATAATAATTGATGATTACACCTGCCCCTATAATGGACAGATGTGCAACCGACAGCTCAGCCGCAGCTATTGCGCGGCGCATCTGAAGGCATGCGTACGGCTGTTCAGTCCAAGGACTGGGGAAGGGGGCGCCACACACACCCTCAATTTTCCCAGCTTATGGTGGCTCCTATTTCCCATTGACCCGTCGTTGAGAGTCTTGCTTAATTAAACACAACAATTTTTCCGAGTGGGACCAAGAAACGAACCTCCGACCTTCAAGCTTGGACACCTTTGGCTAGCTTTCAAAGCCGACTCAAAAAATTGTTGCAACAGGTTCTGTTGAATTTTGTCTGACAACTTCTAGTGGTCCTTGTGTCTGACTTGAAGACAAGTCTTACACCATGCATCAATCTCCAAATTTTTAATAAGGCTTTGGTAAACATTTTAAGAGATTCGATAAAATCTATATATTCCACGGTTTGTCGCAATGCTCTTGAAGAGTGCTCATCGTGCCTCTCAGATGGTGTTTCCGTCAGCATCAAATGCGAGTAATTTCCAATCTCCCTGCTCTGTCACTATCCCTTGTTGAACACGTCAGAGATCTAATAGAGATTCATTGGTTGCTATGCCCTTCATAAGCCCATGTCAACAGTTCGTCTACCGATCTCGGCGGTCTGGTGCCTGACGTTTGCGAGGACCTGCGACCTCCCAATGGACTTTACTGGGCTGCCTTCCGTTCCATGAGGGTTTTCCTGCAGTCCGAGGCCCTACCCGACCGCCAGAGGGCGGCGTTGTTCCTGGCGGTGATCGAGACCGTCCTGTTGTACAACGCCGAGACCTGGACGCTGACAGATTTGCTCGAACAGCTGGTCGATGCGGCGCACGCTGGCCTGCTGTGCGCCGCCTTCAAGATCGGCTACAAGCGAGTCACCATGCAATGCGGCACTCTATCGCCGAATCGGCCTGTCGCATCCCAGCAAACTTTTGCGCCGTCGGCGACTCCAGCTGGCAGGCCATATTATCCGAGCCGAGTCCTGCTGCCCACAGCCGGTGCAGGAGGTGCTGCTGCTGACGCTGCAGGCACCCTATCGGCGGGGGCAGGCGCGCACTCGGCGTTTCGTCGACTGCCTTCTGGATGATGCCGGCGCCCCGGACACTGCCGGCGGTGCGGCCTACATTCGCGCCCAGCCCTTGAAACGTGCCTTGTGAAGTCTGCTGACTGACTGACAACGTATTTTGTTGTTGTTGTTGTTGTTGTTCATGTGCCCGATGTACATGTATAGTCCTTAACGTCGGCATTTGCACCCATAAAATCTGAAGTCCAAAGTACATTAAACACCTGCTAATGCGTGGTTCTTGACAGAAAAATTCAAGTTTTTTCACGATATCCACAGCACTCAGTGAATCAATTGCAATTTCGACATGGAATTCGAGTGCTTGGAGTCAAGTCTTGCTATTCGAACTCTGTGCACCTAACAGTATACTGTTATCTGACCTTTGGGGCCCAAGCGCGGCACCTTCCACAAACCGATGTTGAACAGCTAGAGACAGTGGACATCTGCATGTAGCAGTGCAAACACAATGTGCAGTGTATGTACATTGTGCAGGTTTGTTATCGTTTTACATATTGTTTGTAGCAGAATAAATATTTTTTCATTTGAATAATATTTTTGAGGCTAGCTGGAAATAACATATTTATAACTAAATGTAATTTTTTGCAGCCTGCACTCGCAAAACAGTGTTAAGAACGAAAATGGCGAATTCTGCTCGGAGGCTGTGCTCTACTCAAAAACAAGTTATTTACAAAGACTAAATACAGTGTTTTGACTAAATGATATATAAAGCGTGTGATATTTCAGTGCATAGAACCGCGACGCCTAAAGGCGAGCTACAAAACTGAAAATCCCAGCAATAAGTACAGATAAAAGCTTTCTTAGAATTTAGATTCCGGATTTCAAGAATCATGTCAGCGACAAAGGGTAAGGGAGACTGGACTGCATCAGTTCCAGAGACTGGACTGCATCAGTTCCAGAGACTGGACTGCATCAGTTCCAGAGACTGGACTGCATCAGTTCCAGAGACTGGACTGCATCAGTTCCAGAGACTGGACTGCATCAGTTCCAGAGACTGGACTGCATCAGTTCCAGAGACTGGACTGCATCAGTTCCAGAGACTGGACTGCATCAGTTCCAGAGACTGGACTGCATCAGTTCCAGAGACTGGACTGCATCAGTTCCAGAGACTGGACTGCATCAGTTCCAGAGACTGGACTGCATCAGTTCCAGAGACTGGACTGCATCAGTTCCAGAGACTGGACTGCATCAGTTCCAGAGACTGGACTGCATCAGTTCCAGAGACTGGACTGCATCAGTTCCAGAGACTGGACTGCATCAGTTCCAGAGACTGGACTGCATCAGTTCCAGAGACTGGACTGCATCAGTTCCAGAGACTGGACTGCATCAGTTCCAGAGACTGGATAGACTCAAGCGGTATATTGTAATATACATGTACTATCAAGCCTTCTTCAGGTAAAGCTGCATTCGAAAATCGTTACTTGCTGATTTCCAGCTATCCGTGTCGTCACTGTTCTGCTGTTGCTAAGCTGCGCGTTTCACCGCTGTAGCAGTCAGGAAAGTGAGTCATATCCGCCATGGGGTTGAGTAGGCAGTGCATGTACAGTTACTAGTTAGGCGTGTTTTCAGAGTTTCACTTTGAAGACTTCTCTATTGGTCTCTGGGGGTCTCTGGGAGCTAAACTTTGGTCTTTGAGGGTCAACTGGAGGTCAATCGGAAACAGGTCTTTGAGGGTAAACTTAGTGGATCAGAAAGTCCCTGGGTCAACTGGGGGGGCGGGTCAAATCGGGGTCAAGATACGTTTCGAGGTTACATTCCATTGCTTACAATGTCTCGCAGACTGCAGCAGACTGCAGAATGTGTCAGCAACTGAGGCCGGAGGGGACATTGTCAGTCACGCCAATGTCGGACTGTCCGCCTACCACAGCGGCGCTCACTGCTCCTGGTTCATTCAAGCTCCAGCTGGCAAAATCATTGTGGCCTGGTTCACCTTTCTTGACCTGGAAGAGTCGAGCGAACAAAACGACAGCGTCTCTCTGTTTGACGGGTCCCCGAAGCCTTTCAAATTGCTAAAGGTGGTCAATAAACTTCAGCATACCGGCTTCATTTGGCCGCCAAGATCTTGGCCGGAGCCTCCCATCTCTCCGAGATTCGTTTCCAGCTCGAACCTGATGACTGTGAAGTTCCGGTCGGGAAGCGGAAGCACAGACCGGAAAGGATTCAGACTACACTATGAGCTCAGCAGCTTCCGTGAGTCAGGGTGCCGCCATTCTATAGTTGTCAGGGTGGCGCCATTCTATAGTTTTCAGGGTGGCGCCATTCTATAGTTTTCAGGGTGGCGCCATTCTATAGTTGTCAGGGTAGCGCCATTCTATAGTTGTCAGGGTAGCGCCATTCTATAGTTGTCAGGGTGGCGCCATTCTATAGTTGTCAGGGTGGCGCCAATCTATAGTTTTCAGGGTGGCGCCATTCTATAGTTTTCAGGGTGGCGCCATTCTATAGTTGTCAGGGTAGCGCCATTCTATAGTTGTCAGGGTAGCGCCATTCTATAGTTGTCAGGGTAGCGCCATTCTATAGTTGTCAGGGTGGCGCCATTCTATAGTTGTCAGGGTAGCGCCAATCTATAGTTGTCAGGGTAGCGCCATTCTATAGTTTTCAGGGTGGCGCCATTCTATAGTTGTCAGGGTAGCGCCATTCTATAGTTGTCAGGGTAGCGCCATTCTATAGTTGTCAGGGTAGCGCCATTCTATAGTTGTCAGGGTGGCGCCATTCTATACTTGTCAGGGTGGCGCCATTCTATAGTTGTCAGGGTAGCGCCATTCTATAGTTGTCAGGGTGGCGCCATTCTATAGTTGTCAGGGTAGCGCCATTCTATAGTTGTCAGGGTAGCGCCATTCTATAGTTGTCAGGGTAGCGCCATTCTATAGTTGTCAGGGTGGCGCCATTCTATAGTTGTCAGGGTGGCGCCATTCTATAGTTGTCAGGGTAGCGCCATTCTATAGTTGTCAGGGTGGCGCCATTCTATAGTTGTCAGGGTAGCGCCATTCTATAGTTGTCAGGGTAGCGCCATTCTATAGTTGTCAGGGTAGCGCCATTCTATAGTTGTCAGGGTGGCGCCATTCTATAGTTGTCAGGGTAGCGCCATTCTATAGTTGTCAGGGTGGCGCCATTCTATAGTTGTCAGGGTAGCGCCATTCTATAGTTGGGTGGCGCCATTCTATAGTTGTCAAGGTGGTGCCATTCAATAGTTGTCAGGGTGGCGCCTTTTTATACTTGTCAGGGTGGCGCCATTCTATAGTTGTCAGGGTAGCGCCATTCTATAGTTGTCAGGGTGGCGCCATTCTATACTTGTCAGGGTGGCGCCATTCTATAGTTGTCAATGTTGGCGCCGTTCGATCTATAGTTGTCAGGGTGGCGCCGTTCGATCTATAGTTGTCAGGGTGGCGCCGTTCGATCTATAGTTGTCAGGGTGGCGCCATTCTATAGTTCCCAATATGGTATCGTACTCAACCGTCTCCTCAGCCAATGCCAGCGCCTGCGGCTCCATCAGCTGGAACTCTAACGATACTGAAAAGTCAGGAGAACTCGTCAGTCACAGGGAATACAACGGATTAGTGCCCTACGCTCGGAGCATGTCGTGCAGATGGGACCTGCCTGCAGATGGTTCAACTGTAGCCATCGTGACAGTGGTGAATTTGTCTCTTTCTCAGAACGACTCTATTTACATAATGGGCGCCATACCTTCTAAATATCGAACCAATTTGTATTATCAAGTGAAGACCTGGGCGGCTGTGAGCAATGCTGAGCTGCAGCCAAGATCCAAGATTTTGATTTTGTTTAAATCGACTGGAAGACATCGATCAACCGGATTTTGGCTGAAAATTGGTTTGTAGCTGGTGATATTCCCATTACCCTCACTGTCTACACTCTCAACCTGTCACTCTACCCTCACTGTCTACACTCTCAACCTGTCACTCTACCCTCACTGTCTGCACTCTCAACCTGTCACTCTACCCTCACTGTCTACACTCTCAATCTGTCACTCTACCCTCACTGTCTACACTCTCAACCTGTCACTCTACCCTCACTGTCTACACTCTCAATCTGTCACTCTACCCTCACTGTCTACACTCTCAACCTGTCACTCTACCCTCACTGTCTACACTCGCAACCTGTCACTCTACCCTCACTGTCTACACTCTCAACCTGTCACTCTACCCTCACTGTCTACACTCTCAACCTGTCACTCTACCCTCACTGTCTACACTCTCAACCTGTCACTCTTCCCTCACTGTCTACACTCTCAACCTGTCACTCTACCCTCACTGTCTACACTCTCAACCTGTCACTCTACCCTCACTGTCTACACTCTCAACCTGTCACTCTACCCTCACTGTCTGCACTCTCAATCTGTCACTCTACCCTCACTGTCTACACTCGCAACCTGTCACTCTACCCTCACTGTATACACTCTCAACCTGTCACTCTACCCTCACTGTCTGCACTCTCAATCTGTCACTCTACCCTCACTGTCTACACTCGCAACCTGTCACTCTACCCTCACTGTCTACACTCGCAACCTGTCACTCTACCCTCACTGTCTGCACTCTCAACCTGTCACTCTACCCTCACTGTCTGCACTCTCAATCTGTCACTCTACCCTCACTGTCTACACTCTCAACCTGTCACTCTACCCTCACTGTCTACACTCTCAATCTGTCACTCTACCCTCACTGTCTACACTCTCAATCTGTCACTCTACCCTCACTGTCTACACTCTCAATCTGTCACTCTACCCTCACTGTCTACACTCTCAATCTGTCACTCTACCCTCACTGTCTGCACTCTCAACCTGTCACTCTACCCTCACTGTCTACACTCTCAATCTGTCACTCTACCCTCACTGTCTACACTCTCAACCTGTCACTCTACCCTCACTGTCTGCACTCTCAATCTGTCACTCTACCCTCACTGTCTACACTCTCAACCTGTCACTCTACCCTCACTGTCTACACTCTCAACCTGTCACTCTACCCTCACTGTCTACACTCTCAACCTGTCACTCTACCCTCACTGTCTACACTCTCAATCTGTCACTCTACCCTCACTGTCTGCACTCTCAACCTGTCACTCTACCCTCACTGTCTGCACTCTCAATCTGTCACTCTACCCTCACTGTCTACACTCTCAACCTGTCACTCTACCCTCACTGTCTACACTCTCAATCTGTCACTCTACCCTCACTGTCTACACTCTCAACCTGTCACTCTACCCTCACTGTCTGCACTCTCAACCTGTCACTCTACCCTCACTGTCTACACTCTCAATCTGTCACTCTACCCTCACTGTCTACACTCTCAACCTGTCACTCTACCCTCACTGTCTGCACTCTCAATCTGTCACTCTACCCTCACTGTCTACACTCTCAACCTGTCACTCTACCCTCACTGTCTACACTCTCAATCTGTCACTCTACCCTCACTGTCTGCACTCTCAACCTGTCACTCTACCCTCACTGTCTACACTCTCAACCTGTCACTCTACCCTCACTGTCTACACTCTCAACCTGTCACTCTACCCTCACTGTCTACACTCTCAACCTGTCACTCTACCCTCACTGTCTACACTCTCAACCTGTCACTCTACCCTCACTGTCTACACTCTCAACCTGTCACTCTACCCTCACTGTCTGCACTCTCAACCTGTCACTCTACCCTCACTGTCTGCACTCTCAATCTGTCACTCTACCCTCACTGTCTACACTCTCAACCTGTCACTCTACCCTCACTGTCTGCACTCTCAACCTGTCACTCTACCCTCACTGTCTACACTCTCAACCTGTCACTCTACCCTCACTGTCTACACTCTCAATCTGTCACTCTACCCTCACTGTCTACACTCTCAACCTGTCACTCTACCCTCACTGTCTACACTCTCAATCTGTCACTCTACCCTCACTGTCTACACTCTCAACCTGTCACTCTACCCTCACTGTCTACACTCTCAACCTGTCACTCTACCCTCACTGTCTACACTCTCAACCTGTCACTCTACCCTCACTGTCTACACTCTCAACCTGTCACTCTACCCTCACTGTCTACACTCTCAACCTGTCACTCTACCCTCACTGTCTGCACTCTCAACCTGTCACTCTACCCTCACTGTCTACACTCTCAACCTGTCACTCTACCCTCACTGTCTAAACTCTCAACCTGTCACTCTACTCTCACTGTCTACACTCTCACCCTGTCACTCTACCCCCACTTTCACTCTAACTTTAACTCTAATGTGATCATCAAGCACACAAAACCGTTAATACAGTTTATTACAGGTCGCATATAATCTCTCACAAAGTTGGCGAATTCAACGGCTCGAACGCAACGCGGTCCATCTGGTTCATCGAGGCCGCAGCTGGGAATGGCGTCCGACTCCAGCTGACATACTGTGGACTTCGTCCAGGAGATTCCATCAAGGTTTATGACGAGCGTTATTCTAAAACGATAGCTCGAATCAATGGGACAACTTGCAAAAAGTTCTTGGAAACGTTCGAATCGCGCTCAAATTTTGTGAGAGTCATCTTCGATCGAGGCGACAGAGGCACCGACAGAACGTTCGGCATGCAGTACGACACTACTCAGGAAAGTAAGTTGCTTTATTGGAGTTGAAATTTCTGCTTTTAAAGACGTCAATTACTCGTACTTTTTGATTGGCCAAGCATACGGTGTACTCGTATAGGCCCTTGCAAGGTCACCAATGGTATTCTAAAAGGTGTTGGGATCTATGGTCAAGGACCACTGTCCTGTACGTCCTGTGGTACAACAGGACGTAAAACTCGAAGATCGTGTAATTTTTAGAGGCCGATTTCCTGGAAAAAATACACTAGCTGGGAAGATAGCAAAAAATATAGATTTTTTTCATCACAAAATCAATGATTGCATTTGATCTTGTGCATACAGGGAAGATTTTCAGTCATTTAATTTAGTGTTAATAAAAATATAAGTAAAATAAATAAATATAAGAGCTATAATATAAATTAAAAAATATTCAAAAAAACTTTTTCCTATCTCCGAAGTGTATTTTTCCTGGAAATCGGCCTCCAAAAATTACACGAACTTTGAGTTTTACGTCCTGTTGTACTACAATGTTCGTTACTCACGGTGTGAGTATGTTTTTCATACGATATGACAATTTTTCGAAAGGTATTCCTAGAAAACCATGTCTAAGATATTTCTAGGAAAGCAACGGGTCGAAACCGAGCTTGTTTCCTTGAATAGGAGGAGCTTATAAGTTTAGCCGGAAGGCCAAATTCTGCAAAGCTCAGTGCACGCGATCAAGTTGTCCTTGATGCCAGCCAGTTACCAGAAGCCTGACTGTTTAATTCACCTTTTAGTCAAATACTGTTTCGGCTATGTCATTAAGGAGGCTAGCAGTGACGTCGGAGAAATCTCTAGTCACAGAGAAGCCGGCTTAACCAATTACTTGAACCATATGCGATGTTTCTGGGAGCTGAATGCAAATATCAACGAAATTGTTGTTGCCTGGTTTTTGCACATGGATCTGCAAAACAATTCCGGCGATTTTATTCGAATCTACGATGGCTGGCATGTGAACAAGGAGCATTTGATAGTCAACATTAGTCTGGAAGGCCACGCTGGTTGGATCTCGCCGATATTTGCCACAACTTACCCTCGAATGGTGGCATTCTTTGAAACCGATGCTGCAGTAACGCGCACCGGGTTCCGGCTGCAGTGGAAGGCCAGGAGACCGCGTGAGTGCAGTTTGGTCAAGTCAGCCTTGCATTGTGCGTAGGTAAAGGAGTTAGAACTATGAGAGATGTGAGAGATCGGGAGGAGAGAGAGGTGAGATGTGAGAGATCGGGAGGAGAGAGAGGTGAGATGTGAGAGATCGGGAGGAGAGAGAGGTGAGATGTGAGAGATCGGGAGGAGAGAGGTCAGATGTGAGAGATCGGGAGGAGAGAGGTCAGATGTGAGAGATCGGGAGGAGAGAGAGGTGAGATGTGAGAGATCGGGAGGAGAGAGAGGTGAGATGTGAGAGATCGGGAGGAGAGAGAGGTGAGATGTGAGAGATCGGGAAGAGAGAGGTGAGATGTGAGAGATCGGGAAGAGAGAGGTGAGTGATCGGGAGGAGAGAGGTGGTACGGTGAGAGAATAGCACAGAGATTGAGGAGTTAGGATTCAATGCATGATCATTAAGTGCAGTGCCCGTCAAAAAAGCATGTAGGCTTGGCACTTACAGACTTTGTGTTGATTTTCAGTGACCAGCAACAGGTGCGGATCTGTGGTGTGGTCGGACGCCTCAAACTCATCGGGCGAGCTGGCCAGTCACGAAGGATACGACGGGTTCACGCCGCATCCGGGAAATTTGAGCTGCGTGTTGTACCTGCCCGGACTAAGTTACAGCAGAGGTCTGGTTTACGTAACCCTGGTCAGCGCCTCCCTTGCTGAGGGCGACTGCTTGCACGTGACCTCATCCGGAATTGTCTCTGGGAAACCCATTCACCTGTGCGGCTGGGTAGCCGTCAAGAATTTGACCCTGGTGGGCCCGGTTAACATTGTTGTGCGCTACAGCTCTTACAGCAAGTACAAGTCTGCTGGCTTTTTGATTCGCTTCCATAGCAGGATGGACGGTGAGTCTTGGGGTTGTTAGGCACTCACTGAAGCTGTCTGGGGGTTGTCAGACGTTCACTGAAGCTGTCTGGGGGATGTCAGGCGCTCACTAAAGGTGTCTGGGGGTTTTCAGGCGTTCACTGAAGCTGTCTGGGGGATGTCAGGCGCTCACTAAAGGTGTCTGGGGGTTGTCAGACGTTCACTGAAGCTGTCTGGGGGATGTCAGGCGCTCACTAAAGGTGTATGGGGGTTTTCAGGCGCTCACTGAAGCTGTCTGGGGTTGTCAGGCGTTCACTTAAGCTGTCTGGGGGTTGTCAGGCGTTCACTGAAGCTGTCTGGGGGTTGTCAGGCGTTCACTGAAGCTGTCTGGGGGTTGTCAGGCGCTCACTGAGTGTCGAGAGGTGTCAGGCGCCAATATCAAGCATTTCACCAAAGTACAAATGTAACTATTAGTGACATATGAATTTCATCATTAGACACAACGCCGGAAGCTACAACTCGCACACCGGAAGCTACAACTCGCACACCGGAAGCTACAACTCGCACACCGGAAGCTACAACTCGCACACCGGAAGCTACAACTCGCACACCGGAAGCTACAACTCGCACACCGGAAGCTACAACTCGCACACCGGAAGCTACAACTCGCACACCGGAAGCTACAACTCGCACGCCGGAAGCTACAACTCGCACACCGGAAGCTACAACTCGCACACCGGAAGCTACAACTCGCACACCGGAAGCTACAACTCGCACACCGGAAGCTACAACTCGCACACCGGAAGCTACAACTCGCACACCGGAAGCTACAACTCGCACGCCGGAAGCTACAACTCGCACACCGGAAGCTACAACTCGCACACCGGAAGCTACAACTCGCACACCGGAAGCTACAACTCGCACACCGGAAGCTACAACTCGCACACCGGAAGCTACAACTCGCACACCGGAAGCTACAACTCGCACGCCGGAAGCTACAACTCGCACACCGGAAGCCACAGCCTGCCCTTCGACTCCTCCGTTAAAACCTAACATTTTGCACCGGCTACTCAACTCGTGCGTGAGTAGTCTCGAGTCCTGCTCTAAAGTCTTAAGCTCGTGCTCCAGCAGACTGGAATCGTGCGTTAAATCCACGTCATGGGACTCAAACGGGAATTAAGCATCAATCAACAAGGGAAATTGATCGCTATTCTCTCATCAACACTCTCGATGGCATATAAAGACAAGATTGATCGCATATCAATAAAATCGCATACCGAAGCTCATTCGTTTTTTAATCGCCCCAAGTCGCTCAAAATGTTTATTATTTCACTAAAAACATGAAGAATTTATTTTCATTTATCGGAATTCAATATTTCACTTTGTCACTAAAATGGACACAAGAAACTGTAACACTATATGCCACAGTGACTTATTGTTGATCAGAGTTGATACAAGTCCTTGTCATTGCTGTAATCTAGAAACCTTACATAATGCTACATAATTTCTTTTAAACTTCCAAGATTTGACAAAAGCCAGCCAGATTTCATTGCTGTTTATTTATTATGGAAACACATTATCAAATATACTTCGTTCCGAATTCGCGAATTTCTAAAACGAAAAAACGAATATTATGTCTTCATTTTAATACAAAATACAAAGTTTTGCGCCACCTTAAACTCCACTGCAGAGTTTTTTACCTGTATAATTTAATATTCACTCAACCAAATTATTGAAACAATTGTTAAAAAGTTAAAACAAGTTTGTATTACTTCATGCTAAGAAGTTTAATTTAGAAAAAGTTATATGTTATTTAATAAATGCCTTTAAAAGCTAAATTAATAATAATTTTTATAATAAAAATCTCTAGCATTCTTTTCTGCTCAATAGATGATTGTGAAGTATAAAATAAAGCTAAAATCACTGCTTTCAACTTTCATGAAAAAATAAGGGATTTAGTTACGTGAAACTGCACCAAATATAAGGTTTTAAGGATTAGCTAATTATTTATAATTCGGACTTTGTCTAAAGAGCAACGTTTAATTTACGCTCGTAAGAAGTCTGGAAGCTTTAGACTTAGTGAACATTTTCTGTGATACTAACATAAATTAATTTGAATGAAATAAATGGACCAGCTTTTTATATTTCTGATTTTAGCTGACAACAACTAATTCGCCAAAAGTTATTTTATAAAGCAGCTACTGTAAATCAGATAAAAACTTTGAGAAACGGGCCTTCGGCCATATTTGCGACATCGCATTTCAAATATCGTACGTCATAGAACTATCGCACCACTTACTAGAATAACAAATTTAAACGAAATATTTTTTTATACTTTACTAAGACTCTACAGAAAATTCCTGCTAGTAATATTCGATCAAAGTTTTAAAAAAATCTATAGGTATTTTTCAGACATAGATTTCGTCAATGTGCTATAAAGTGATGAAATTGATTGCAATTAGGCGACTGATGGGTTATAAATATTGTACGCTGTCGTCAGCAAAAAAGGCCATTAAATCAGACATTCGATTATGATTTCCTGACGATATAGCTTTAATTGCTACACAAAAATTTGAAAGCCGCAGATGCCGTCGGATAAGGTTCACATTAGCATTGTGGTCATTGGCCATGTCGACTCTGGAAAGTCTACTTCCACTGGCCATCTGATCTACAAGTGCGGTGGCATTGACAAGAGAACTATCGAGAAGTACGAGAAGGAGGCACAGGAGCTTGGCAAAGGCTCGTTCAAGTACGCATGGGTGCTCGACAAGCTGAAGGCCGAGCGTGAGCGCGGTATCACCATTGACATTGCTTTGTGGAAGTTCGAGATTGAGAAGTACTACGTCACTGTCATCGACGCCCCTGGCCACAGGGACTTTATCAAGAACATGATCACCGGTACCTCTCAGGCCGACTGCGCCGTGCTGATCATTGCTGCTGGTGTTGGCGAGTTCGAGGCCGGTATCTCGAAGAACGGTCAGACCCGCGAGCACGCTCTGCTGGCTTACACCCTCGGTGTAAAGCAGATGATCATCGGCGTGAACAAGATGGACTCGACCGAGCCGCCGTACTCCGAGGCCCGCTACAACGAAATCAAGAAGGAAGTGTCCGCCTACATCAAGAAGGTCGGCTACAACCCGGATGCGGTCGCTTTTGTGCCCATCTCTGGCTGGCACGGAGACAACATGATCGAGGAGAGCAACAACATGTCCTGGTTCAAGGGATGGAGCATCAAGCGCAAGCTGCCCGGCAAGAAGGAGGAGACCACCACCGAGGGCAAGACCCTGATCGAAGCTCTGGACGCGATCATTCCGCCAGAGCGACCCACCGATAAGCCGCTACGTCTGCCTCTACAGGACGTGTACAAGATCGGCGGTATCGGCACCGTTCCGGTCGGTCGCATCGAGACTGGCATCTTGAAGCCCGGCATGGTCGTGACCTTCGCGCCACAGATTCTCTCGACTGAGGTCAAGTCCGTCGAAATGCACCACGTGCAAATGTCGGAAGCCGTTCCTGGCGACAATGTAGGCTTCAATGTGAAGAACGTGTCTGTGAAGGACATCCGTCGTGGCAACGTGTGCGGTGACTCCAAGAACGACCCGCCTAAGGAGACTGGAGACTTCGTTGCCCAGGTAAAGGCACACTGTTGCTAGGGACCTCAAGTAACCAATAAAACGTTATGTTCATTTACATAACTTGTTCCGCAGGTCATCGTGCTGAACCACCCCGGCCAGATCCAGCCCGGCTACGCTCCCGTGCTCGACTGCCACACCGCTCACATCGCCTGCAAGTTCAGCGAGTTCCTCAAGAAGATCGACAGGCGCAGCGGCAAGGAGCTCGAGGACTCTCCGAAGATCCTGAAGAGCGGCGACGCCGCCATGATCAAACTGATCCCCTCCAAGGCCATGTGCGTGGAGCCCTTCGCCCAGTACCCGCCTCTGGGTCGCTTCGCCGTGCGCGACATGAAGCAGACCGTGGCCGTGGGCGTCATCAAGGAGGTCAACAAGAAGATCACGGAGGGCAAGGCGACCAAGGCTGCTCAGAAGGCCAGCGGTGGAAAGAAGAAATGACTACGAGTATAGAATGCTGCGATTGACTTGCTTGAGGGAACGAAAGTCCAGTGAATCCAGTCCAGTTTTCACATGCAACCAGACTGTGCGCCGCATGATCGTTGCGGCAATTCTCAGAACGTTGAATTTTTTTCACCTTTAATAAAAACCCTCCAGAGTGGCATTAGAGAGTGCAGACGCTCTGACCTCTAGTTTAAAGATCTCAGGAAATATTTTCAGTCGATTTGTCTGTGTTCGGCCGCTAAGGAATCAGCGGATGGGCAGAATTGCCTCAATTTCGCCGAAGGCGTTGTGTTAGAGTGCCCTCAGCCCTCCTGAAACAATGATGCATGGCTTGTATGGCCATTATTTCACTCTATTACCTAGCTACTATGCAATGTCATTGTACGAGTACATGTATCTAACGCACAGCGATGGTTCAATGAAAAACCAAGGACGACTTAAGTAGAAGGACGGGAAACCTCGTTTCTTAGAAAAGTTTTGAAGGCACTTTTTCTCGAAAAAATACACTACGGAGATAGGAAGTTTTCATTTTTTCAGCACAAAAATTGTTATTGCGTTTGATAGGAGGCAGATCCAGTGTTCATCTTTTGATATGTTGTGCCTTTTTTATTGCTCTATCGATATTTATAAAGCTTTTCGTTCAGAAAATTAGGATTCTATGTTAATTTTTTATTCTACGTATATTTCCTGTATCTAAAAATCACAAAAATGCATGACACAGCTCTAATATTTGGTTTTATGAACCTATTTTATCATCTCTGTTACAAATATTTGCTACACAGTCGGGTAAGAATGATAAAAAAGACTCATGAAGCTAAAGAGCCGAGCCGTGGCATTCTAATGTATTTCAAGCACAAGACACGCGAAAATATACGTAGAATAAAAAATTAACATAGAATCCTAATTTTCTGAACGAAAAGCTTTATAAATATCGATAGAGCAATAAAAAAGGCACAAAATATCAAAAGATGAACACTGGATCTGCCTCCTATCAAACGCAATAACAATTTTTGTGCTGAAAAATGAAAACTTCCTATCTCCGTAGTGTATTTTTTCGGGAAAAAGTGCCTTCAAAACTTTTCTAAGAAACGAGGTTTCCCGTCCTTCTACTTAAGTCGTCCTTGTGAAAAACTTGATTGTAGGATTGAAATTTACACACGATAAAACTGGATGATAAATCGTGAATGTATCAGCCATAGACAATCATTACTGCACGCTTTTTTATTTACTGCAGAAAACAGGATATCTCTAGGCCATAGAAGTTTTCTATACATATAAAGAGGAGATCAATCCACGAACTAGAAGAAAGTGTTGCAAGTGTCGGCACCAGCTGACGACGTTCTGTACCTTCCCGAAATTTACGTTAGGAAACTGTTCGACTTTATGAAACGTAATCCATCTGTAAGGATTGACCTGATGACTGCGGATCCACCAGCCATCAATCGTTTGTTTCGGACTTTTTATGGTGCGTCTCGAAAGCCTGAAGGTAGTTTTTATGCGCCGGCGACGCTAATCTGCATCCGTGCGGCAATCTTCCGCTTCCTAATGCGGAACAGGCAACTATAAAACATCATCGAGGACGATGCATTTATGCCGCTAACGCGACGCTGAAGGCAATGGCGCGTAATTCATTGTTTAGCAATTTGAAGATCATTATTCACATTTTTAATGCAGAACAATCCATTACTACAAACAATGCATTGTCTGTAGGATCGGCAAACAGAAAAACAATGCAAATAATCAGCGGTCGCAGCACGTGACAACGATTTGTCTATGGCTCGCGCCGGTATCCATTGCATCCGGTGGCCGAGTTAGGTTTAGTTTTGCCCATAGAGTGGGATTTAGTGCACGATTTTTGCATTGCTTGAAATACGATTGCACCATAGACCAAGGTCATTTACAGCACGCTTGAGTGTTTTACAATGGTCATTATTTCAGCCGGACTGAAGGGAAATGAATGGTTGATTTGGCCATAGACTATAAGAAAATGTATGGACTGGAACCAAGTGCGGTTTGAAATATCGAATTACTGCAGCCTTTTTTATGAAGGGACTTATCTTAAAATTAAATCACTTTAAAGCTCACTTTCGGGGAGGTTATTGACATAGATTTCATTTTGCGGGATTTAATCGCGATCACTTTCCCAGGCATATTGCAAGGATTATTGTATATGTATCTAAATAAGCGAGCTTCTCTCTTCTCTTCCTTCGTGACTCGAGAAATTTCTTAATGAAATTTTGTCTATGGTAAGAATCTTCGGCTCTCGGGATTTAATCACATACCGACCTCAAACCCATAGAATATCTTATACATATTACTATCTTATAATCTTGTATATATTATTATGTATAACATTGAAGTGTGTTTCAGCCATAGACAGAAGCTCGGAACCAATGAAACCCCAGATCTAGACTTGACTATGCAATAAATGTGTTATGAACAATCACGGGTATTTGTTAATCAAACAGACTTAGTCAATCAATGGGTCTCTGGAAAACAATCTTAGAAACAAGAGACCGTTATTTTAAAAACTTTATTGCAGCAAAATCTTCCGACAAGAGGCGCAGACAGTAAATTTAGATTATAAATAAATCCAAATCGCAAAAATGATCAATACTGACTGCTAGAAAATCAGGTTAATTATTAGAAATATTGCTTAAAAATATCCCATACCTCATACGTGTAAATATGTTCCGTGAAAATAAACTAAGGAACAGAAACGGTTGATTTTAAAAAGCGAAAACCCAATAAAACAAAATCAACCTGTATGACAGAAAGCACTTTGAAAGAATGAATTACAGAAAATACAGAATCAGGTCAACTCTTTTTGAGCAAAATGAATTAATAAAATTTCTTGACACAACGTTAAAAAATTGTAACACGATGTGTATATTATGAAGCAGAAATGTAGAAAAATCTTGCGAATGTACTTTTAATTGGCAGTAAGAGGGATAATAAAAACACACTAGTTCAATCAAAGGCTTTGTTAAGATGCAGATTTAGTTCATGTCAATACTATAAGATACAGATTTAGTTCTAGTTTAGGTCATCAGATTTAGGTCAGTGCTCAAGTTTAGGCCATTGTCATGTTTAGGTCAGTATTCAGTTTTAGGGATTGTCAGATTTAGGTCAGTATTCAAGTTTAGGGATTGTCAGATTTAGGTCAGTATTCAAGTTTAGGGATTGTCAGTCAGATTTAGGTCAGTATTCAAGTTTAGGGATTGTCAGATTTAGGTCAGTATCAGCGTTCAAGTTGAGGCCATTGCAGTGTCATAGGTCATATGCAGCAGGTCAAACTAAAATTCAAACTGAAGCCAGACCTGTCAGGCAGTGTCACAGTCCGCTCGTCAGCTCCTTGCCTGACCCATCCGAGTCGGAGCCATCAGCGGCCACTAGCCTGCGCATCTCGTGCCGTTGAAGCCGCCATCGGCTTCTCAACCGACCGGCGCTCCTGCGCAAGCGACACAGCTTGGCAACCAGGCAGGCGTTGAGCAGGCAGCTGGCGGCCAGCACCGAGGGTAAGACGACCACCGCCCAGTTGATGGTCGACAGACGGCGTCTCACAATGAGCAGCAGATTGTAGGCTGGGGGGGGGGGAGTGAGGGAGAACTGCTCACTGCCAGCGCCTTCATATCCCTCATCTCAGCCATAGATAGCTAATCTCATTTCTCGAACCTTCTAATCTTCTTAGAATCTTTAACTCTCACCCTTGAGAATCTCTAACTCCCACCCATGAGAATCTGCAATTCCCACCCTTGAGAACTTGAGAATCTGCAAATCCTACCCTTGAGAATCTGCAAATCCTACCCTTGAGAATCTGCAAATCCTACCCTTGAGAATCTGCAAATCCTACCCTTGAGAATCTGCAAATCCCACCCTTGAGAATCTGCAAATCCTACCCTTGAGAATCTGCAAATCCCACCCTTGAGAATCTGCAAATCCCACCCTTGAGAATCTGCAAATCCTACCCTTGAGAATCTGCAAATCCCACCCTTGAGAATCTGCAAATCCTACCCTTGAGAATCTGCAAATCCCACCCTTGAGAATCTGCAAATCCCACCCTTGAGAATCTGCAATTACCACCCTTGAGAATCTGCAATTACCACCCTTGAGAATCTGCAAATCCCACCCTTGAGAATCTGCAAATCCCACTCTTGAGAATCTGCAATTATCACCCTTGAGAATCTGCAAATCCCACCCTTGAGAATCTGCAAATCCCACCCTTGAGAATCTGCAAATCCCACCCTTGAGAATCTGCAATTACCACCCTTGAGAATCTGCAATTACCACCCTTGAGAATCTGCAATTACCACCCTTGAGAATCTGCAATTACCACCCTTGAGAATCTGCAATTATCACCCTTGAGAATCTGCAAATCCCACCCTTGAGAATCTGCAATTACCACCCTTGAGAATCTGCAATTATCACCCTTGAGAATCTGCAAATCCCACCCTTGAGAATCTGCAAATCCCACCCTTGAGAATCTGCAATTACCACCCTTGAGAATCTGCAATTATCACCCTTGAGAATCTGCAATTACCACCCTTGAGAATCTGCAATTACCACCCTTGAGAATCTGCAATTACCACCCTTGAGAATCTGCAATTATCACCCTTGAGAATCTGCAAATCCCACCCTTGAGAATCTGCAAATCCCACCCTTGAGAATCTGCAAATCCCACCCTTGAGAATCTGCAATTATCACCCTTGAGAATCTGCAATTATCACCCTTGAGAATCTGCAATTATCACCCTTGAGAATCTGCAATTATCACCCTTGAGAATCTGCAATTATCACCCTTGAGAATCTCTAAATCCCACCCTTGAGAATCTCTAAATTCTACCCTTAAGAATCTCTAAATCCCACCCTTGAGAATCTCCAAATCTCACCCGTAGAATCCCCATATCTCACCCCATAAAATCTCCATATCTCACCCCATAGAATCCCAATATCTCACCCCTTAGAATCTGCAAGTCTCACCCCTAGAATCCCCAAATCTCACCCCTAGAATCCCCATATCTCACCCCATAGAATCTCCACATCTCACCCCATAGAATCCCCAAATCTCACCCCTAGAATCCCCATATCTCACCCCATAGAATCCCCATATCTCACCCCATAGAATCCCCATATCTCACTCCTTAGAATCCCCATATCTCACTCCTTAGAATCTCCAAATCTATCCCTAGAATCCCCAAATCTCACCCCATAGAATCCCCATATCTCACTCCTTAGAATCCCCATATCTCACTCCTTAGAATCTCCAAATCTATCCCTAGAATCCCCAAATCTCACCCCTAGAATCCCCATATCTCACCCCTAGAATCCCCATATCTCACCCCATAGAATCTCCACATCTCACTCCTTAGAATCCCCATATCTCACTCCTTAGAATCCCCATATCTCACTCCTTAGAATCTCCAAATCTATCCCTAGAATCCCCAAATCTCACCCCTAGAATCCCCATATCTCACCTCATAGAACTCCCAAATCTCACTTGATAGAGTCTACAAATCTCCCAAAAAACTGCCAATCTCATTGTCAGACAAACCTCCATTAGCGGTGAAGCCTTCGCCGCCGCCGCTGCCCAAGCAGGTGCCGTTGACGTGATGGCAGACTGCAGGCTCGCCGCCGTCTGGGCAGACGCAGACCCTGGCGCAGCCGGCCCCGTAGAAGCCGGGAGGGCAGCGGCTCTCGCACAGTCGGCCTCTGTAGCCGGGCGGGCAGTCGCAGTCACCGCTGACCGGGTGGCAGGACGGCTGGTAGCCCGGAGGGCTGTTCAAGCACCGGCACCTGGAGTGGCAGCCCCAACCGGTGTAACCGGGACGGCACCGGCATTCGCCTTGGAGGCATTGGCCGCCGATTGGGCTGCAGATTTCACCGTTGCAGATGCTGCCACGGCTGGCGTTGACGCACAGGATTGATGTGACCGGACGCTCGCAGGACCGGTGCGGGCTGTCCGCGGAGTCCGGGCTGGGAATTGGGGAGATTTTGGGATTCTTTGGTAGTGAGATTTGGAGATTCTAAGGGGTGAGATATGGGGATTCTATGGGGTGAGATATGGAGATTCTATGGGGTGAGATATGGGGATTCTAGGGGTGAGATTTGGAGATTCTATGGGGTGAGATTTGCGGATTCTATGAGGTGAGATTTGGGGATTCTAGGGGTGAGATTTGGAGATTCTATGGGGTGAGATTTGCAGATTCTATGAGGTGAGATTTGGGGATTCCAGAGGTGAGATTTGGAGATTCTAGGGGTGAGATTAGGAGATTCTATGGGTTGAGATATGGGGATTCTATGGGGTGAGATATGGAGATTCTATGGGGTGAGATTTGCGGATTCTATGGGGTGAGATATGGGGATTCTATGGGGTGAGATATGGAGATTCTATGGGGTGAGATATGGGGATTCTATGGGGTGAGATATGGAGATTCTATGGGGTGAGATATGGGGATTCTAGGGGTGGGATTTGGGGATTCTATGGGGTGAAATATGGGGATTCTAGGGGTGAGATTTGGAGATTCTATGGGGTGAGATATTGGGATTCTAGGGGTGAGATTTGGAGATACTAAGGGGTGAGATTTAGGGATTCTAGGGGTGAGATTTGGCGATTCTAGGGGTGAGATATGGGAATTCTAGGGGTGAGATTAGGAGATTCTATGGGTTGAGATATGGGGATTCTATGGGGTGAGATATGGAGATTCTATGGGGTGAGATTTGCGGATTCTATGGGGTGAGATATGGGGATTCTATGGGGTGAGATATGGAGATTCTATGGGGTGAGATATGGGGATTCTATGGGGTGAGATATGGAGATTCTATGGGGTGAGATATGGGGATTCTAGGGGTGAGATTTGGAGATACTAAGGGGTGAGATTTAGGGATTCTAGGGGTGAGATTTGGCGATTTAATAAGTGAGATTTTTTTTATTTTATGGGGTGAGATTTGGAGATTCTATGGGGTGATATTTGGAGATTCTATGGGGTGATATTTGGAGATTCTTAATTTCTTTGGAATGCTATTTGGACTTTCTGCTAGGATTTTACAATAGTTCAGTTCCCAAATTTGTTGCTAAAAATAGATTAGGGAAGAGAGGCATAGGGCGCAACGCTTCAGCTAGTCTGCTGCTAGTGCAATAAAAATGTTGAAATGTTGTTGCAATCATTTTTAATGCCATCACAAATTGCGACATTAATTTGCTAACCAATAAGTAGACAAGTGAGTAGCGCGAATGAATATTTTCAAAGAATTTTTTCTTGGCAGTTTAGTTACAAAATTTTTATCATATTTAGAAGACATAAAAAACAATTATTCATCATTCACTCACCACCTGTCTGACGGACTGCCAACTACAGTGCCATTCACGACCAGGGTTGACGAGCCGCCGCCGTCCAGGTTGACGGCGTTGTACACGCCAAGGTCAATTAGCAGATCGGCCAAGTCGAACAGATTTATGCTGTTTGATGGGGCGAAAAGGAATTCGAGTCATGGAGGAGTTCGGGAAAAAAAACTGCGTGCAATTAAAGGGGCTCCCTTGTCGAATAATGAAGGGGAATGGTACGAAGGGAATTTCATTAGACAGTCGGAAAGGGAATTACAGTAGGGAATCGATAGGGAATGACAGTAGGGAATCGATGGTGAATTACAATACGGAATCGGTGGGGAATTACACTACAAAAAATTGATGGGGAATTACAGTAGGGAACCGATGGGGAATTAGATTTAGGGAATCAGTAGGAAATAACAGTAGGTAATCGATGTTAAATCGATAGGGAATTACAGTAAGGAATCGATGGGAAATCGATAGGGAATTACAGTAGGTAATCGATGGAGAATTACAGGAGGGAATCATTAGGGAATTACAGTAGGGAATCGATAGGGAATCAATAGAGAATTACAGTAGGTAATCGATAGGGAATCGATGGATAATTACAGTAGGGAATCAGTAGGGAATTACAGTAGGGAATCGATAGGGAATCAATGGGGAATTACAGTAGGCAATCGATGGGAAATCGATGGGTAATTACAGTAGGGAATCGATGGAGAATTACAGTTGGGAATCGGTAGGGAATCTCAATAGGAAAATAATTTTTACAAGTCGTAAAGGCCTCATTAATATCAGTATTTGAACAAATACAAGCAAATTGATGATGATATGCTCTAGGTACTCTACTTATAAACTTTATAAGTAGCAACATTAGAAAATGGCTCTAATTTTGCTCTTTAAACAAAACAATTATCATGCTATGAAATTAAGTAATCATAATTGAATAAATAATTTCACTTGCTCACCCGGAAACATCGGTTTTGCCAACAATTTTAATCAGAACGAGGTCGCCGTTACGCAATTGACCAACCGCGGAGCGAGCGGATACCACCGTGGCGAATCGTCTCAAACTGCCGGTTGTTTGAGTTTCAGAGCACTCGGCCTTGATGCTCTGCTCGACAAACTGGGTCATGGAATTGTGGTGGACGGTGGAGCTAAGCAGGGAATTTAATTGGGAATTTCTAGGTCCAGAATCGGGTGTACACAGTCACTCACGTTGCTGCCATTGCGCACAAGCCAAATAGCTCCACCCACTAGTTGATGATACATCCCAGACAATAGTTGATCCTCAGTGAGATAGCTGCAATTAGATAGATAGATAGATAGATAGATAGATAGATAGATAGATAGATAGATAGATAGATAGATAGATAGATAGATATAGAAAGATAAATGTTGATCTCATTTAAAAATCAACATACCCAAAGAACACCTCCTTCTGCGCTGTAATACCGAAATGAGCATTCTTTACACCGCCTGAGTCATGTAATCTTCGATCGTCACTAACCAGGTTGCCAAGGCAACGGGAAGTGGAAGGGTCGAATAGGCCGGCATTGAGGGCCACCGAGCAGCCGTGGCGAGCGGCCGTCTCGGACACCGTGGCCTGTGGGGGCGGTTTGGTGTGTGCTTTTACTGAGAGTTGCTCAGGCCTATAGGGGGTTGGGAGGCTGGCCCAGCAACTGACACTCAGGGAGGCTGGCCCAGCAACTGACACTCTGGGAGGCTGGCCCAGCAACTGACACTCTGGGAGGCTGGTGGCCCAGCAACTGACACTCTGGGAAGCTGGTGACTCAGCAACTGAGGATCTGGGAGGCTGACGACCCAGCAACTGACACTCTGGGAGGATGGCCCAGCAACTGAGGATCTGGGAGGCTGGTGGCCCAGCAACTGAGGATCTGGGAGGCTGGCCCAGCAACTGGGGATCTGGGAGGCTGGCTAAGCAACTGAGGATCTGGGAGGCTGGTGGCCCAGCAACTGAGGATCTGGGAGGCTGGCCCAGCAACTGACACTCAGTGAGGCTGGCCCAGCAACTGAGGATAACTTAGCAACTGAGCTTTACTGATGCAGATGCAGCGGAGGCGCCGCAGACCCCATCAGGTGCAACCACTCGCAGTGCGGCCGCAGCCCCCGACCCTGACAGTGTGACTAAACTGCCGGTCCAGAAGCCGCGGCTGCTGGTCGAAGATGGCGGCGACATCAGAGAGTTCAATCGCACTCTGATGTCATTCGAGGTCAGGCCTGCTGCCGATGTAGGCGAAGACATCAACGAATGGCGCAGAGAGCCATGGACAAAATTTGGACAAGATGAGGCATCGCTGAGCTCAGATGGATGAGCTAGTGGAAGCAAGTTGTCGCTTCCAGGTTTCTCTGGTGGTCTGGCATTGGTGGTTTTTGATTGTTTGAATGTCATATTTTAATTCAAATTAGAATTTACTTTATCATATGCTTTTGTTTGCATGTATATACATGTATATAGTTTTTATAGTTCATTATTACTTTGCCAGTCAATATGATTATTAAGAAATTAAAAGTTTGACTAAAAGAAATTTACGAAGCAACCTAAATATTGAATTATCTAAACTTCAACTAAAATAAACTAATTTATTAACTACTTTGGCAAGCAGTAGTGCTACTAGGGAGGGGGTATGGGGTGGTCATCCCTTTAGGTGGTGACTTGAAAAGTAAATCAAAAGGGGGACCAAGCACAGTTTTGCCATAGTAAAAAACCACCCCTTCCATCTTTTTGGGTTTTTACCATCTAGAATCTATCTCCTTCAACAAAATTTCTAGTTGTACTACTGATAATAAAATATTATGGTAAGACACAAAAACCTTTGCCTAAATTTAGCATTACTTAATTGTACTTCAGAGTGAACAGTGGGATCTGAATGCTGTTATCAGGACATTTCCTTATGTAAGGTTAATTTAACTCTATTTATTTAAGACCTTGCAAAATATATCTGAATGTTTTGTGCTTATTAACTATGCTTATTGAACATGAGAGTATACTGATGAATACTATACATGTTTCTATCAAAAGTATATATGTATGCACGTAGAATCATAAAACAAAACAACATGAAACTAATGTCAATGACAATGGTCATGAAACTTATCAACTTTGGAAGACAAACATCTGAAGTAAAAAAATAAATATTACATACCTGTCGACATTTATTTCAAACGTTTTAGAACTAAGGCCAGCTTGAAATACTGCGATGATGATAAGCGTAATTAATCGCATCTTTCGAAATGTCACTCAAGACATAGATAGCTTAATGATTTCAACATAAAAACGACAAGCACTGTAAACAAGTTCTGACAGCCTGTATAAGTATTTATAATTTTTTATGTACCCAAATCTTCGTAGCCTTCATTTCCTAGTGTTCAGATAGTTCAAGGTCATGATGTGGGTGGTATACGTATACAATTTTAAAGTTTGTGCGCCTGCAGGGACACTGGTGTGGCCCGGTGTATATTGATTTCGTATAAAACAAGCCAAGTTAAAACAGCGCGATTTTGTTGAAAACCTACGTTTATAACATTTTTAGTTTTTTTTCAAAATTAAAGACAAGAGAAGTATTTGAGAACTAGTTGCTTCTGTACCTTGAAACATTATTCTTAAAAGTTACGTGATAATTTCTGCTTAATCTGTATGTTCTTTTTCGTATCTATTGTCGCATTTTCTTGACTTAAAAAATCGCATCATTTTTCATTTATGAACAGCAAACCTTGGTCGAACGGTATTAATAAAAAGTTTCTCTATTTGCTTTTTTCTCCGGCTACCTATATGCCTCGGTTAACAGTACAGAATCAAAAAGGAAAGATTCTCAAAATTCCATTGCGCGTTAATTTTCTGCTTTTAGAAGAAACGTTTAGCCTTGGAAAAATTTCGATTCAATCTTCCATTAGAGATCTGAAGAGTCACATAGAATTAGTTACTGGGATTCCGGCTGAACTACAACAGCTTTCCTATTTGGATGCTGGTAATAACGATCGGAGACTTTATTGCTATTTGCAAATTTTTCATATCATGACATAAAGTCTTTGGTTCAATTGGATCATTAGCTATACTTTTTATTCTAGACTAAAAGAAATATCGTGAAATTTCTTAGTGCTTGCCCTGTCCATAGAATAAACGAAATATATATTTTTCTACCTGAAAAAAACATTTTTTGTCGCTAATTGTTTCAGGAGTACTATCTGATAGCGAGTTAATTAAGAACATCGAGATTGTTCCTAATGCAATCTTACATCTAAACTTATGGCACACTTGGAAGGATCTCGTCAGTGCAAGCTGCGCAAATAATATTGAGTTGGTGAGTTAAAGTTTTATTCTTAATGACAGCAATTGCTTGCTCATACTGTTAGAGCATATATATATGATGAATGTATAATATACATTGTAAAATCTCAGGTATATTGTCAAACATACTTACTCGTATTTCTCAATACAATTTACAAACACTTTTAGCACAAGAACATGTGAATTAAATGTTCCTGGAGTTAATTTTCTATACAGGTAACATATGCTGAACGCTTCAAGCAATGAAATTTTAATACTTACTTAACATGACTAATACTTAACTTTGCCACTGAATGTTAATTATACAAAACATGACTACATATAGTAAATTAAAAAAACAATTGCTAACAAATTATATTTATCAAGTGGCTTTTTAAAATTAAATTTAATTACATTTTAACATCTCACACTTAATGCATTTTCATTAAAAGTCCATGTATATAATTGTTGGCTAATTATTATTAACATGCAATGCAAAAAGAAATCTACTTTAAGTAAGCTGTACTGGTAGATTAAATTTAGTAAGAAAAAATATTTTATTATTAAACAATCTATCAAAAACAATTTCAACAAATCTGCTTGCTAGCTACTTTACTTAAGCAGTTGACAATACAGAAGTTAAACAAACTTATTTTGTTTGAATTAAGTAAGTTTTTATTTGTCTCAAATGCAGCTATTCTCAATGGGCGTTACGAAGGACTCAGAATTTCAAACGGCCACCTCGGAGTACATGCTGCCGAGGCAGAGGCGCGACTGGCTTGAGCATCGAGCCTCAGTAGCGCTGTTCATCGCTTGCCATCGAGGCTACTATGAAATAGCCCGGCGACTCTTGCAGAGTGGTGGGTGCGGACTTAAAAAACTAATTATATACTCGTAGAAATATAGGCTAATAGCATTTCTCCCTCAAGTTAATCCCAGCTATAGCTTTTTGCGTTCTAGTTTGGACTGCGGACTTTTAATTTGGACACAGAGTTGAGCAAAGCCCAGAGAATGCTGGCTAGTCTATGGCAAAAACCAGAAGCAACTGACGGGCTTTTAAATTCGACAGCGGGCACAAATTTGTACACAGAAGACAAGAAGATCAAAGGTTAAGAACGACAGTAATCAGTTTTTGAGGGTAGGTTATGAATCTGTATATTTGACCCAAACATTGAACTTATTCAAACCGTTAGATACAATTTTCTAAAACTTCAAAACTTTAAGACTCTTGCGTTGTCAGAGCCTGTTTCTTCCTTCTAAAAAACTCGTCGTGGCGCTGGCTCAAGAAAAAACATGCAAGAGAAAGGGGATAAGGAATAAGACTGTCCAAATTTGTGCCCGTTGTCGAATTTAAAAGCCCGCCAGTTGCTTCTGGTTTGTGCCATAGACTAGCCAGACGGGATGTATATGGGATGGGATGTAAACTAGCTATAGACTATAGTAGCTTTTAATTTAATCATACGAGAGTACATAACAGAAAATTCAAGCTTCAAAGTCTAGTCTCTAGTCTATGGTCGAAACCCATGCTAATTAAGCCAGCAGCAATGGGTTAGGGATGTGGGGGCGAAGCCCTCACTTCAGCACCATAGAAATATTTTTATAAAGACATTAGTAGAAAATAATTTAGGAAGTGGCTAGGGAGAGGAGAAGGGAACTCTGTAGCATAGATTATTAGAGAACATATATAATCGTACGCTAACGGGCCAGACTGTCTCCATTACTTTGACCCAATGACTATGACTATCCCAGTTGTCTGGAAGTGGAACTTCTTACCATAGACAAGGCCAATTATGAAAAGGTCGTAGAGTTATGTATCAGATTAAACATGCCTTTTGAGGGAGTTATTTTCATAAATCCCTCGGGCCTCAGGCCCTCGTGATTTATACAAATAACTCCCTCAAAAGGCATGTGTAATCTCGTATAAACCATAGACATAAAGACTTTACGGGATATTATTGAATATTACGAAATAAAATCCCGGAAAACGCAAGTATTGTCACGGAAAGTCTTTATTTCTATGGATTATAAACATTTAAAGAGTTATTAAAATATAAAATTCCCAACTAGTTCGTAAAGCATTCTGCACCGAAAACCGACATCACCTGTAGGCTGTAGGTGACGTCATTAAATTATTTAGTTGACAATACTTCACCTGCTATCTACACAGCTGTCAAACCGCATGATTGACAGGTGCAAACGTCAATTGTCAGACAGGAGCCGGAAGGACGCCTCTGCATGTGGCAGCCGCGGTAGACAACTGCGACATTGTCGACCTACTGCTGGAGAACGGTGAGTCTGAATTGTCTGAACCTTATTTAAAATCATAAATGCTAAAACTAAATATTTAGCTTGCATAATGATGCTGCTTTCATTTGAATGTCTACTGTTAGAGCCTTCTCTTAAGTCTTATTAAAGGTTTGAGCGATGAAAAAAAACTAATTCCAAAACATTTATTATCAATTAACCTATCTTTCGGGCAGAAATGGGAAGTGTCAAGGTCTCCGTTACTTCTCTTCTCTGTCTCTCCTCTGTCTCTTTACCTGTCTCTCTCCCTGTCTCTCCCTGTCTCTCTCCGTGTCTCTCCCCTGTCTCTCTCCCTGTCACTCTCCCTGTCTCTCTCTCTATGTCTCTCTCCCTGTCTCTCCCTGTCTCTCTCCGTGTCTCTCCCCTGTCTCTCTCCCTGTCTCTCCCTGTCTCTCTCCGTGTCTCTCCCCGTCTCTCTCCCTGTCTCTCCCTGTCTCTCCCTGTCTCTCTCCCTGTCTCTCCCTGTCTCTCTCCGTGTCTCTCCCTGTCTCTCTCCGTGTCTCTCTCCCTGTCTCTCTCTCCCTGTCTCTCTCCCTGTCTCTCTCCCTGTCTCTCTCTCCCTGTCTCTCTCCCTGTCTCTCTCCCTGTCTCTCTCCCTGTCTCTCCCTGTCTCTCTCCCTGTCTCTCCCTGTCTCTCCCTGTCTCTCCCTGTCTCTCTCCCTGTCTCTCTCCCTGTCTCTCCCTGTCTCTCTCCAAAGTCTCTCTATCTGGCCCTTGGGTTCTTTGAAACTTCACAAT
Organism: Macrostomum lignano; assembly: GCA_002269645.1. Taxonomy (NCBI): domain Eukaryota; kingdom Metazoa; phylum Platyhelminthes; family Macrostomidae; genus Macrostomum; species Macrostomum lignano. The sequence goes on from NIVC01000130.1 coordinate 101,773, forward strand.
AGCAATCCGGCCCGCTCAAGGTTTGTGTCTCTTTTTAGCTCTCTTCTCTATAATCTCTCTCTCTCTCTCTCTCTCTCTCTCTCTCTCTCTCTCTCTCTCTCTCTCTCTCTCTCTCTCTCTCTCTCCTCTCTCTCTCTCTCTCTCTCTCTCTCTCTCTCTCTCTCTCTCTCTCTCTCTCTCTCTCACTCTCAATCTCTCTCTCTCTCTCCTCTACTTTCCTCTCCTCTTCTCTCCTTTCCTCTCCTCTTCTTTTCTCTCCTCTCCCTTCTCTCCTCTCCCTTCTCTCCTCTCCTTTATCCTCTCCATTTTCTTCTTTCTCCCCTCCTACTTTATCTCTCTTCTCCTCTTTTCTTTATTCCCTTGTTTCTCCTTTCTCCTATGTCTCATCTCTGTTTCATCTTTTTTCTCCTCTCCTCAGGCCCGCAGTCATGTGCTGGGTTCTCTCTATGTGGCCCTTAATGTAAAAAAGGTAGTAAACAATTATAACAAACAAATAGGATTTGATCACCCCACCCACCACCACCATTACCGCAGGCGCAAACACCGACCTCACAGACTCGGGCGTCAGCAGTGAGGCACCTGGCAACAACAAGCTGGCGATGGCTGGCAAAACTGCCCACGATTTGGCCGCAGCCGCCGGTCACAAAGCCTGCGAACGCCGCCTGTTCATGCACCGCTGGGAGAAGCGAGTTTACGCCAGCAGAAGTAACCAGTCCAGCGCCGCTAGCAACTCCAAGGACGATCCTGGACTGCTAGTAGAAGCTCAGGAGACAGTAGGCGGTACAGCCGTCAGTTCAGCAACTAGCGATGAAATTAAAGACAGGTAGGAAGGTATATCAACCCAGCAGGAAGGTCTAGCGCGATGCTCTGATGTGCCAGTGGCCCAGGCTCGATTCCAAGTGCAGTCGCATTAACTTGGGGATAAATTGGAATCTCGGCTTGGCTCTGCTCACAGATACTAAAATAACTAAATGGGCCACTCAGGCATATATACTTAGTAAAACAGCTTTCTACTTTCAGTTCAGTAGTAATGAAGAATACATTAGCTATTTTATAAAAATAACGGCAGCTGAAACGACTTTAATAAGTTTAGAAGCCCAAGCTTGCAGGCGTAAACAACTGGCTAATTGGTTCAGCAGTAATGTACATTAGCCAGTCCACTGAAATTTACATGGCAGCTTTAGGCTGGAATTCCGAGAAAGGCAATAAAAATTGGAGTTGGGCGGGGAGATAGTGTGGAACGACGCGCTTGGAGGGTTTACTTTAAGCTGAGGGGTAAAGAGCCAATAAATGAGCCTTGGCTTTAACAGTGCATTAAAATGCTTCTGTTAAACTTACTACTGAATTGAAAGTAGCTTACACGCAAATGTGCTGAATGACCCATCTAGTTATTCTCGTATCTGTGGGTCTGCTCGGCAGTTAACGTCCAACGATAAATGCCTACATGCCTAACGATAAATAAAGTGGTAGCTATCTCGCTGATCATAAGATGAGGGAAAGATGAGGATGAAAATGGAGAAGAGGGAGAGAAGTGAGTGAAGGGAGGGATGAGGAAGAGGAAGAGGATGACTTCGCTCCTATTAAAATCTGATTTAATTAAATACTAAACGATTACTTTTCCATCCGAATGGGCATCTGAGAAATACGCTGCTATACTACTATAGATCTGAGTTCAGTAGCGTTACCTTAAAGAAAATTTTGCAGCTACTATCGTACTTGGGAGTCTATGGGATGGCAGTCTATGGGATGGGAGTCTATGGGATGGGAATCCATGGGATGGGAATCTATGGGATGGGAATCTATGGGATGGGAGTCTATGGGATGGGAGTCTATGGGATGGGAGTCTATGGGATGGGAGTCTATGGGATGGGAGTCTATGCGATGGGAGTCTATGGGATGGGAATCCATGGGATGGGAATCCATGGGATGGGAATCTATGGGATGGGAATCTATGGGATGGGAGTCTATGGGATGGGAGTCTATGGGAAGGGAATCCGTGGGATGGGAGTCTATCGGATGGGAGTCTATGGGATGGGAATCCGTGGGATGGGAGTCTATCGGATGGGAGTCTATGGGATGGGAATCTATGGGATGGGAGTCTATGGGATGGGAGTCTATGGGATGGGAGTCTATGGGATGGGAATCCGTGGGATGGGAGTCTATGGGATGGGAGTCTATGGGATGGGAATCTATGGGATGGGAGTCTATGGGATGGGAATCCATGGGATGAGAATCCATCGGATGGGAGTCCATGGCACGAAAGTCTATGAGATGGGAGTCTGCTTGAATATATTTTTGTGTAGAGAAATATTATAAACTTATGCATACAACCCCTATAACTAATTCCCTTTATGCAGGGAGCCAACCCAGATTTCGAGCATGGGATTCGGCCGGTCCCGTAGTGAGAAGACTCAGCCAAGTTTACAAAAGACCGCACACAATCCTATGACCAAAGGTGCCACCGCGGTTGCAGCGAGGTTGGTTAACTTGTTAATGCTAATCCATTTCCTTAGAATTTGCTTCCACTCCATTTCCACAGAAACTGCCACACTCCATTTCCGCAGAAACTGCCACTCCATTTCCGCAGAAACTCCCACACTCCATTTCCGCAGGAACTGCTACATTTCCGCAGAAACTGCTACATTTCCGCAGAAACTGCCACACTCCATTTCCGCAGAAACTGCTACATTTCCGCAGAAACTGCCACACTCCATTTCCGCAGAAATTGCCACACTTCATTTCCACAGAATCTGCCACTCCATTTCCACAGAAACTGCCACACTCCATTTCCACAGAATCTGCCACTCCATTTCCACAGAAACTGCCACACTCCATTTCCACAGAAACTGCCACACTCCATTTCCGCAGAAACTACCACACTCCATTTCCGCAGAAACTGCCACTCCATTTCCGCAGAAACTGCCACACTCCATTTCCACAGAAACTGCCACACTCCATTTCCGCAGAAACTGCTACATTTCCGCAGAAACTGCCACACTCCATTTCCGCAGAAACTGCTACATTTCCGCAGAAACTGCCACACTCCATTTCCGCAGAAATTGCCACACTTCATTTCCACAGAATCTGCCACTCCATTTCCACAGAAACTGCCACACTCCATTTCCACAGAATCTGCCACTCCATTTCCACAGAAACTGCCACACTCCATTTCCACAGAAACTGCCACACTCCATTTCCGCAGAAACTGCCACTCCATTTCCGCAGAAACTGCCACTCCATTTCCGCAGAAACTGCCACTTCATTCTCATTCAATGATGACCTAGCTGAGATATCTTTGCCCCTCTTTCAGCGACACCAACAAGAGATCTCAGCAGCAGAAGCAGCCAACGCGTCAAGCTCAAACGCGTCCTCGCGAGCAGCAGCAGCGGCGGCGTCAGCCTGAGCTCGTGCTCAACCAGCTAATCGAAGCCGCGGCCACAAAACTAAGCGATATTCTGCCTGTCAATCAGGTTGATGAATCAGTGACTGCAGCATCAGCTGTACCTCCCAGCGGTTCAACCATTATCGGCAGGCGCAGAGGCCCTGTAGATCCGGATTTAAACGCCTACGAACAGTGGCTAAAAGATCGCGATTCAGATGCTAATTATACTACTACTGCCACTGGCCAGGCTGCAGTGGACAGTAGTATAAATGGAGAATCGGAACCGGTTCTACCTCCATACCAGTTGATGATCGAACAATTTTGCAGAGAAAAATGCTCTAATGACTACTAAAACTCTATTTGAGTATTGAGTAGCAATTTGAGGTCTTATAGTCAAAACAGATCTTTTTAACTGTTTCTCAAGCAATGTTTTTTATTTCTTTTAATTTACACGGTAGAGTAAATTATTCTGCACAGCTAAATTTGTTTTGCAGGCTTCAATAAACTGAATTTTTTAAAATAACTTCTTGCAGACATGCTTAAAGAGAGTTATTTCTGAAGATCAAGTCAAACTCCTAGGCTCTCATTCTAGGGACTATTTAATAGTCCTTGCCTCATTCATAGATTTGAGTCGAGTCGCAAGAGAACCCTCCGGGCCAATTTTAGTCTCCCATTACCCGATGAAAACAGTACCTAGGCTAAGAAGCGTCCCAAAGTCACAGGTAACACAGGTAAGATAGTAAACAAGTGACTCTAGACGACTCTAAAATGAGATGTCACGGTACATGTCGCCAAAGGTCGCCAAACGCCAAAGTCGCCGAAAAATCAATTTGGTGCGTTTTATTGTCTGCTAAATCTATTTAGTCTACTCGAGTTAGTAGAAAGGTAAGCGATAGCACGACTCTTTTGGATGACTTCGATGCCCAGTTAGTCAGTGATTAAGCAAAGACTTAATCGAAAAATGAATATAATAATAACGGGTGTCCCAAAAAAGGGCAACACTTTGTGCGCTCACTGTGAGTGAGCAGTTAGGCCCACAGCACAGCAATTCAACAGGTCCACAGTAAACATTTGTAAGTTTTTCCCACAAACATTTGGTTGCGAAAAATTGCTCCAGAGGCGAGTTATTGAGCACAGAAGTGTACGCTAGCTTCTCTGCTAAGCTTTGCCATACACAGCTGCCATAGACAATCTTAACGTTTAAGAAATTTAAGAAATTTTAACGTTAGATCAGTCTCAGAGTCTATGCATGCTCTGTCATTTTTCTTACGCAAAAGATTGTCTATGGCCTCCGTCTATGGCAAAGCTTAGCAGAGAAGCTAGCGTACACTTCTGTGCTCAATAACTCGCCTCTGGAGCAATTTTTCGCAACCAAATGTTAGTGGGAAAAACTTACAAATGTTTACTGTGGACCTGTTAAATTACTGTGCTATAGGCCTAACTGCTCACTCACAGTGAGCGCACAAAGTGCCACCCCTTTTTGGGACACCCGTTATATGCTTTTTATTCTCAAAGTATATTAGCAATTTTTATTATCACATACTAAAGCTTTACACTGTGAATATGTATCAATGACAAAGTGAACAATGCCAACAATTAAAACAAGACTGCAATGCCCCGAGAATGATTGCTGTATTATAATATTGTAGCCGAGGCTACTGACGGAAAATTTAAAAAAAAAATAATGGTAAACCAGGAAAAATTAAATGGATTGCACATCAATGGATTGGACCAAGAGAAATTAGATAAAAATATGTCAACCGAATGGCTAATAAGAAATTAAAGCTTATCATTTTCAAATGAAACTTTCATAGCTAATTATTTAAAAACAGAAGCAGCAGCTCAACAACTCAAGCTAAAAAATAAAATATAAAACGAGGCAAACGATTCAAAAACCTCAATGTCAGAAATAAACTGTGTGTACAAACAAGCTATAAGACTAGGCAAAAAATTTACTGCTTTCTTTATATAAAGCGAAAACTTACTGGTGTGACAGAATGGCATGCGATTCTCTACCTACCCGCTTTTCAATGGCCATAAGACAATTTGACAAAAAACCGAAAATGTAGAAACAATGATTTTGTGAATGCCATCGAAAATATTATTCATAGTATGATATAGCTTATAAACTATAATAGAAAAAATCTGATACAAAACATTAAAAGAATGTGTTTCAATGAATTGCGTTATAATCAATTTAGAATATTGTTTTTTTCCCCAAAAAACAAATAAAGGTGGTAGTTAACCTGGATGCAGCTAGTCTACTTACATAAGTAAACGTTATCATGTTTAATTCGAAAGAACTGAAGATGATAGTCAGTCCTCTTCACCCGAAGGGGGGAAACTATTGCTAGTCTAATATACTAAAATGGTATCATGACTGAAGATGATAGTCAGTCCTTTTCACCCGAAGGGGGGAAACTATTGCTAGTCTAATATACTAAAATGGCATCATGACTGAAGATGATAGTCAGTCCTCTTCACCCGAAGGGGGGAAACTATTGCTAGTCTAATATACTAAAACGGCATCATGACTGAAGATGATAGTCAGTCCCCTTCACCCGAAGGGGGGAAACTATTGCTAGTCTAATATACTAAAATGGTATCATGACTGAAGATGATAGTCAGTCCTCTTCACCCGAAGGGGGGAAACTATTGCTAGTCTAATATACTAAAATGGCATCATGACTGAAGATGATAGTCAGTCCTCTTCACCCGAAGGGGGGAAACTATTGCTAGTCTAATATACTAAAATGGCATCATGACTGAAGATGATAGTCAGTCCTCTTCACCCGAAGGGGGGAAACTATTGCTAGTCTAATATACTAAAATGGCATCATGACTGAAGATGATAGTCAGTCCTCTTCACCCGAAGTGGGGAAACTATTGCTAGTCTAATATACTAAAATGTCATCATGACCAAAGAGATGATGATGATGATGATGATGTCTTTCATGATGTCTTCACTCAAAGAGAGGGGGCACTGTAGCTAATCTAAATTACAAAAATAGTTAAGGTAACAATCTGTAACTTTCTGACACCTGCTATACCATATTAAAATGATAAGAATAACCTGATTGTACATTCGTGGCCCACGGCCTTCCACCGTCTATTCCCCAGTCGGGTCTACAAAGGCCCAGATTTCTAAATCGCGCACTAGAAAATCTTCTTCAGTAGAGTCGCCGCACAGCACCGGACTATTAAAGGTCTCACAAGGCTGCGAGCGGCCACGGCAAAGATCGGCGTCTAGCCAGATTGCGCAACGACCGCCGGAGCTGCCAATGGCGAAGTGGTCCAGATCGCCACGCATAAAGAACATGTTCTCGCCCGTCCAAGCGTATTGATAGAAGTCTTTGTCTGCTTCGCACTCGGCTGAGCCATCGTTTGAGTCTTTGTCGCTTTCTGAATTATCTGAACTTGCTTCGCCGGCAAGTTGACCTTGGCCATGTGACTGTTCGCTGAAAATAATTTATGGAGTTGTCACTTAGGCGACGTAGAGGACAACATGTGATGCAACACCCGTATGAGCAAATGCAATGCCCACGCTAGGGTAAGAAAGTAGGGTTTCTAAGGCTGTCGAACTCTTGGGGAATCAGCGAGATGGAATTCCATGACAATCTACCAAGATGGGAATCTATGAGATGAGAGTCTATGGGATTAGAACCTATGGATGGGAGTCTATGGGATGGGAGTCTATGGGATGGGATTCTATGAGATGGGAGTCTATGGGATGGAATCCATAGGATGGGAAGTTATGGATTGGAGTCTACATAAAAGCAATGCAATAAATAAGCGAAACGCCAGCCAATAATTGTAATACATTGCACTTCTCCTCACCATTCGGGCCTCTCCCAGCGGAACACGAACGTCTCTCCAGTTCCATAGTAGCGCCGTTCGGACACGCGCAGCTCCGCCGATAGAAAAGCGCCAAACAGGCGCCCAGTCACGGTTGCCACTAGCAACAGGCAGTAGGGCTCCCGGGCGCCGATGCAGCTCTCTGTCGCTGTCAGTCGACAAGCCCGATAGGCCGACTTCAACGAGAAGCCGTCCCGACGAGCCGAGTGCACCAGCCGCAGGTCAAGTCCTTCCGCTCGGCTGGGCAGCGCGGCGACAACATGTCGAAGCCGGCGACGGTTCAGTAGCCATCGACGTCGAGCCGACGACGGCGACGATGTCGATAGGCGACGCGGCAAAGGCAGGTCGGAACGAGTCGGCAGAGCGGCGGCGACATTGGCGGATTCCGTTGAATCGGCCACTGTCGTCGGGGTGGCGCTCATGGCAGCCAGAAGGCCCCGATAATAGTCCGGGTGACTGCAGTCGGACGCCGTTGCGGCGGCGGAGGCGGCGGCCGCTGCCACGTCATCAGCCGTGATGTCGTCGTAGCTGTCGTTGTCATCGTCGTATTCCTCCGCCGAGGATGACGCGGCGACGTCGATTTCTACGGCGGCGACGTCAGCGCAGTCCTTGACTTCGTTGGCAGCCTGGGAGTCGCCGCTGGCTGGCTGCTGATGTACAAGGCGTTATTGACAGATTTGGTTTGATTGACAAGCGTGTTAAGCGACATTGTCACACAACCGGCGAGAGGCATTGCTGCCCATTCCACCGACTCCCCTGAGCAGGCACACAAGAGCGCAGATACGTACGCAGCCATACGAAGTGTACAGCGGCCCCAACTCAGGCATGTACACTTCCCTGTGCTTTGGGGGTTGGCCCTCAAAGCTGGACGTTAATTGCACGAGCAGAGCCAAGCCGAGATTCCGATTTTTTAGCCCCAAATTAATGCGACTGCACTTGGAATCGAGCCTGGGCCGCTGGCACATCAGAGCGCCTCGCTGAACAACTAGGCTACGGCCCCTATTACTGTATAGTCTCAGTAAGACCCAGGGTGCTTGAGGGCGCTCGGGGAACAGAGGCACATTTGAAGTACATACTGCACTTTTCATTCTAATGCTTTGTTGGTCTTCGACTTAATTACGGAATAAAATTTGAAGAAAGTCCATTAAAAAAGAGGTTATATAACCGGCATTTTGATGGGCAGGTATGTTAAAAAAATAAAGGTACATTCTACATGTACAAATAGTGCGCGAAATAAATCTTGTCCGCAACCAAATTATGATTGGCAAGAATTTGGTCGTAAAAAAACATTTAAATCGAAAAAAAGTCTCTTTAGAAAACCTGAAACATTGACTCGCAATGAAAAATGTTGTGCATAAAAGCGTTTTATAGAAAAAAATCATATTGCCAGATTTTGCAACAAGCGATTTTGCTCATTTTACCATGTGAGCAAATTTGCCTGAAAACAAGAAATACATTGTACTTCTTGTATATAACATTGTACTTAAAAATTTAATGCTAGACACATGAGAGGAAAAAGGTGGGCATGGGGACACGGGGGGCATGGGGACACAAGGGGCATGGGGGACACAGGGGGCATGGGGACACAGGGGACACAGGGGGCATGGGGGACACAGGGGGACACAGGGGATACAGGGGGCATGGGGGACACAAGGGGCATGGGGGACACAGGAGGCATGGGGGACACAGGGGCATGGGGACACAGGGGGCATGGGGGACACAGGGGGCATGGGGGACACAGGGGGCATGGGGGACACAGGGGGCATGGGGACACAGGGGGCATGGGGGACACAGGGGGCATGGGGGACACAGGGGGCATGGAGAGGACGCAGGAGGGGCATGAGAGAGTGACAATGAAACCAAAAAGGACATAAAAAAATTAACAGAAAAGCGACTGCCGAACTGCTAAGAACTTGAATTACCTTCGCCGTTTGAAGTTCTTTGCCGAGAAAATATAAGCAAAAATATAAAAAACATTTTACAATCAGTTAGCTAGTAATAGAAAATCAGCTACGTTGCAGAAATTATCGATCTACAAAATTATTAATCCTAGGTTAGGGTGAAATGCCTGCTGTTACAACAAAATCCTACAGCTAGTGACTGTGTACACATGAATTTTTCGACTCAATACCATGCTTGATTCAAGTGGTAGGCAATTTCTGCTAGAAATTTCATGTCAGATTGCAAATATTTAAAAAAATTGCTGAACTTTTTAACTTATGATCCGATAAAAGAAGATTTATGTACTTCAGAGGGGGTAAAGAGCTTTATATACTGAAAAGAACCATATTTAACCATAGAAATCCTTCGTAATTCACAACCGTAACTAAGTCGTTCCTAAACTTTCAGAGCCTTCACTCTTAAACCTTTAGTCCCTTCACTCCTGAACCTTCAGACCCTAAACTCCTGACTGAACCTTCAGTCCCTCTACTTCTGAACCTTAAGATCCTTCAATCCTAGACCTTCAGATTGGTGTAACCACTCTCTGGTCGCGGGGTCTGGTGGGGGAAATTTTTCAAAAGTTACCTCCGACCTCCGTGCACCTACTGGGCAAGAGCTGTCGAGACTGGGCCGGGTCCCTGACCAGGCCAGCTGACTCCCGCTCTGCTGCATCCCCCTGCTGTCTCGGTTCCGTCTCCCACTCAGCCACACGTGACTTTCCGGAGCCCCCTTTTCTTTCTAAACCTCACCCGCTTCTCCGTTTCCCATGCGCCCCACCCTATCTATCATGTACTTCTCCTGCTTCCCATCTTTTTGTCTCGTTTTAGCCCGTTTTTCTAGCGATGTCCCCTTCCTACTCCGTGCTTACTTACAGTATTTCCTGTGCTCACCGTCGCCCCATCTCCTTTTAGAATCCCAAACGGTGACGCAAGGCTTTTGACCCTTCTTTCACCCCGATGATTCATACCCCCTCTTGCGCAACCTTTTTTCTTATGCTATTGTTCTCTTCTCAAGATTTCTCATGCGACACCCACCCCACATCCGCTTCTATTGTTCTCGTTTTTTATTCTTTTGTTCTCCTTTTCGCACCCAATTAGCCCCTTTTTCCTATGTTTACTTTTCTATTGTTCTCGGTTCTCCCCAAATATCCCCGATTTCCATTTCCTTTGTTCTCGACCCGAGCCCCATTGTTCTCAATGTTTGCTTGCGCAACACTTTCTCTCGACCCCCCGCTGTGCTCATTATCCACCCACCCCACCTCCGGATTGCGCAATTTTCCCATTTCTCATGTTGCTATGGCGTTCTCATGCTTCTCATCATGACTCATTCTGACGTCATTTCTCCGGCAGCCAATCAGAGAGAGGGAGTTATGGAAACGACCTTGGATCGGCGGCTGTGAGGCCTATTTAAGGAAGCAGTTTTCGGCATGAGAATCCTCAGACTGTCTTTGTCTGGGTCTCCGACTACAAGCGTTCCTTCTCGTCCTATCTTTGGACTTGCCGTCAGACGCCGGTCTGATCCCCATTCGTCTATAGGACGAATCTCTGCCGGTCCGCGGTCTGATACCGCCAAGTTACCTCAGCTCCCTAAGCGAGCTCATCTGCCGGCCCGCGGTCTGATCCGCCCAGCATCGTCAGCATCGCCTGAGCTACATCAGCGCCTCTCTCTCTCTCTCTTTGCAGCTGCCGGTAAGTTCCTGTACTAATTTGTGCTTTAATTGCCTTTGCTTATCCGGGGTTTGCTTATTTCCCATTGTTTGATTAGAGGGCTGAGCCAATTGCGATACCGTATCTTTTGCTGTATTTTATTGAATAGTGAAGCCGCCTAATTGCCTGTTTATTTTGCCTAAGGGCCTAATTATTAACCATTACTAAACTCCTCATTATTCACACCTTCAGAATCATTTCTTTCATGGCTTACTAAGCCTTTCTCCCTGGGTGGCAAAGCATAAGGAAATTTGGGTAAGCTAATGGCCTCTCCCCGTGCAAAGCCCGCCTGTGTGTGCGTGCTGCGGGTCCGTGTGTGCGTGCAGTAGAGGGATTAGCGGGTCTCGGCACAGAATGGCAGTAGGAAGGTTGCAACCCCATGCTTACGCGTCCCTTCGCCCTGAGCAATCTAAACTTTAGCTAGTATATTTTCATCTCACACTACTCTTAGTAATTGAAGTCGCAAGTCCGCCTCGCTCATAGCCACAAAGGATCCCCTTCTGAGAAATCCAGATTGAGCCCAGAGTTCCCGATCATGCCCCAAGCAGAGTCCCTGTACTCGGCTGCATGTGTCTCCCCTGTTAGCCTAAATCCCCTGGTAACCAATCCAGACGGGGCTCTGGCCTCGAGAGGTCTGGTAGTGAGATCTAGGTGCGCCAGGTCACATAGAGTGTTGGCAGCCACTCGGGTCATGCTATGACCGAGTGACCAACTATTGCACCTTGGCTACAGGTGGGGTCCATGTGGGTCCTTGGCCCTCTGGTCACGAAAGCGCTAGCAAAGCTACCAATCATGTGGGCGGGACAGTCTGGTGCTGGAGGTCCGTCAGGTCATTGCCCGGTCATAGGCAGCCTACGATCATTGCCCCCTATGGTCAGGCGTTCGCCTCCCCGCGGAGCGGACGGTCATCAAGGGCGGTTACATAAAGATCCTAAATTCCTGAACCTTCAGTCCCTTTACTCCTGAACCTTCAGACCCTTGACTCCTGAAACTTCAGATCCTTAACTACTGAAACTTCAGTCCCTTCACTCTTGAACCTTCAGTCCCTTTACTCCTGAACCTTCAGACCCTTGACTCCTGAAACTTCAGATCCTTAACTACTGAAACTTCAGTCCCTTCACTCTTGAACCTTCAGTCCCTTTACTTCTGAACCTTGAGAGTCTGAAGTCTGAAGATCCTTTACTCCTGAACCTTCAGACCCTTCACTCCTGAACCTTCAGACCCTTCACTCCTGAACCCTCAGACCCTTCACTCCTGAACCTTCAGATCCTTCACTCCTGAACCTTCAGATCCTTCACTCCTGAACCTTCAGATCCTTCACTCCTGAACCTTCAGATCCTTCACTCCTGGAACTTCAGTCTCTTTACTCTTGAATCTTCAGATCCTTCATTAAGCGACTCCGGAACCTTCATGTCTTCAAAATTTAGTTTCAACAAAAAGTTGAACATAAAAATGCAATTTTATTGAAACACGAATTAATAAGCTACTCACATTATTCCTATGCTTCTTTCTTGGCCTCTTATTACTGTGCTTGCCAATTCCACAATGCCGACAAAACATTAACAAAGCGTCAGCATCTGTCGGTCTAGCCGTAAACCAGAACTCGTCAACCGGTGCACTACTATTAGTAGCAGTTTTATTATTATGACAATCCTGTTCAATTTTTCTACAACCAAAGCACAGATACAAAGGCATTGATTGATTTTCGCTGGTTAAATCTTGACCAGGCTGATATTCGAACTGGGATTGGGCTGGCCGATCCTCAGGTCTGGTAGCAATCAGTTCGGGGCTGGTGTAGGCAGACAAATAGGCCAGGCCGGCTAACGGCCTAGCAACACAGTAAGGCTCGGGCCCTCGGTCAACAACCAGCGGATCAGATAGAGACGGTTGGAACAGCAAGCTATTCGGCGTCACCAATAAGCAGCCCGTAGCAACGCCTTCGCAACGGGTTACTAATCTAGCATTGGCTCGAACAAATCTTGGCGGCCTTGACAACTGAGCATTGGGCTGATCATCTCTATCTGCTTCGGCTTTGTTCTCCGAATTCTTGCTGCCGCGCTGCGGCACTGCCAAGCGAAGGCCCGGATACAGGAGGCCGCTGTTTAGTCGATGCCGATTCAAGCAGCGAATTTCGCCGGGGGTTGTGTCGAACCGAGCGGCTACACTGTTCAACGTGTCGCCGTCCGTCACCTGTTGGTTAAAATTGCGATTGCCGATATGTATAGAAAACAAATTATTAAAAGCAATTGTGCATAATAGGGGTTGGCAAACTTTATTACCTCGAGGCCCAGATATAGAATCTAGGAAGGGAAAGGAAGAACGAAAAGAGAAGAGGGAAGAGGAGAGAGGGTAGCAGGGACAAGAGAAAGGAGAGGAGAGAAGCGAGAAGAGAGAAGGAAGAGGAGAAAGGAGAAGGGAGAGGAGAGAAGGGAGGGGAGAGAAGGGAAGGGAGAGAAGAGAGAGGAGAGAAGAAAGGAGAGAGAAGAGAGAGGGGAGAAGCGAGGGGATAGAAGGTAGGGGAGAGAAGGGAGGGGAAAGAAGGGAGGGGAAAGAAGGGAAGGGAGAGAAAAGAGAGGGGAGAAAGGAGGGGAGAGAAGGGAGAGGAGAAAAGAGAAGGGAGAGGAAAGAAGGGAGAGGAGAGAAAGTAAAGGGAAGAATGGAGAGGAGAGAAGGGAGATGTGAGAAGGGAGAGGAGAAAAGAGAAGGGAGAGGAAATAAGGGAGAGAGAAGGGAGAGGAGAGAAAGTAAAGGGAAGAAGGGAGAGGAGAGAAGGGAGAGGTGAGAAGGGAGAGGAGAGAAAGTAGAGGGGAGAAGGGAGAGGAGAGAAGGGAGAGGTAAGAAGGGAGAGTAGAGAAGGGAGAGAGAGAAAGGATAGGAGAGGAGAGGAGAGAGGAGAAGGGAGGGGAGAGAAGGGAGAAGGGAGAGAAGGGAGGAGAGAAGGGAGAGAGAAAGAAGAAAGGAGCTAAAAAGAAACACCAACATTAAACGGGCCAGATTGCTATTGTGAAGTTTCAAAGGATCCAAGGGCCAGATAGAGAGGCTTGGTGGGCTGCATGTGGCCTATGGGCCAGAGTGCCAACCCCTGGTGTATAAAAACTAAGATAAATAAACATTCCTGGTATTCAAATGTAGTTTTTTCTTCAGATGCCATGGCTGATGAACTTCAAAAGATTCATTTATAATAACTGAAAAAAATTTAAAGGTTGGATAGGATCAGGATCTAATTTCTGTTGGGATCTAATGATTTATTTTAGTGGTTGAATAGGATCCATTTTAGATATATGTAATAAATATAATGATTTATTATTAAGATGTGTTCAATTAGTCCCTTCTCTTTTGAATATAGCTCAGATTATAGAGGTCTGATTGCAAAGCAGTTTCTGACTAACAGTTAGAACTTTTATATATGCTTGTTGACACAAAATTATATTAAAGTAAGAAACTAGTTCTGAGCTATATTAGTTTTTTAGTAATAGTTCACTTTGGTAACAAGTGAGAATAGCAGTATATATTGATTGATATACTTCAAAAGAATGTGCTAATGAACTTAAAGAAAAGAAAGACAAAAAATAATTGAGATACATTCTTTCACACTTTGAGAGATTTTGATTGATGCAGAAAACTACTTGTTTAAGTATTTTAACCAATCTTTTTTAATAACTGGGTGCACTAGATGCATGCAACAAAGACATCCTATAATTGACCAAATATTGTATATATTAGAATTTCTGAGTTAGCAACTTGAAATTACAGAATCTAGGCCTACTTTCTTTTTCATTAATTACTTACAATATTTTAATTTTAAAAATGCACTTTGAAAGTTAATTTGTAAATTTGAACAGATTAAAATGCACCTTAGCTAGAAAATTAAACTATATGTGACAATAAAATATTTAAAATACTAATTATTAAATTAATTAGAGCTAAAGTTAGGCCTAACTACCATAAAGATATAGTGTTAATAGTTCTAGATCTGCTTTGTTATTGAAGTGGCTGTTACCAAAATGGTTTGTATTTGTTTTTTTTCAAAACACTAGGTTTAAATAAATTGATGTCTGCAAAAAGCTATTTTTTCTAGTAACAAACACCTTTATTATAAAACATGGCATTTAGTGCAAAATTAGATAAATGTTGTAAATGATATTAGAATTTAAAAAAACTTATATAAAGGTTCAACTAGCTTTCAAAAACTGCTTTCCTCCATAGCTAAAGCTATACTCAATAAGAAAAAGACTTATGGAATACTGCCATGTAACTTTATTTAATATAAAAGCCTGTGATCTTGTTAGTTAAGGTGGCCTAAAGGATAAGGATAAGGATGGTTCAATAAAGGATACCATTTTATCAACTATTAGCTATAAGCTAGAAGACCATGGCTGATAAAGAATCAAACATGCTTTTTCAACATATTGACAAGTTCTTTATTAGCAATAGCTAAGGGCAATACCAATTGCCTTATCTTTCTCTTTTTTATTTGCTATATTTGATTGGGTTCAATATAGAAATAAATATGCCTTTAATGACCTTAACCTATTTGTATAAATTTAGGCCTAGTCTACCTTATATAGGAATAGATATTTGACTTGATATTATTCTATATATATCATTTATACCATTGTTAGCTTTGTCTTAGAGTTGAATAATGCAAGAGTAGATCCTCCCTTTCCTTAGCAATATATACTGGCATATATGAAGTCAGTCAAGCAAGTCAATAATAGTGCACAATTTTGGTCCAAAAATGGAGTCGGTGATTCATGGTTGCGTGATTCTGTAAGCCAATTTAAGCATGCGAAGTATTGAAGTGAAAGTAAATTAGTTTATTGAATATATTAATTGTTTCCTAGAAAACGGTTGCTACAAATACGTAGGACAAACAGCGTAAAATTTAAATTTATTAAAACAGCCTTTAGAGTATTTGTAAACTTATTAAAGACTTAATGTTATTGTAACATAGAAGCTTATGTATAACACAGAATGCAAGTTCTTATAGTTATTTTGTTTTACTTTAATAAATCCATACTTTGTTCTGTCAATTGTAGCCGTTAGCTAAGTGAAATTCTTTGGCTGTTGTTACGGCAGTAACAATTTACTTTGATATACGCGTATAGGGGAAAATAACGTGCGTGAGTAAAAAAAATTACTCATACGAGTACCTACCATAAGTCGATATCTTTGTGCTAATGAACCAAAACACCATTAACTTAGTTGCAGTTATTAAACTGGTAGCAATAAACTATGACAAATATTTAGCTGAATAATTGTATCACCTTTAATGTATGTACTATACGTTCGCTCTGGATCTCTCTCTCTCTCTCTCTCTCTCTCTCTCTCTCTCTCTCTCTCTCTCTCTCTCTTACTCGGGCCTTTGTTGATTTTTGCACTGCCACATACATGAACATGCATGTACCACGTCTTGCACATGAATATTTTAAAATAAGTTGATTATATAAATGCTTGTATATTTAGAATTTTTAATATATATACACATGTATATTTAATTAAGTTTGAGAATTATTGCATGCATGTGTTTGCTACATGTACTCGTAAAATTCCAAAGCTATAATAAGGTCTGGCAGAATTCTGCTTAGGTAATGTATGTATGCAGTGCAGTGCAGTCTCAACAGCAGAGTGCAGTCGGCTGTTGTGGGTACTTCTAAATTAACTTGTACGTTATTAATAATACCATACGTGTGTACATGTACTATTGCTACATTCATAACGGGTGTCTCAAAAAAGGGCAATTTTCAACATCGTGGATCGGAACTTCCTCTCAAATTGGATACGAACTCTATTAGAACTCTACAAATCAGCAGCAAGCACTTGTAAGCTTTTTGGTGAAGTTATTTCCAACGGAAGCTGCTATAGCTCTGTGTCATGTCAAAGAAAGATAAAAGCTCCCTAGGGACCCAAAATGGACAAATAATGCATTTTCAGAATCTAATGACAAAATAGTGCATTCTTGGTGCATTATATGTACGTGCATTTTTAATGCATTTTTAGTAAAAGTTCTATCTACACTATTTAACAAAATAAGCATGAATTTAGTTCAAGATTGGCTTTATTGCGCATCTGTGTATTTATAAATTATACTTCCGTTGCTAACTTTGAAGAACAAATAATAAAACGTGGTGCGATAAAAATGCATTATTTTCTGTAACAATTATCAAATTACAAATGCATTTTTTATATCCAGCCGTAGCGAATTAGACCATCACAAATTGAAATTAAAATGGCGGTCTAATTGCGTGCTGGATTATTTTGTTGCTCGAAGCGAAATTCGTAATTAAATTTCTATTTCAGGTTCTTATCTAGCAAACAAACTTACATTCGTACGCAAAAATTGGGTCGCTTTTGTTATTTCTCTATAACATAGCTTGTTCAATCGATTTTGATTGTCGAAATAAAAGCTTTGTTTTCTTCACTATTTTATGACATCCTCTCAACAATTTAATTGCATTAATCAATCTGGTGTGACAATTATTCCAATTTCTAATTATTCCAATTCAGTTAATATATTATTATTATAGGTTTGAATTTATTGACTTCAGACACTAAGAGTTGGTGGATCTTGAATGGATCTTGCGGCTGGTTCAAGTAGGCGCTCTTCGAATAGAGTAGTGAAACCAGTGCAACGATTGGCAAATTCTGCTGCGTCATTTTATGATTCGAAGTACCTACTATTCTTCATTCGAAAGACAAGAACTTATCATAACTTTTCCCGTGGCAGTCTTGCACTTAGCCATAATGAGCCTGATGTGAAATTCATTTTTGTAAGTAATTTTTTGCTTACTTACTAGGCCCAGGCCTAATCCTAGTAATTGTTACAAATGCTATTGCATATTGTATACAAAATTCTGCAGGATTTGAAAAAATAAATAAATTGCTTGAGTGCATATGGCTTAAAATGAATGTAGTTTTGTGTGCCTAACTATCAAATATCTATTAACTCCTACAAATATATTTATTAGGGCCTAAAGTTAAATGAAGCTAAATAGTTTTTTATATTGTTTTACTAGTAGGCTGGGCTTCTATAGCCATATGCCTAGTTTAGGCCATGTAGGGAGTAGGCCCTGATGCCCAACTATAGAACTAGTTAGGTATTTTTTAGTGAATTAGGCTTATTCTAAGATTTCATCTTTTTATAGTTTTAGTAATACTAGGCCAAGGCTGTTTAATTTGCAAAAGACTACTTTTTAGTGCTTGAAATAGGCTGTTTAGTTGCTATCAATGTTAGAGTATGATTAGCTAACTCATGCATAAAGAACTATGGTTGGTTTGGCTAGCTTTCCTTTCTTTTCTATATGTTCTCTATTCTAAGTATAGAGAGAATATATTGGGCTGTTAGGAAAATTCTGTCCGTTTTGACTAAAATATGTTGGAGCGAGTTTTTATAGGAATGCAGCAGTGTTACTCAGTAAAATAATTGCCATCGCAATCGATGACCCTCTGCCAACGAGAGGGCAGACTTTGGATGCCAGCTCTGTAGAAATCCTTGGGCTGTGATTCAAAAAAGTTAGTAATGCAGTCCTTGACCCCTTTGTCATCTTCAAACGTTTTCTCTTTCAGATGATGGTGCAGCGCTCGAAAAAGATGGTAGTCTGTAGGGGCCAGATCGGGGCTGTACGGTGGGTGGGGCAGCACTTCCCAGCCCAGATCCAGCAGCTTTTGTCGGGTCAAATTGGCGGTGTGCGGCCGAGCGTTGTCATGAAGGAAGCGAACATGCTGACGCCCTGGACGCTGTGTGTGGAGGCAGTCGGCCACATTCTGCAGCTGGTTACAGTAGAGCTCGGCGGTGATGCTGGTGTTGGGCGGCAGCAGCTCGAAGTATACAACTCCTTCACTGTCCTACCAACAGCAGAGCATCACCTTCTTAGGGTGCAGTGGGGCCTTTGGCTCTGGCTGTGGCGGTTTGCCGGCATCAACCCACTGGCGCTTGCAGTGTATATTAACGTACATCACCCACTTCTCATCGCCAGTGAGTATTGAGGCCAGCCAGTCTGTTGTTCTCTTGTAGGAGAGCAGTGAGGTGCAAATGTCTGCTCGGCTTTGACGGTCCCTGTCAGTCAGGTCATGGGGGGTCCACTGTCCGAGCTTGCTTTTCTTGCCCATGGCAGCCAGGTGTTCAGCGACTTGCACATGGGAGCACCCAAGAGTGGCTGCCAGCTCTCGTGTAGTCTGGTGCGGATTGGCCTCCACAAGTGTCCGCAGCAGCTCAGTGTCTATCTCAGATGGGCGTCCAGGGCGAGGTTCGTCAGCAAGGCTGTAGTCGCCGCTGCGAAAGCGATCAAACCAACGACGGGCTGTGCGGTCAGAGACAGCATCCTGGCCAAATGCACTGCACAGGCGTCGAGTCGATTCGGCTGCTGTAATACCTGCTAGAAAATCATATAGCATGCACTGCCTTAGAGCGATGCTGTTTAATTCAAAATTTCTGG
Source organism: Macrostomum lignano (assembly GCA_002269645.1). Lineage (NCBI taxonomy): Eukaryota > Metazoa > Platyhelminthes > Macrostomidae > Macrostomum > Macrostomum lignano. The sequence goes on from NIVC01000130.1 coordinate 121,092, forward strand.
CCATAATTGGGCGCTGAAAAGCAAATGACTTGGTTAGAATGACCACAACTCTGGCTGTATATGCATACACAAGTATTGGATCCAACACAGCTTCATGATCCTCTGCATAGAAAAATAAAAAACGGACAGAACTTTCCTAACAACCCAATAGAATTTTGGCCATTTTTAAATGTCTTATTGTCTATTTTTTTAATATATATTTTGTATAATGTATTCATTTTCAAACTTGACTGCCTTCATTGATTTTTATAACATTTTATATAGTGGTCTCAGTATGTTTATATATCTATTTATCTATGAGCTATTTTATTCCTATGCTAAGCCTAAGGTGTTCAATTCATAGGAAGGTCTATTTGCTGATAAGGTAGGCCCTATATTCTATCCAATAGCAAGTTTACTATTTGAACTATTGTCCAGTGCTTTAGTTTTCTATTTTAATATTTCTTATACTTTTAGTTTTCCTAGTATTTTAATAGGCTATATTTGCCAACTCTATTAAGCTATCTAAAGTTTTATTTTAGTTAAGTTTGTCTATTTTTCCAATGGATTTATTCTCTTTAGCTTGTCTATCTTTCTAAAGGACTCTTTTGTTTAGTTTGTCTAACTTTCTAATAGGCTATATCTATTTTGTTAACTATTCTAAAAAGAATTTTCTATTTAGTTTGTTTATAATTCTTAATTAAAAAATTAATTTGGTCTAATATTAGCTCAAAATCTAATAATGAATCACATTTTTATTTTAGGGTGAGGACTACCCACTTGCTCTCAAGGATGGCATTTTCAATGGCATGTTCATTGCAGCTGAACCATGGTCAAAAATGATCTACCTTGAGAAGGAGCTTGATGCATTCATAACTGAAAACAAGGAGAACTCCGAGCTCTCTGATCATGTCCAGTCTCATATGAAAGTCTTCATGAGACAACAAGAAGACTCAAGTGATGAAGATGCAGGTGATATTGACGATTCGGATGATGATGAGACCTGGCAGCCTACTCCGCCTCCTACTCAGGTTTCTTTTGTAAGCCCAAGTCCAGTTTCGACACCTACAGCTGCTCATTCTCGTGCTAGGAAGCAATCTCAAGGCAGTCTAGCAAACAAGCGGCCAAGGACAGCTGGTACTCATGTTGAAGACAGACACCAAAATTCTGAGGCATCATTGGCTTTAATTGCAAGTGAGGAACAGCGTGCCTTACCACCGGAACTACTTCCTCAAGTTCTTCAGGCTCATGAATCAGCAAAGGCAGCAAGTGCAAACGATCCCACAAATTCCAAGCCTCTCACACTGGCTGAATTTCAGGAAGGAATGGGTAAGGTTTAATTATTTCTTTCTTGTGCTTTTGTTTTTATGCTTTATTCTCATTATCTCAGTGTAATACAACTTTTTTACTCACAAATCCTGCATTTCGTGCTGCTTATGTAATCACTATCAGTATAGTACAAATGTGAAACACCAAATGTTTCAGACAGTTTGAAGCGGTTCATCGCTCACAAACTGAGGAAGATTCGCACTTCATCATCCAGCTTGCATCAAATGGTATCAGCTGATTTCCTTAAGGAGGTAGGTTTCTCAGTTTCTGTGCAAATTAATTTACTTTCTTTACTAACCATTTACTATAAAATTATTATATGCTTTACTTTGCCATTTTACTTTACTGTTTTTCTTATTTTTCGCTCTTCTTCATGTGGCTTGACGTTTTCACATTTCACTGACATTTATCATGACATAATCCAAACAATCGGTCCTGAGTACCAATTTTCTTTGTACTTTTTCGTAGGAATTTGAAGGCCACGATGGGCGAGTTTGCAATTTCTCAGATCTGCCTCGTACAACGACGTCGAAGTTCATCAGGGCATATGCTTCTGCGAGGTATGGCGTCGAGTATGTGCAATCGCATGTTTTCGGAGAGTACAAAGGCACGACACAAAGGCCAAAGGCTCCAGGAGAAGTGCAAGACCATCTTAAGAGTAAGCGATACAATTTCTTTGCAACTGAATGTTTTTTGGCAACTGACTTAGTATTGTGGGCATTAGATGGATGCAGGTCATTCTATATAGTCTTTTAAAGCTAAAAATTCAAACTGGCTCACTGTAGCCATTCCATTGTTGGAAAATGTTTGTGTGAATTTGCTGCTACTATAAAATCTTTCTTAAAAAAAACTAGGCATTCTGAACAAGGCCTTCAATATCCCGAGGGATCAAACGGTTTCTGCGTGGACAGCCGTCAAAGACTCTCTGAATCGACTTGGTCCAGAGTCAACCTTCCGCAAGCGAAAGGCCGGTGATTAGACTGACGGCTAAACGTGTGTCGCAATATTTTAACTGAAGATGCAATCACCCAACTGCCATTCGACATGTAACAAACTATAACGTTTTTGAACTGAATCGATCCCTATTTTACGTTATCTGCGCTAAAGTCAAACTCTTACTCTGTAGTGTTTTTTTAATATAAAATGAAGCGACTACCTTAATTATTTTTTTAGAATAATAACTGTTGCGTTTGAAAAGTGTTGGCACTCTTTGTATGGGTAGTTAGGATACCCTTAATGATTTCCGTAGTCGTTCAAAATGTATATATGTGGAAGAATCTAAACTCCTTCAACTTTAACGCCACCGAGCTAATTTATTCCACTTCATTTCATATTTATCGATAGATGATGGTGCACATTCTTATTTCGATGGCACGGGTACGTAATTTTCTCCAAACTTTTCAGTCTATCCTAACACTCGTAGAACTGAAGTTGAAATTATGAGTTCGTCGTCGGAAAGTCTGTCCTCTGGGTCGTCGGAAAGTCTGTCCTCTGGGTCGTCGGAAAGTCTGTCCTCTGGGTCGTCATATGTCTCGATGTCGGTTGATTCAAGTACACATTCGATTGACACATCCATGGGTGAATACAGCGATTCGAGCTCTTCCGCTGCAATTCAAGCAAACGTCGGCGAGCAACCGACTATTGCAATTCCTGCTGATGACGAGAATGAAGTGCAGGCAGCTGGTCCATCTGATATCGAGCACCCTGAAATATTTTCTGCGGATGAGGATAGTAACCTTCTTTCTGTCTTTTGTATCCAAGGTATCTCTATGGAGGTCAAATGTGCCCTTCTAATGTTGTGGATGATCTTGTCGAACGTTTCCAAGAAAGCTGTTAAAAACATGCTTCGCCTCATTTCCATTCTGTCTCCTCGCGCTGCTTTACCTACATCTTACAAAGCAATGGAAGCGGTTCTGCTTCGTTCATTCATTTTAAAACCGGACTTCGTTGTGAAAGTTTGTTTAGCGTGTCTACTTATAAACTGTAGTGAACATCCAGTCGACTCTTTCGAGGGACTATGGCTCTTAAATGTAAACCATCAGGTGGAGCTTACAGTTGAAAGGCATTTAAATGATATTTTATCTTACCAGCGTGAGCTAAGGCGAGGATTTCAAACTGACATTCTGAACTCTGCTGTTAGCAATGAACTAGAAACCGGCTCATCTCCTGACATTTTTCACTTGTATTTTCTTCTTTCGGCTGACGGAGCAAACTTCTTTAAAGTTTCTGAAATGTCTGTGTGGCCTTTCTGTGCACTGTGCCTCAATTTGCCTGTTAGATTACGCCAGAAGTTTGTCAACATTATCACAATCGCTTTGTTTACCAATCGAGGAAAGCCGAATTTTGAAAAGTTTTTGCCTACTATTTTAAATCGCTTGCCTTCGTGTGTAAAAGTAAGGAATGTGACGTTTTTTCTTCACTTCTCGTTTTTTACCTGCGATTTGCCCGCTTTATCTCACCTTTTTGGAATCAAGCAATTCAACGGACAATTTGCTTGTCCCAGATGCATCCTACCTGGCAAGTCTCTAAAGGTGTCAGAAAAAGGCCAAGTTCGTGTCTTCCCCGCTGTCCATGGAATTCCGCTTCGAACTAATGCCATGCATGCGCAGCATCTCACAGTTCTCAAGGCTCAAGGGCTTAAGGATTATTTTGGAATCAAACGCGAAACTGCTCTTCTCAAAATCATTCGTTTTCCAGAAAATTTCATTGTTGATTCTATGCATTGTCTCTGGGAAGGTCAAGTAAAACACATTCTAGCCTTCTTGACTGATTCTAAGACTAAAAGCTGCAATCCCAATCATTACCGTGTGCTAGGCTCAGCATCTGTCAATGTAATCGACTCTCAGATTATGCAACTGAAACTTCCCCAAGGTATTAGCAATGTTCCTCCAATTAGTCAGCTCTCACTTTGGAAAGCGAAAACATACAAGATTTTTGCTCTGTATCTGTTTCCATCAATTCTGCTTCCACGAATCGAAAATCCCGAACTTAGGGGCCTGCTCCTTCTTCTTAATTCTATTTATAACTTGCTGTACTCGCAAAATTCTTGTGTTTCAACTTTAAAACGTCTGTGCAATATGTTTCTTAACCTGTGTCCTGAGTTTTTTGGCGAACGTGTTATGCTTCTTAATTTTCATCTTCTCTATCATCTACCCGACCAGTATGAACGATTTGGTCCTCTGTATTGTGCATCAATGTTTCCCTTTGAGTCAGCTATGCATGGCTTTAATATGCTTCATTTTGGCAGTCGATTTCATGGAAAGCAAATTTCCGAAAAGTTTTTCTGGCTAAAAGTGCTATTGTATTCACTGCAACCTGCTGCAGGCTCCAATCCCTCAATTTCTGATGCACTCCTTGTCATCGCTAAGCACTACTGCAATCCTCCTGAGCGCGAAAATCGAACTCTAGGCGCTTCTGGGGGTAAAATTTTAACAACCACTTCTGCGGATTGCACTTTAAAAACATGTAGTTCGTATGTCCTGGATGTATCAAATTCATATTTTGCTATTAATCATTTTGCCGATAGCAAAATCTTTGGCTCTTTTCTGACTCCACAATGTCGTTTAATCGACTTACTGTTCAATGCTGTTCCGGATTTTACCAATATTGGTGCTAGTGCATCTGAACAAGCAATCTTTCTTGCTTTTTTTACATCTGATGTTCCACTCCGAAATATGCTTATCTTTACGAGTCAGGAACCCACTCGGGAAAATTACAATTGCATACGTCTCACTGATGTGGCTGCGAGGTGCATTCGAGTCGATGTCAACTTTCCGAACTTGCCATCAGGCAGTTTTTGTCTGGTACCCCTGTTGGAAGAGTGTGAGCACGATTAGCTCAGATAACTTCAAACGCGCGTCAGTTTTTCAGGGTCATTGTCTTGTCTCGTTTTCTATTCTGTAAGTAGTCCTGGTTGTCAATGTAATCATTGCATGAAATTTTTTCTGGTACGTATTCCTGATTTATCTGCTGGGTAGCTATTGTTGTGTAGCTTTTGTCGATGTTAGCCAGCCGATGTGTGTGTGCTAGGCTTATTCTAAAAGCTCTATTGCTAGGACACAGGAAGAAAATATGACTGGGGAATTAGACGGGACCAAGAAAGAGACACTAACTGGCAAACTTTCGGCTAGCAAACGCCGGCTGGCTAACATCGTAGACCCAGTACCATCTAGTACTTGTACTTAAGCAAGCTTTGTTTCTTGTTAGTTTTTCTAAACTAAAAAGCCCTTTTTCACAAAACATGCGCGCCTAATGCTCAGCTATATTTATCCTACATGTTATGTTTTACGTTTTCTCTCATATGCCGTGCGCTTTGTTTAGATACACCTAATTCTTTGTCACATTTTTGCAGTTTTTTATGTTTAATTGCTTTTACGTAAAACTCCGGGGACACAAATTTTTTTTTTACATTTGGCTTCTTTGTTTGGTAATAAATATTACATTTTCGGCTCACTCACTTAGTTGAGACCTGTCTTATACATAAAACTAACCAATTGTGTTATTTTGAGTGTGTCTTATTGTGTGTACATCGCCCATGGTTTGGTAAGACAAACCAGAATAGAACTAAGTACGGTTTTAATGAGCCGATTTAAACGAAGGTACGAAGTGCAATGTATTCATATATATACGAGTATATATGGCTCGCAAGATGACTAAAAATGCATTATTTCTAATTAATTGCAACCACATTATAAATGCATTTTATATATATAGAATTTGCATTATAATGGCAATTATAATGCCATTAAGTGGCAATTATAATGCCATTAAGTGGCATTCAATGTCATTATAATGGCCAGTAAAAATGCATTATTTACCCATTATGGGTCCCTAGGGCTGGGATGAGTTTTCATTTTGGCAGCTCCCATGCTTTGCCACAGATAACAGCAACTTCCCCAAAGAGCTGAACCACGTATTGCATCTGCACTAACACAAACAAATGTAAACAAACGTCATGGCTGTTGGGAAAAATGCAGATTCCCGAGCATTTAAATTTTGATCAAAGACAGCAGCAGGTCTGCTTGCTGCTCAGTATTGTTGAAGAGAAAAGCAGATTCCACGTCACAGAACTGCATGCACTCGGCCGTAGACAATAAAGCCAATCAAAGCCACTGCCACAGAACTGCACTCGGCCGTAGACAATAAAGCCAATCAAAGCCACCGTCAAAGAACTTCACTTGCCATAGACAATAAAGCCAATCGAAGCCACTGCCACAGAACTCCACTCGGCCGTAGACAATAAAGCCAATCAAAGCCACTGTCACAGAACTGCACTCGGCCATAGACAATAAAGCCAATCAAAGCCACTGTCACAGAACTGCACTCGGCCATAGACAATAAAGCCAATCAAAGCCACTGTCACAGAACTGCACTCGGCCATAGACAATAAAGCCAATCAAAGCCACTGTCACAGAACTGCACTCGGCCATAGACAATAAAGCCAATCAAAGCCACTGTCACAGAACTGCACTCGGCCATAGACAATAAAGCCAATCGAAGCCACTGTCACAGAACTGCACTCGGCATAGACAATAAAGCCAATCGAAGCCACGCCACAGAACTCCACTCGGCCGTAGACAATAAAGCCAATCAAAGCCACTGTCACAGAACTGCACTCGGCCATAGACAATAAAGCCAATCGAAGCCACGCCACAGAACTCCACTCGGCCATAGACAATAAAGCCAATCAAAGCCACTGTCACAGAACTGCACTCGGCATAGACAATAAAGCCAATCGAAGCCACTGTCACAGAACTGCACTCGGCCATAGACAATAAAGCCAATCGAAGCCACTGCCACAGAACTGCACTCGGCCATAGACAATAAAGCCAATCGAAGCCACTGTCACAGAACTGCACTCGGCCATAGACAATAAAGCCAATCGAAGCCACTGTCACAGAACTGCACTCGGCCATAGACAATAAAGCCAATCGAAGCCACGCCACAGAACTCCACTCGGCCATAGACAATAAAGCCAATCAAAGACACACTGTCACAGAACTGCACTCGGCCATAGACAATAAAGCCAATCAAAGCCACTGTCACAGAACTGCACTCGGCCATAGACAATAAAGCCAATCAAAGCCACACTGTCACAGAACTCCACTCGGCCATAGACAATAAAGCCAATCAAAGCCACACTGTCACAGAACTGCACTCGGCATAGACAATAAAGCCAATCGAAGCCACTGTCACAGAACTGCACTCGGCCATAGACAATAAAGCCAATCGACAAGCAAACAGGTCGAAATTTCAAGCTACACTCCCACAGAAGGCTTTTGCTCTTCTTCTTGCATTTCTTCTTGTCTATTTTATGTTCAACATTCTACGAAAAAACGAAAAAACAAAAAAACACTAATTTCTGCACGCTCGAAATGTTACACACACGCATAGTCTGGCGAGTCAATCTGGTTGCAGACGCTCCTGCTATTTTTAGTTAGCGGCCGGCAGATCGACAGTACCAGACGCCTCTTGCCCGCCACCAGTTCCCAGAGTTTGAACAGCCAAAACAGAGTCGTCTCGCAGTACTCGGAGAAGCTGAGCTTCAACAGATATCGGCATTCGACATCAAACTGCATGGTGGTGCCAACGACGGAGGACAGAACGCCAACTACAAAGTTGATGAACATTACTGGCACTAGCAGGATGAACGCCATGTGAGCCAGCATCAAATCTGTCCGATCCAGAGTCGGTTGAAACGCTGTCGTATCGAACACATTCAGCGTCAGTAGAAAAGTTCGGTAGATTGCCGAGAAAGCGTCGCTATCCTGCAGACTGACTTCAGCTACCGTGTTGTTGAAGCAAACCCTGGTTGACGACGATTGAACGGAGCGTTCTACGACTTGAAATATTCGCGAGAAGGTGACCAGCATCAGCAGGTAGATGATGATGAAGTTAGCAAACATTGCAAAGCTGCGATAGAAACTGTTGAAGAATTTGGACACCATCGGCAACAGTCTGGTGTTGGTCATCAGGATGCACACCAGCAGAAGCAGGTCGATCAGCACAAGACTGCCAGCAAACGGTCTGTAGCTGTCCGCTCCGAACAGGCTGCAAGCAGTGTCCGGGCTGCTCAGCAGGGCAATCAGCGACACATCGGTGATAATGCTGAGACAGATTGACACCATCCACACCAGACTGTCTCTGTCAGCTTTTCTTGGTGTGTCCGGAAATCCAACCCGACTACGATAGGAATTCTTGCGCAGGCGACCCAACAGGCTGGTGAAAAGCGTCAACATTCTGACAGTCATCAATACACATCGAACGGTCAGAAAGAATCGAGGACGCGGAAATCGAGGCCAACAGCAGGCGGTGGCTACAAAGTTCCGGTACTCGGCGTCGCAACTTCCCAATAGAAGGCTTGGATCTAATAAAGTGAACAGGCAGAGCGAAGCCATTGTGAAGCGATGCCGCGAAAAGGACTCGTCCACGAGTGGCGCCAAGACCAGCGGCCTGCGGAATACGCCCAGTTCCGACACTCGAGACTCGCCGAATACCTCGGAAATGACGGATAGCAGGGCAACGGAGCGCTCGGCTTCCGTGGTAACAACTTCCGTAAAGTCCATTTCCACGTGTTCCATTAGGCCGGACATGTCGCAATGGACTACCGCAACGTGCGACCGGTAGAGCAGTTCGTCAACGATGTCCACGTAGCCGCAGTAGATGCCCCATTCGAGCGGTCGCATGTGAAACGTGTTCCGCACAGTTGACATCCACGTGACCTCCGTGGTTGAGAAAAAATGGTTTAGGAAATATTTTAGATAGTCTTGAGACCTAGTCTGCAGGATGTCTATCGGTTCATTCTCAGCCTTCATGATGTCCAAACCAGCGAACAGCGTATGGTAGGACGTGAAGCCGATCTCAGTGATGGAGCTCAGCTCGAGGCCTTCTGTTGTCTCTCTCATGAGCTGACAGCAATTTCTGGCATCGTACATCACCGCCAACAGGAAAGGATTCGAGGGATAAGGATGACTCATCAAAAGTCTGCTGACTCGAATCGTCCTATCGTACGATCGGAACCGTTCCGGACAGTGTCGTTTCTGGCCTTTGGTGTCGTTGCTGGCCAGAAAGCGGCGCCAATCGATGCCAGAACTTTCTATTAAACGACGGAGCTTCTCGGCATTGTCAGTCAGCAGGGCGGTCACTAGGATTGGCCATTGATCCTCACTGATGAAGTTCCAGATGTCTTCTGGAGTGGAGTTCACGTCTTGTGACTGATTGGAAATGGCCTCGACTCTGTTTTGCTGTTTTGAGTTCATTTTTTGCGCTAATCCGCTGAATTTCAGCTGCTCGGGGGTATCACGGATACTAATGCAAAAAGCAGCAATCTTTTATGCGGAATGAGAACTGCAGCTGATTGAAGGCGTCAAATCACCATCATCTTATTGTTTAGCACTCAAATAATGGCTTAATTTATATCGGCCTTCGGCCGCACCGTGAAGGTAGAAAATGTAATAAATGAACCATATTGGATGTCTACTGATTTAGGTACTCGTATTGTTTGCTCTGCGTTGGGTCTACGTTGCCTTTATACGCTGCTTAAATAATGTGACTGACGGACAGACTAATATATTGGACTATAATCCCAGGCAAACAAGCATCAAAGCCTGTTTGACTAGACCCAACACGATTACTATAGTTAATTAATTTCATTAATCACGTTACCTCGAGAGCCTGTGCAGGTCCATGATGCGAATAATTTCTTGTAATTAATTAATGCGTGATTGCTCACGAACTCGAAGAACATAATATTGTTAATAAATTTATAATTAATACATTTTCACACCAAACCCCACAGCTCTTGAGTTTTTACATGCGCTGCACCCACCCAACATTCTACGTAAGTGCTAGCTAGGTAAGGTCGCAAAAATAAAGTTGCGGTCCTTGCTTCAGAGAGAGAGTTCATGTGTGTGTTTTGTTTAGCTAATTTTGTCACAGGCCTGTAGCCGTAAAGATGATCAGGCATTGGGAAGACTCATTTTTTGCAGGACTGGAGAAGATCGAGCGTCAAATTATCTGGTAGCAGAGCGTGGTTGGCAACCGGAGCAGCTAAAGATGAGGAGACTGCGGCGGCAGCTCTCGGTGTGAGCAACCGGCTTGCTCAACTAAAGGCCACGAAAGCTATTAAGAAGTGTTAGAATTTAGGTTCTGAGGAGCTTAAGCTCGGTCGGAGCAGAGTTGGATGAGGCCGAGCGGCTTGCGGAGCAGCTGGACTAGAGCTACGAGAAGGTGAACGCCGCGATTCAAGAAGTTCTGCACGAGGTCGGAGGAAACCTGCCCGCGCAAATGCATTAAGCTGGCAAGGAACTGGAGACGCTGGAAAGCAATTTCGGTGAGGTAGTGAGTTTGATGACTGAGCTGCGGAAGAGGGTGGCAAGCGAAAGAAGAAACGGTGCGCTATGAGGAGAGAGAGATGAGGCAAAGGGAGGTTGAGGCGGCACAGAGTCTGCGGCCGGAAGTCGGAGAGCTACAGAGAAAAGTGCGAAAAAGAATTTGAAGCTCAGCAGCGCGAGCTGGAGAAGAAGATGGAAAGGTTGGCATCTGTTGCAGGAGATTTTGAATGTCACACAGCCGGGAAAGTGACCGGCGGGATGGAAGCCTTAGATTGGAGCCTGCTAGCAAAGCCTTGGGCTCATTTGAGGGGCGTGCCGTTCGACAAAATTGATTGGAAGCAGACTGTGGATGCTCATCGGAGTAGACAATGCAGACCTACACGAAGTAGGTGGGCAACCTGGAGAGCCAATTGCCAGACTGACACCAATTGGATGGACCTGCTTTGTGCCAGTTAATCAAGCAGGAACTGCAGTAGAGCAGCAGCAGCAGAAGATATTATCCCGATCAGGGCGGCAGCCGCCGACCAGCCGGGGCTCACTGCTGCAGCTTTACCGCCGAGCTTGCAGCCATTTTCGCTGCTCTTGATCACTGCCGCAATGCCGTCCACCGCCCTAGTAGCCTCGCTATACTTACCGACAGCCTCAGCGCCCTCTTTGCGCTCAAGCGGGGACCCATCGAGCAGCGCACCACACTGGACGTCGCCTGCTGGCAGGCCTCTTCAGCCCTCGAGCATCCCTCGACTGGGGGTTGATCACGGCAGTCCTAGGATTTCGGCTCGCAAAAGAAGTGGCTGAGGCGTTGGAGATCGCGATTGAGTCTGTGGTGTTTTGGAGTGACAGTCACAATGTACTTGGGTGGATTCGCAGGCAGAGTAGAGCGTTCAAGCCTTTCGTTGCTAACCGAGTCGCTTTGATCCAGCAGCAGGTGTAGCCAAGCCAATGGCGGTACGTGCCAACAGATCTGAATCCAGCTGATGCGGCATCCCGCGGCTGCAGTGTGCAAGAGCTGATGGACAACAAGCGGTGGTGGAACGGCCCTGGATTATTGGCGATGTTATCAAACGATTTGCCAGAGATGCCGATTCCAGTTGCACCGGAAACGACTGAGGCGAACACTCGACGAAGAGAGCTAGCAAGCATCCAGGAGCGTAATGCAGAGCCCGTATTTCTGATCACCACCGACGAAGAAGACAAGACAGACTGGCGACTCAAAACAGAGCGATTCTATAGCTTCCATCGACTACAGCGCATCTTCGCTTGGGTTGTTGCGGCTCATTCGAAACTGTCAAAAGGAAAAGTATCAGCGGAGCGGCGGTGAGCTGTTGGTGGATGAGCTCGAGGAGGTTGAGAAGTGTTTAATATGGTTAGCTCAGGAGGAAGCGTTCAATGCGGATGCAGTGAACGAGAAGAAGCTGCAGTGCTTGAAGCCGGTACTGATGCAGCAGGAGTCCTACAAGTGGATGATGGCCGGTTGAAATTCAGGCCACAGGCGCCATTTGCAGCAAGAAATCCAGCTAAATTGCCGCCGAAGGATTGGATCACCAAGCTGATCATTAAAAAATATCACGAGCAGCAGAGCCACGGTGGGACCAGCCAAACACTGGCGGCGCTGTCAGCCATGTACTGGATTATCTGTGTCCGGGAAGCTATTCGCGAGTGGGAGGTTGAATGTGCATGCTGTGTGCAAAAGAGAGAAGGCTCGTCTCATCGTACAACAGATGGCGCCACTGCCTGATGCCCGTGTCGAAGGCTCCTTTAAGGCCTTCACGAACGTAGCCGTCGACATGGGAGGGCCGTTCGTTACTATTCAAGGCCGATTCAAAACGAAGCAAAAAACGCTATTTGGCGCTGTTCTCATGCCTCGAGACGCGAGCTATACACCTCGATATGACCTACAGCATTGACGCGGACTCATTTTTGAATGTCTTCTACCGAATGATGATTCGGCGTGGCTAATTACCTAAGGCTATGTATTCTGACAACGGTGGCAAATTTGTCAAAGGTGCAGATGAGCTCCGACTTCTGGAGGAGCTGGACAGGACCAGGGTCAGTCGCGAGGCATCCAGGCAGCGAGTCAAGTGGAACTTTCAGCCGCCAGCTGCCCCGTACTTTGATGGAGCGCACGAGGTGATGATTCGAGCGGCGAAGCGAGCGCTACACGCGATTCTGGGTGACGCCGATGTCACCGACGAGGAGCTTCAGTCGGCGATCACTGGAGCGGAGGCGAGGAGCCACTAGTGCCAAACCTCCTGCACGGTCAGGCTGGTGAACAATTCGCGCTGGATGTGCCCGACGACGTCGTGGCGGTCCTGAGGCGGCGGTGGCGGCGCATCCAAGAACTCGTGAGGCACTTCTAGCAACGCTGGATGCGCGAGTGGTTACCAGGGTTGTAACCGAGAGCCAAGTGGGCGGGACCGCAGTGTGATGTGCAGCCAGGTGATGTCATCTTTGTCATCAAAGCGGACTTACCGCGGGGACACTGGCCGTTGGGACGAGTAGTCGAGGTCTACCCGGGTCTAGGCAACCGAGTCCCGGTGGCCAAGGTCCAGGTCGGGGGATCGAACGGTCTTTGGCCTGCGAGCAAGCTGTGTTACCTCGAGTGAGATGCGTTGATTATTGTTTAAGCACTGCTATAGTTTTCTGATTTAGGTCCAATTTTCAATTTTTTATGTCGTATCGTGTGCGTCCAGTTTTGGCCAGTCTTTTTGAGCCGCGCCGTTTTTTGATTATTGGTTTGTTTCTTTTTTTGTTTCTGGTTGCTTAGAATCAGTTTTTTCATTTGGAGCGCAGTTGGTGCAGTTATTTCTTATCTTCATTTCATGCGCAGGTGCGAGATGGCGAAGTATGTCTTCGTTTTGCAATGTTAAGTTTAATCGGAATTTTCTGTTGAAGTTATAATGGTGGAGGTTTTCTAACGTAAGTCTACTTTCTCCGAATTAATTTACAATTGCGAATTCAAGTTAAATTTTTAAAGGTTTCTATATTTTTCGTAATGTTCAGCACTCGTAGTTTTGTTTCAGTTTGCTATCTTTTTGGGACGGCACCCTTTGTTAGATGCATTTTAATTATTTCTTTTGTGACTTTTGGTGGCGGGTTATGAAACATCTTCTCCTGTTGTTTTGAGCTTCCGCGCTTCTCTGCGGATATTCCAGGCGTTGTATGTTCTATGGTCATAGTTTTGTTTTTGTTGCTGCTTGTCAGGATGGGGGGTGTTGGCAAGAGATTTTTTGTTTTCATTTATATTCTTTTGTTTTCTGTTCCTACCGTACATTGTAATTATACTCGTACATGTACTTTTACCCAGACGCAATAACAAAATTTGATTTGAAGCCTACGACAGATACGAGAGACTGGCAGTTATACATTGTAACTTGATGAGGAGAAGATCGAGAGGAATTGTCGGCCGGGGCCGGCACAGAAAAAGGAAGAAAATGTAGGTGCACCACTGCAGGTGCCACCCTAGAGGACATTCTGTTTCTCAAACTTAGCAGATCTTGTCTCTGTGCCATTCTTATCAGATCTTCTCAATCTGCTCGGTTCTTGCAGGATCTTCTAAGAAGGGAGGTACATTTGTTTTGTCATTCATTTGGCCAAAGTGTTCTAGCTTTATAATTTTTTTATTTTATGGGAAAGTGGGGTACAATAAATTTAATAAAATATGCGAAGCTATTCAAAGATATAAAAGCTAAGATCTTGTACGATGTAGCAATTAAGTCGCCCAGATCTGGTAAGTTTACCTCAGTATTATCATAGCGAAGATCTTGCACGTTCTTGCAAGTATACATGGATGTACTTGCGCAGCAACCCAAGAAGATAGATAAGAGATGTGTTAAGAATGAACAAGTCAATGTCTTCTAGGGCAGCCAACTGCTCAACGGCTCGTTGCCCCCGGTTGGTCAGAAGTCTGCCGTTTATTTTTATGTGCTAAACAAAATTGCAATCAATTACGAAAAACTTAATATATTGCTAGCGAGCGGGCATGAAATGAACATGCAAACAAACAAAACAGGCCGGGACTGCGTGCTAGGCAGACGAGAGAATAGAATAGTAGTATTGGGAAGCCCAAGCCAATCAACACACGTACGGGTGCTCGCAATGACTTTCTTACTGATCACAATATGTTGGGCGTCTATTGCATGGTGCCCTAGCTGCTGGAGGCCGGCCTCGATCGGTCTTGTGTTTAGCAATTTGGAAAATAATGCAAAGTTAAGGTCTTATGTAGTAATTTAATACGTTGATTGCGTTGCTAAAATACATTTAAGTATTCAGGAGCAATAAGCAAACAGTATGGGTAATGGTATCCAAAAAACAATAAATTGAAAACAAAGTTCTTTTGAACGAGTTTTTCGTCAATAATAGTAGAAGGAAATTAAGACAAAATGTACTAGCGGAATTAGTAATTATTATTAAAAAGTAAAAAAAAGTTATAAAAATTGTGGAAGTTTAAACAGTTAATTTCAGTTTTTGCGCTAAATGAATATATTTGTAATATACTGTCATGTTTTGAAAAGCGATTTAAAATTTTCGATTGCAAAAATAATGTTTTTTATAAATTGAATAAATAATATTTAATTTACCCACCAGTCAGCCCTAGGATACCGTGCTTCGTGACCTTTGTCCATTCCTACGATTCAGGCTCAACAAGAGTTTAAGCTTACAGCTGCTTCTGTATCGTTAAGAGCATGTCCAACAATTTATGGGGGCGGCCTGTACGCTGTACTAAGCCTTTCCAAAAGCATTGCCTGCCATAGATAAAAATCTTTCCAACAAACAAGACAAAAATGGGCCGAAAATATATTGCAATTTTTTAACCCCAGCTGTCCGAAGGGGGGAGGTCATGCCTCCTTGGCTCCAGCTTGATACGCCACTGTGTTCGGGATAACAAGTTAAACGAATGTGTTTGAATTGAATTTAAGTCCAAAATTGATGTCAGTTATTATTTTAATAATTAATTACATATATATTTTTAGTACCTGCCATTTTAGCATTTTACTTAGGCCTAGTTTTCTTTTTAATATCCCAGTTTGCTTTTTAGTGCCAAATTGCTCCAAGTCTATGTCTATTTATTATCATCTTCATATAAAGTCCATTTAAATATATTTTAGAGCATTTTAGTTCTGGATAAGTATAGGGCCTAGTATAGTCTTAACAATGTCAATGACAACAGTGACAATATTAGTACCAAGAGTTTTATAACTATAAATAACAGAAGTTATATTTAGTACAGTTAATTTTATTGAGCATTTTATAGCATACTAATGAAACAATTCAAGTAAAATATTTAATAAAGGTATAATTTA
Source organism: Macrostomum lignano (assembly GCA_002269645.1). Taxonomy (NCBI): domain Eukaryota; kingdom Metazoa; phylum Platyhelminthes; family Macrostomidae; genus Macrostomum; species Macrostomum lignano. The sequence goes on from NIVC01000130.1 coordinate 137,032, forward strand.
ATTAATATAGTTTATTTCATATACTCATACATGTGAACATGTCCTTATTAAATGTATAAGTAGCTCATATACATTTTAATTATATTTTAATTACTGTCTATGCCTTATATTATAGGTTATTATATTAAAAATTAGATAGGCCTAAGTATGATCAATTTCTATCTAATTGCTTAATCCTTTTAGATTATTGTCTTTAAGTCAAAAATAAAAATATATATGTAACTTAAAATTTGTATAGTTTCTAATTGCTTGTATACATGAATTTTTTGATTTAGTAATTTCTATAAATATATTCGTACATAGGCAACCCAGGGGCATAGCCAGAGGGGGGGCAAGGGGGGCCATGGCCCCCCCCCCAATCACCAACTCTGGCCTTGGCACCCCCCCCCCCCCTAAAAGAAACTGCATGGCGCCCCCCCCCCCCCCTATAAGAAACTCGCGCCCCCCCTATAAGAAACTGGCGCCCCCCCCCCCCTATAAGAAACTGGCACCCCCCTATATAAGAAGCTGGCGCCCCCTAACTCATGCCCCCCCCAATCAAAATTCCTGGCTACGCCCCTGAGGCAACCTCCAAAATTTAGTTGGCCATGCCACTCATACATGCGCAACTGCTGGCCGACCTGGCCGATCTGGCCACCGTAAATTGTGGTGGACCAGGGGTAAGTCGCAAAAATTCCCACCCTTAAGAATACAGACATAGTACTAATTAGATGACGAGGCATTTATACCTTATAAGACAGTCATAGTTACTCCTGCCGTTTACCCAAAATTGCGTTAGGGTTTCTTTTACAGGTAAGTCGCATTTTTGGTCAAAAAGTAAGTCGCATGGCCAGTGTAAATCAGGGGGGTTGCGCATGTATGATGCCACTTAGTTTTAACGAAAAATGCAATGTAGTTTTGGCCAAAAATGTGACTTACCATGTCCACAGTGCAACTTAGCTCAGTCCTGCTGCAACTTAGCTTGCTCTTGGTGCAATTTACCTCATCCTCAATGCGACTTAGATTGGTCTTGCTGCCACTTAGCTTAGCTTGGTCCTATTGGGACTTAGCTCTCCCTCAGTGCTACAAATTATAGCACTTACAACTCTGTGTTTTTTCTTTTTCTCTTTGCTCCCTTTTTCTATTTTTCCTTTTTTTCCTTTTGTCTTTTGTTTCTTTTGTTTTTTTTGGCAGTTGATCAATTTAGCAACTTACCTTGGTTGGCTGGATTGGCCAACTTGGCCAATTGTTGCACATGTATGTCTATAAATATATCATATATTGATTAAAAAAAAGAGAATAAAAGATTTATCTCAAGTTTTTATGATTGAGCTCATAGATACTCATAGCAAATAGTTTGATCTTTCATTTAATACATTGCATTTGAGCTAATATGAAAATAATTAAAAACAAAATGATTTTTTCTTTATTGTATAGTTTTTATCAAATTAATCAAACCAATCTTTCCAATATTGAAAACAGGCAAGGCATATCAACTAAATAGAATTCATTATAAATTTTCAATGCATGACAAATTTTCAGATGTAAATCTACTAAAAAGTTCTTATATTGTCAACTGATAAATTTACTGTTGTCTCTACTTTTTTTTAAAAGATTTGTGTTCGTACACAGAAATTGTTGCAGTGTCAACAGCCCCATGAGTTTCCCTACAACATCTCGATTTCAAAGCAGCCACTACTTGACTAGCAATGCTACTGGGCACAACTACAGTCGCCATTATACTGGCAGCAGTGGAGCCTATTCAAATTTAAATCGCTACCCAGCCTCTGGAACTGGCAGTGCAGGTCGCGCCAACTTTAATAATACTACCACCACCTATGGCTCAAGCTATCAGCCAAACTATAGTCACAATCCAATAACAAAGGTACCTGTTGTTACAGCTACCAGAGGTCTCATGCCTTCTAATAGCAGGCCAACTTATCGATTGCCTCCAGATCCGCCATCGATTAGTAGAAATTTGGATCCTCTGCACAATTCTAAGCCTCTGCCATCAACTCCCCCGCCGGCATACAAAGATGCTATTGCGTCCTCGCCAGCGTCTACTCTTACTGCGGCAGCTACTATAAGTAGTAAGACAGAAGAATCGCCAAGTTCTACTAAAATTGGAACTTTCGATATTAGTCAGCGACATCGGGGCGGTCGAGTTGGCTTATCAAATTTAGGCAACACATGCTATATGAATTGCATTGTGCAGTGCTTGAGTCACACTAAGCCGCTGCTTGAACTCGTGCTTGACTGTAAAGATGACCAGGGGCTGCCTGACAATGGTCCGGTGTCTGGACCGTTCAAGTGAGTTGATTTGTAAATTTGTATAAAATTTAGTAAAAGGATTGATAATCTAGTCAATCAAGGATTAGGAGGATTAGAATGGATTGCTAATCTAGTCAATCAAGGATTAGGACGATTAGAATGGATTGCTAATCTAGTCACTCAAGGATTAAGGTTTAGAGTGGATTGCTAATCTACTCAATCAAGGATTAGGAGGATTATATAATAGATTGCTAATCTAGTCACTCAAGAATCGGGAGGATTAGAGTTGATTGCTAATCTAGTCACTCAAGAATCGGGAGGATTAGAATTGATTGCTAATCTACTCAATCAAGGATTAGGAGGATTAGAATGGATTGCTAATCTAGTCAATCAAGGATTAGGAGGATTAGAATGGATTGCTAATCTAGTCAATCAAGGATGAAAGATTAGGAATGAAAATGAGTGCGCAATGCCTATTGAAAAAGAGATTTAGAACTTTACATATAAACTAATAAACAACGTGTTTATATTTAGCGCACACGTTCTTGTATCCCGCCGATCTCAAACCGCCTCAGGCGTCTGCTCAAAGAGCTCTGGTCGCCGGACCCGGTCTCGAGTTATGCCCGGCCGAGCGAGCTGCGCGTCAGCATGGGTCGCTACGCGCAGAGATTCTCTGGCTACGGGCAGCAGGATGCAGGGGAGTTCATGCGCTTCCTGCTCGAGGCTCTGCACGAAGACTCAAAGCGGAACAAATCCACTGGACGGAACAAATACTCTAGGATACAGCCTATTGACTTTGAAGAGTTGGATAAGCTAAGGTTTTTGCCAAAATTAATACCCAAACCAGTCTATGTTTGTTCCAATCTCTTCAATGTTTGATTACTCAAACTAGTCTTTGTTCCTACCTCTTCAATGTTTGATTACTCAAACTAGTCTTTGTTCCTACCTCTTCAATGTTTAATTACTCAAACTAGTCTTTGTTCCTACCTCTTCAATGTTTAATTACTCAAACTAGTCTTTGTTCCTACCTCTTCAATGTTTAATTACTCAAACTAGTCTTTGTTCCAACCTCTTCAATTTTTTATTACTCTTAACTAGTCTTTGTTCGTTCCAATCCCTTCAATGCTTGATTCTCAAACTAGTCTGTTCCAACCTCTTCAATGTTTGATTACTCTCAACTAGTCTTTGTTTTTTCCAGTCTCTTCAATGTTTGATTACAACCAGTCTTTGTTTGTTCCAATCTCTTGAATGTTTGATTACTCAAACTAGTCTTTGTATCTTGTAATTGATTAACTTAACGTTTGCGTGTACATAAATTTAAGCATCACCCTACTTTTATTATACACAGTGACCTGGAAAAATCTAAACTACTATGGGAACGATACATATCGGTAGATAGCAGCCCGATAATTGACATATTTGTTGGCCAATTGAAATCGACTTTGGAGTGCTGTCACTGCGGACACAAGACCACCACGTTCGATCCGTTCTGGGATCTATCTTTGTCAATTCCTCGGGTAAGAAAGTCAATATTGTATTTTTAAGTTGATGCGCAAATTTTTCTAACAAATCTTACTACTTTACTTATAGTAGGAATATAAGTACAAGTTACTCAGATTTCTGTCTTGGCTGCAGAAATGCATAAATAGAAACAAGTCTGCTGTTTTCATCACACCAGGGTCGATCAACGGATCTGCAGTCCTGCCTGAAGCTGTTCACCTCTCGGGAGACGCTCGAAGGAGACGAGATGCCAACCTGCGAGAAGTGCAAAGCGAGGCGCAAGTGCGACAAAAGCTTCAGCTTGTACCGATTGCCCAAGATTCTGGTTGTGAATCTGCTTCGGTTCACTCGGGAGGGATTTCGAACTAAGCTGGATACGCTGGTGGATTATCCCTTTGACCTGGATTTGACTCCCTTTGTCGATGCAGGTGAGTCTGCACTTTTTCTCCGTGATTTCACCAGCCTCCCAGATCCTCAGTAGCTGGGCCAGCCTCCCAGATCCTCAGTAGCTGGGCCAGCCTCCCAGATCCTCAGTTGCTTGGCCAGCCTCCCAGATCCTTAGTTGCTCTGCCAGCCTCCCAGATCCTCAGTTGCTGGGCCAGCTTCACAGATCCTCAGTTGCTCTGCCAGCCTCCTAGCTAGAGTGTCAGTTGCTGGGCCAGCCTCCCAGCTAGAGTGTCAGTTGCTGGGCCAGCCTCCCAGCTAGAGTGTCAGTTGCTGGGCCAGCCTCCCAGCTAGAGTGTCAGTTGCTGGGCCAGCCTCCCAGCTAGAGTGTCAGTTGCTGGGCCAGCCTCCCAGCTAGAGTGTCAGTTGCTGGGCCAGCCTCCCAGCTAGAGTGTCAGTTGCTGGGCCAGCCTCCCAGCTAGAGTGTCAGTTGCTGGGCCAGCCTCCCAGCTAGAGTGTCAGTTGCTGGGCCAGCCTCCCAGCTAGAGTGTCAGTTGCTGGGCCAGCCTCCCAGCTAGAGTGTCAGTTGCTGGGCCAGCCTCCTAGCTAGAGTGTCAGTTGCTGGGCCAGCCTCCCAGATCCCCAGTTCCTGGGCCAGCCTCCCAGCTAGAGTGTCAGTTTCTGGGCCAGCCTCCCAGCTAGAGTGTCAGTTGCTGGGCCAGCCTCCCAGATCCTCAGTTGCTGGGCCAGCCTCCCAGATCCCCAGTTGCTGGGCCAGCCTCCCAGACCCCCAGTTGCTCGGCCACCTTAAAAGACAATCATAAGCTTCAAGCACTAAGCAGCTTTCCAATTTCACACTCCAGAAAGCAGACAAGCCAACAAATTTGGCACTCGTTATTCACTCTACGGAGTTAGCGAGCACTCCGGCACGACCCTGTCCGGTCACTACACGGCCACGGTGCGTCACGCCTACGATCGCAACAAATGGATGGCCTTTAACGATACTCGCGTGTCGAACAGTACCGCCGAAGCAGCGGTTAGCTCGCTGGGCTACGTGCTGTTCTATGAAGCTGTCGATAGCTCTGCTCAGACAAATGGCAGTGTGGCCTCTGAGCGGGAGCCTTGATTTGAAGCGCACAGACCAACTTCGCGCACTTTTTTTATTCGTAGCACTTACTAATTCTTGAAAAAATCTTATCATAATACTTACTTTAAAAACGGGTTTTAAGTAGTGTAACAAAATGTAGACAGTATTTTCTTATTGTAACTATAAAAACTAGTATAGTGGAAAAAAAACATTTTTTATCGTACTACTTACTTTGAAACGTTATATGAGTAGTGTAATAGAGCATACGCAGTGTTTTAGGCACGTACTACTTACTGTGTCAATATTTAGGTAGTGTAGTAATGCATGAACGCTATCGTTATTTTAAAAATCGTTTTGCTTATTTGAAAGAAGTTTGTAATTAGAGTCGTTGGAATATTGGCAGTTTTTGCACATTAGGTGGAATCTCATCGCTTCCAATTTTTAAACTGTTTTTATTCACAAACTTACAGATGTTTGAAGAGTTGATGTTTATTAAAAAATTAAATTGTGTTGTTATTTTATTCGCACAATCAGATTTCACTGGTGCACATGAGTGCGGTCTTTATTTTATTCTTCTGCTTGCTTGTTATACTCTACCCATGATTTTATTCCTATGTCTAAACCTCTGTGATTTTAACTTTCTAAAGTTAAACTAGATATAACAAAACTTATTTTACTTTTTTTCATTTTCGGATCGCAGCGTCATGAATAAAATCTGTATATTTTGATCTATCCAGTTCTTGAATTGTTTTGATTATCAGCGATGGTATTGAAACACACCATTTTCGTAACCTGGGCTTAATGATTGCTTGTTAAAAAGATCTCAAACCACGAAAAAAAATTTATATGGGATTTTAGCTTTCTGTCACGTGGATACACAATGGATTGCTAATCTAGCTAGCATAGTTACGGATTGTAAAACAATTTAGTTTTTAATACTATATGTCACTTTTTAACTTGCATGAATATAGCTATCTACATGTGCTGATACTCATTATTTAAAAATGAGATAATTTTCTTTCTATAATTCTGTTTTAATCACTGGTAAACCACCTCGTGCGCAAGCCTCTTGTGGTATTGAAGTAATATAGTAGTAGTAAGTTTGTCCGCTGTTGAAGTTTAGCTCATACATTTTGCTGCTTGTTTTCCCTTTTTTGTACTACGCACAGTATTCATCGATGATGTACTGTAACTCTTTTTGTAACTTTAAAGGATAAAAATGTGTGCTTGCTTTGACTTATTGTTTAGACTGCTTGTTAATTTTTTGCTTAAATGATCTGCACAAAGCCTCGTTTTTCTCTTTTTTATTTCATTTAAATTTATATATCGCTATCAAAAAGTTTTTGTTTGTCTGACTTTATGAATGTTCTTTGCAAATGTTATGTTTATTTATTCATATTTTAATATCGTATTTTTTTCGTGCTGCATGGTTTTTAAAAAAATGGTTTAAATCATTAAAAACAGAGACTCGGAAAAATCGATGTATTTTTATTGCTAAAATTTAAAAATATTTTTGTATCTACAAAAATAAAATAATTATTCAATGAAAAAACAGCCATTTTCTGCTAATTTTCGCTCCTTAAAAATGTGCCTAATCGTGGTTGATTGTAGACGTCTTATTTAATTTCTGTACTTTTTCTCTCTTTGTAGGCGTGATTAGGCTAGGTAATAATTTCTTTATTGCAATCAAACTTTGGAAGCAACATTCGACTCGAAACATTCCAAGAGGCAAGCAAGCTATATAAGAAAGCACATGTACACAGATACCTGCTCAAGTACGAACTCGGGTTGTATTGTGGAGGTTCTAGGTTTCTTGACTGCTAGACATTTTTTACTTGTACGTCAACGAAGTGTTATAAAACTCACGAAACAGTCGCGGTCAACGGATGCTAGTTCATTTTAACAAAACATGCAAAAGAAAAATTATTCATTGATTTATAATTTTATAGTATTAACAAAATACTTTTTTACATACTTTTAGTTGCGTGGTCATAGCTTTTTAAATATTTACAAACATGCGTAAGCACTCTTTTTCGAATTGCTCTTTAACAGTTGTTTTTTGTGTAGCTCGGCAAGCATTTCTTTCATTGCAGTAGCCGCCCGCGGCGCGTGTAGCGTTATAGACCTTGTAGTTACAAGCATATATGTTATATATTAAAAATATATCTTCAATTTTTAGATAAAATAACAAAACGTTATAAAAGAAATCTAAACTTTGTCTTAAAGCTAGACTTTTCAGAGTAAAAAATCACGAAGACAGGTTAGCTGTTAGTCACTACCACTAGTCAGCAATGCCAAAAGGCCTATCCAAAATTGCAAAATATGACATCCATAAAAACCACATAAAATTGCACTTTTTGCTAGGAGTGAGCTTCTTATATAATATAAAATAGTAGTAGTCACTTAGTTAAAAATAATATAAAGTGAACAAATGAGTTCATTGATCATCAATGAGGCTATGCTGATTGATTTTTTGCGAAAATAGGCCTACTTCAAAACAGTAGAACCAAAACTAAAGAATGTCACAATTTTAACTGTGTATAAAAGGCTAGGCATTGTTCATTTAGTTATAATTAAAATTTTGATAGGCCTAGAAATTGTGTTCTCTTATTTCATTTATTCATTCGCTTCAAAGCCAATAGGCCTACCTAATAGGCCTTTCCTTAGACTTAGAGAAAATAATTTCTTTTATCAACAAATATAAAATTCTCATTTTTAACTTGGCAAGTACATAGCTATTGCATATGCATTGTATTTATACTATATTTTTAATTGCTTTTCACATATAATAAATCATGTATTCATGTCCTTGGCAATTTCTAATGTCAAGACAAATATCAAATTAAAAATAATTATTAATCTTTTTAATCATTTTTATAGATCAATTGGGCCATAATGAACAACAATAATGACAATATAAATCAAGAGCCAAAGTTGGTTAATATAGATTTTTTCTTTTTCATTTTTATAATTTTATATTACAACAAAACTCAACTTAGGTACTTTGCTTAAAGAATTTGTTTATATTATCAAATTATGTATTATTATACTATATGTTTACTATTAAAATAGGATTTAATTAGTAGATTTTTAATAAATACTTATATCTGTTTATTAATATACTTAATATTAAGTATATTATTTTATATATAATATATATATATTCAACTATGACAATATAAATCAAATAAATTCTAAGATCCAAAAAATATTTATAGGCCTACTAGATAGTATGGCTATAGGTCAAAAGGTGATAGTAAAATGGTGACAATCTAATTTTGTTTATTTCAATTATAAGTTCACATGTATTAGACTTCTGTGTTCAAAATATATTTAAGCCTAGATTTGTATAGGCATATTTGTTAACTTTGTTAAAATTTACAAGTAGTAATATTAATTTGCGATCTATTTTATAATTCTTAGCCAACTATTAAAAAGCTTTATGAATATTAATAGACCAATAAGAAAGGCAGAACATATCAAAAGGTGAGCATTGACTCATTGAGTCTAGACTAAAATCAAATAACAACTTTCTATGCTAAAAATAAAAACTTGCTATGTCCATTAATGTTTTTTGAAAAAAAAACTGTCTCAAAATCTTCTAAGAAACAGGGTTTCCTGTCCTTTAATACCTGAGTATGCATTACTCATATATAGAATGTCAATACAACTCTAAGATGTACATTTTAACTACTTGTACATTTTAAACAAAATATTTTAACAAATATACATTTTGACAAATATATGCAAGTCTAATACATGTGGACTAGAAACTGGTTTATTGTTGCCCTTTTGATCTGTTGCCCTTTTGATTGGTTCCCAATAGTTTTAGTATTTTTTATTTAATATTTAGTGTTTAGTATTCAATGAGATTGAGTTCATTAAAACTCTAATTCATTTTGTTTAAAAAATATTTTTTAAATTTCATGTCACTGGATTTGTGGCCAAGTCCTCAATCTTGTGGGAATCTCCTCACACATAGCTATATTTTGCCAAGTCATGGCAATGGATCCCGCAGTTGGCATTCTGGAGCCCCCTCCAGAGTTTGTGAACTCAGCACAGAGTCCCAACTCCATGCATCCTCAGCAGCTTATCAAGGGTCTTGCCAATGACCCTGGGAGCAATAGTTGCTTTCTTAATAGTGCAGTTCAGCTGCTCTGGCATCAGGAGCTTTTCCAGACAGGCCTGAACCAGCTGACCTCGCATCTGTGCAGCGGGCATCGCAGCTGCGTGTTCTGCGCGCTCAAGGTTTGTAAAATTGGCTGAGAAACTAGATAGATATATGCTATATAAGACAGATGTCTATAAGACAGTTCTGTAGATGTCTCTATAGAAGTCTATAATACAGTTTAGTGGGTGTCTATATATGTCTAGTAAAACAGTTCTGTAGATGTCTATAAATGTTTAGAAGACAATTCAGTAGGTGTCTAATAGATGTCTATATGGCAGTTCAGTAGGTATCTATAAATGTCCATAGGACATTTTAGCAAGTGTCTATAGATATCAATAGAAGGTTTGTCAATGAATGTCTATAGATGTCTAGTAGACAGTTCAATGAATGTCTGTAGATGTCTAGTAGAGAGTTCAATGAATGTCTATAGATGTCTAGTGGACAGTTCTATGAATGTCTATAGATGTCTAGTAGACAGTTCTATGAATATCTATAGATGTCTAGTAGACAGTTCTATGAATGTCTATAGATGTCTAGTAGACAGTTCTATGAATGTCTATAGATGTTTATAGAAGACAGGTCATTAGATGCTTAGAAAAAAATACTTCAGTAAATATCTAGAAAATAAGTCTATAGATGTTTATCGATTCTAGAAGTATCTATAAGACCACGTCACTCTGCCGTGCATACAGCAACCAGCCTCCATCCCCACTGCCAGGTGGTGTTCACTCAGCTCCGGTTCAGCGACCGGCCAACCTTAGACGCCGGTGTTCTTCGTTCCGCTTTAGCCGCCCAATTCTCGGACAGATTTCAACTCGGCGAAATGGACGACAGCGCGGAATGCTTGGAACAGATTCTCGGCCGGTTGCACTTTCATCTTGTCCGGCAGCAGCAGCCGCAACAGCAGTGCACAGCTGGCCATTGCATCACCCACCGCCGGTTCGGCATGGACATTCAAGAGGAGCGGGCCTGTCCGAGATGCGGTTTCGTCCAGCCGGGTCCCAGGTTCACTCAGCTGACTCACTACGCGTCAGCGGGAGCGCTGCTCTCCCAGCTCCGGCACATGGGCATCGGCAGGGCCAACCCCAGTCCTGATGTGTTCGGCCTCGGTTTAAGAAAAGTGGCCGGAGCGGGCGATCTGAGAGCGTGTCCGAAATGCGGCGGCGGCGGAGGCGGCGGCTGTTTGTTACTTCGTCGGAAACTGTTGTCTAGACCGGATCTACTTTGCCTGGGACTGGTCTGGGACTCGGACAGGCCTAGCGGAGCGGACTTGGGCGATTTGTTGGCTAATGTTGGATCAACTGTTACTTTTGGACAGGTGAGTGCGCGATTCGAGTCCGCTTTGGGTTTATGATGGAGTTTCTGTGGGGATTTATGATGGAGTTTCTATGGGGATTTGGGATGGAGTTTCTATGGGGATTTGGGATGGAGTTTCTATGGGGATTTACGATGGAGTTTCTGTGGGGATTTGGGATGGAGTTTCTATGGGGATTTGGGATGGAGTTTCTATGGGGATTTGGGATGGAGTTTCTATGGGGATTTGGGATGGAGTTTCTATGGGGATTTGGGATGGAGTTTCTATGGGGATTTGGGATGGAGTTTCTATGGGGATTTATGATGGAGTTTCTATGGGGATTTGGGATGGGGTTTCTATGGGGATTTGGGATGGAGTTTCTATGGGGATTTACGATGGAGTTTCTGTGGGGATTTGGGATGGAGTTTCTATGGGGATTTGGGATGGAGTTTCTATGGGGATTTATGATGGAGTTTCTATGGGGATTTGGGATGGGGTTTCTATGGGGATTTGGGATGGAGTTTCTATGGGGATTTATGATGGAGTTTCTATGGGGATTTGGGATGGGGTTTCTATGGGGATTTGGGATGGAGTTTCTATGGGGATTTACGATGGAGTTTCTGTGGGGATTTGGGATGGAGTTTCTATGGGGATTTGGGATGGAGTTTCTATGGGGATTTGGGATGGAGTTTCTATGGGGATTTGGGATGGAGTTTCTATGGGGATTTGGGATGGAGTTTCTATGGGGATTTACGATGGAGTTTCTGTGGGGATTTGGGATGGAGTTTCTATGGGGATTTGGGATGGAGTTTCTATGGGGATTTGGGATGGAGTTTCTATGGGGATTTGGGATGGAGTTTCTATGGGGATTTGGGATGGAGTTTCTATGGGGATTTAGGATGGAGTTTCTATGGGGATTTTTGCTGGAGTTTCTATAGGGATTTGGGATGGAGTTTCTATAGGGATTTAGGATGGAGTTTCTATGGGGATTTATGATGGAGTTTCTATGGGGATTTGGGATGGGGTTTCTATGGGGATTTGGGATGGAGTTTCTATGGGGATTTACGATGGAGTTTCTGTGGGGATTTGGGATGGAGTTTCTATGGGGATTTGGGATGGAGTTTCTATGGGGATTTATGATGGAGTTTCTATGGGGATTTGGGATGGGGTTTCTATGGGGATTTGGGATGGAGTTTCTATGGGGATTTATGATGGAGTTTCTATGGGGATTTGGGATGGGGTTTCTATGGGGATTTGGGATGGAGTTTCTATGGGGATTTACGATGGAGTTTCTGTGGGGATTTGGGATGGAGTTTCTATGGGGATTTGGGATGGAGTTTCTATGGGGATTTATGATGGAGTTTCTATGGGGATTTGGGATGGGGTTTCTATGGGGATTTGGGATGGAGTTTCTATGGGGATTTACGATGGAGTTTCTGTGGGGATTTGGGATGGAGTTTCTATGGGGATTTGGGATGGAGTTTCTATGGGGATTTGGGATGGAGTTTCTATGGGGATTTGGGATGGAGTTTCTATGGGGATTTGGGATGGAGTTTCTATGGGGATTTACGATGGAGTTTCTGTGGGGATTTGGGATGGAGTTTCTATGGGGATTTGGGATGGAGTTTCTATGGGGATTTGGGATGGAGTTTCTATGGGGATTTGGGATGGAGTTTCTATGGGGATTTGGGATGGAGTTTCTATGGGGATTTGGGATGGAGTTTCTATGGGGATTTAGGATGGAGTTTCTATGGGGATTTTTGCTGGAGTTTCTATAGGGATTTGGGATGGAGTTTCTATAGGGATTTAGGATGGAGTTTCTATGGGGATTTGGGATGGAGTTTCTATGGGGATTAGACATGTAGTTTTTCCTATGAAATTGGGATTCTTTCAAGAAGTTTTTAGCTTGATAATATATTGTGTATATAGAGTTGATATTTAAAAGCACACAATATTATAACATTTTGGGATAAAGGGTCTTAAGAGTTTTCTGACACATATATGGGCAGAATTGTCCTTAGAAATTTGTCATTTTAATCGATTTATCTTCTTTTATTTCTAAACCGTCAACTGAAACCGCTAGGCAAATACAACCGACTATTTTTGGCTCTAGAAATAGAGGGGAGAATTAGTCTTGAAAAAATGGCGAATGGAAATTGAAAGTACTTCAACTTAATTTCACAAATTTAACTTGCTAACTAACTATCGGCTTTAGTTGCAATATTCTCGTTAATTTTAATTTCACCTGAGAGATTAGGAAATAAAGAATCTAGATAAGGATTATAGGGGCTCTTAAGGTAATTGTTGACTTGGACTTTTTTGATAGTCAGTCCTAATTTTATGACTCCGGAAGCTTATGGGCTGTTTCATTCTCTTCTCTACCCTGTCTGTGCTGTCAATCAGACCCGAGTAGCCTGGGGTACAGTTCTGTTCTAGACCTGGTCATTGTTCTTCTCTTCCTCGCTCACTCGCCCCATACACCTTACCGGTCGGTTGCTGGGCTCTAATTATTAGTGTTCATAATATATTTTTACACGCGTATGTACTTTTGCCTCTGAAGTTAAGAGAGCGCGGATGGAGGTAGGTGGAGGAGAGAGCGGAAGGATGCAGTGGAGAGAGCGGAAGGATGCAGTGGAGAGAGCGGAAGGATGCAGTGGAGAGAGCGGAAGGATGCAGTGGAGAGAGCGGAAGGAGGTAGAGGAGAGGGCGGAAGGAGGTAGAGGAGAGAGCGGAAGGAGGTAGAGAAGAGAGCGGAAGGAAGTAGAGGAGAGGGCGGAAGGAGGTAGAGGAGAGAGCGGAAGGAGGTAGAGGAGAGAGCGGAAGGAGGTAGAGGAGAAGGCGGAAGGAGGTAGAGGGGAGAGCGGAAGGAGGAAGCGGAGAGAGCGGAAGGATGTAGCGGAGAGAGCGGAAGGATGTAGCGGAGAGAGCGGAAGGAGGGAGCGGAGAGAGTGGAAGGAGGGGGCGGAGAGAGTGGAAGGAGGGAGCGGAGAGAGCGGAAGGATGTAGCGGAGAGAGCGGAAGGAGGGAGCGGAGAGAGCGGAAGGAGGGAGCGGAGAGAGCGGAAGGAGGGAGCGGAGAGAGTGGAAGGAGGGGGCGGAGAGAGTGGAAGGAGGGGGCGGAGAGAGTGGAAGGAGGGAGCGGAGAGAGCGGAAGGATGTAGCGGAGAGAGCGGAAGGAGGGAGCGGAGAGAGCGGAAGGAGGGAGCGGAGAGAGTGAAAGGAGGGGGCGGAGAGAGTGGAAGGAGGGGGCGGAGAGAGTGGAAGGAGGGAGCGGAGAGAGCGGAAGGATGTAGCGGAGAGAGCGGAAGGAGGGAGCGGAGAGAGCGGAAGGAGGTAGCGGAGAGAGTGGAAGGAGGGGGCGGAGAGAGTGGAAGGAGGGAGCGGAGAGAGCGGAAGGATGTAGCGGAGAGAGCGGAAGGGGGGAGCGGAGAGAGCGGAAGGAGGGAGCGGAGAGAGCGGAAGGAGGGAGCGGAGAGAGTGGAAGGAGGGGGTGGAGAGAGTGGAAGGAGGGAGCGGAGAGAGCGGAAGGATGTAGCGGAAAGAGCGGAAGGAGGGAGCGGAGAGAGCGGAAGGAGGGAGCGGAGAGAGCGGAAGGAGGGGGCGGAGAGAGTGGAAGGAGGGAGCGGAGAGAGCGGAAGGATGTAGCGGAGAGAGCGGAAGGAGGGAGCGGAGAGAGCGGAAGGAGGTAGCGGAGAGAGTGGAAGGAGGGGGCGGAGAGAGTGGAAGGAGGGAGCGGAGAGAGCGGAAGGATGTAGCGGAGAGAGCGGAAGGGGGGGAGCGGAGAGAGCGGAAGGAGGGAGCGGAGAGAGCGGAAGGAGGGAGCGGAGAGAGTGGAAGGAGGGGGTGGAGAGAGTGGAAGGAGGGAGCGGAGAGAGCGGAAGGATGTAGCGGAAAGAGCGGAAGGAGGGAGCGGAGAGAGTGAAAGGAGGGGGCGGAGAGAGTGGAAGGAGGGGGCGGAGAGAGTGGAAGGAGGGAGCGGAGAGAGCGGAAGGATGTAGCGGAGACAGCGGAAGGAGGGAGCGGAGAGAGCGGAAGGAGGGAGCGGAGAGAGTGGAAGGAGGGGGCGGAGAGAGTGGAAGGAGGGAGCGGAGAGAGCGGAAGGATGTAGCGGAGAGAGCGGAAGGAGGGAGCGGAGAGAGCGGAAGGAGGGAGCGGAGAGAGTGGAAGGAGGGGGCGGAGAGAGTGGAAGGAGGGAGCGGAGAGAGCGGAAGGATGTAGCGGAGAGAGCGGAAGGAGGGAGCGGAGAGAGCGGAAGGAGGTAGCGGAGAGAGCGGAAGGAGGTAGAGGAGAGAGCGGAAAAAGGGAGCGGAGAGAGCGGAAGGAGATAGAGTAGAAAGTGTGGAAATGGAGATGCAATTCTACATCGATACAACATTTTCGGTGTTTGATGGACAACATGGACTCTGAAGCAGCACATCAGCTCTTAGCCAGGCAGTTATACATTATTTGCAGAGCTCGCATCATCATATATCTGTACATATCTATCTACCTATCTATTTGTGCCTAATTGATTATTTGAATGCAGCATCTCAGCTTCATCAAATTTCCATTCAATCTAGGGGGGTGTCAAATTTCACCATAGTGGCTGGGGTAGTTTGACCATGTACTTTAAACTAAAATGCGCATTATAACTAATTGTTTTTTCTACTCTCTCATGCTAGATGCAGCTCGGCAACTGCAAAATACTGCAGATAAAAGTCTGTGGTATTATTTCTCAGCCTGTGCTCTGCTCTAGGTGGGGAAAATGAAAAATAGCTGAAGTACTTTCTCTTATATGCATCTCTCCGACTCTCTCTATGACCGTCCTCCCACGGAATTCTTATACTTTTTCTTGCGACCCTATTGAACAGATTAGTATTAGTTCTTTGTTCGGCTTCTTTCAACTGCTAGCAACTGCTCCCCCTTCTCACCTTGCTTGCTTCCCGCCTTCCTCTTTTCCGGCGTGAATGCAAAAGAATTTTATAAGCTAGAAAGAAAAAAAAACTACCCGAAAGTTCTAGCGTATTACAGTCAGAATGCTTTGCGTTCAAGTTCCTGGTAGCTTCTTCCATCCTTTTTTACTCTCTTTGTCTGTGTCTGTCGGTTCCTTCCTCACTGTCTGTCTTTCTGTCCCCCCCTTGGTGTCTGTGTATCCCCTTCCTGTCTGTCTCTGTCTGTCTGTGTCTCCCCTTTCCTCCATGCCTGTCTGTCTCTGTCTCCCCTTTCCTCCATGTCTGTCTGTCTGTGTCTCACCTTTCCTCCCTGTCTGTCTGTCTGTGTCTCCCCTTTCCTCCCTGTCTGTCTGTCTGTGTCTCCCCTTTCCTCCCCGTCTGTCTGTCTGTGTCTCCCCTTTCCTCCCTGTCTGTCTGTCTGTGTCTCCCCTTTCTTCCCCGCCTGTCTTTCTGTGTCTCCCCTTTCCTCCCCGTCTGTCTGTCTGTGTCTCCCCTTTCCTCCCCGTCTGTCTGTGTCTCCCTTTTCCTCCCTGTCTGTCTGGCTGTGTCTCCCCTTTCCTCCATGCCTGTCTGTCTGTGTCTCCCCTTTCCTCCCCGTCTGTCTGTCTGTGTCTCCCCTTTCCTCCCTGTCTGTCTGTCTGTGTCTCCCCTTTCTTCCCCGCCTGTCTTTCTGTGTCTCCCCTTTCCTCCCCGTCTGTCTGTCTGTGTCTCCCCTTTCCTCCCCGTCTGTCTGTGTCTCCCCTTTCCTCCCCGTCTGTCTGTGTCTCCCTTTTCCTCCCTGTCTATCTGGCTGCTAAACTCCCAAGCCAAAACCCCTAAAGTTTACCCACCGCTCAGAAGAGAGAGATGCAGATTGGGGCCAGCCAGTCGTAGCCTGGACCAAGAGTTGCTAAGGCCTTTGAATCAACCCCCCCCCCTAAACACTGTGGCCCTTCCTAAACTTTGGTTAGAAGAGGATTATTGCTGTATTGTGCAGTCTGGTGCAGGAGTGGGAGGTGAGGTGGTGCGCGTCTGCGGGGCTTATAGGGTCAACTCCCTTCCCATTTTGCTCCCAGTTTACCACGCGTGCGCCAAGTGACTCATTCACACACACATACGTCACTTTATATTACTAACTGAATTTTATATTTTTATGGCTCACTAAAATACTAATCTAGTAAATTATTAGCAACGCTTCCTAATTTTTCGGTCATTAATGAACTTTTGATCATAAACTAGTGTTACTATGCTAGACAACTAGTGTGTGTTTTTTGCCAGCTACTGTTAATTCCAAACTGTATGGTTTAGTAACTATACGTTCTTAAACGTTATGCTACATATGCATAGTCCACATACACTTTCAGGCTGGTCCGCTTGAGAGGGCGTCCAGCAGACATAGGCAGCAGAGACAAAGAGTGTTCTTTTTATAGTAGAGTGCTGATTAGTTCCAGATGGAAAGCATAGTGTTGGTATTTTATAAGTGAATAGGAATTATGAATCATCTATGAATATGAGCTTCGGGACTTCTACGCTCGTACATAGGAGGTGGTTTATGAAGTGACACACAAGACAGACTGGGGAATGTGAAGATCTGGGGTTTATGAAGTGAGACACAAGACAGACTGCGGAATGTGAAGATCTGGGGTTTATGAAGTGAGACACAAGACAGGCTGGGGAATGTAAAGATCTGGGGTTTATGAAGTGACACACAAGGCAAACTGGGGAATGTGAAGATCTGGGGTTATGAAGTGAGACACAAGACAGGCTGGGGAATGTGAAGATCTGGGGTTTATGAAGTGACACACAAGGCAAACTGGGGAATGTGAAGATCTGGGGTTATGAAGTGACACACAAGGCAAACTGGGGAATGTGAAGATCTGGGGTTATGAAGTGAGACACAAGACAGGCTGGGGAATGTAAAGATCTGGGGTTTATGAAGTGACACACAAGGCAAACTGGGGAATGTGAAGATCTGGGGTTTATGAAGTGACACACAAGACAGGCTGGGGAATGTAAAGATCTGGGGTTTATGAAGTGACACACAAGACAGGCTGGGGAATGTAAAGATCTGGGGTTTATGAAGTGAGACACAAGACAGGCTGGGGAATGTAAAGATCTGGGGTTTATGAAGTGACACACAAGGCAAACTGGGGAATGTGAAGATCTGGGGTTATGAAGTGACACACAAGGCAAACTGGGGAATGTGAAGATCTGGGGTTATGAAGTGAGACACAAGACAGGCTGGGGAATGTAAAGATCTGGGGTTTATGAAGTGACACACAAGGCAAACTGGGGAATGTGAAGATCTGGGGTTTATGAAGTGACCCACAAGACAGGCTGGAGAATGTGAAGATCTGGGGTTTATGAAGTGACACACAAGGCAAACTGGGGAATGTGAAGATCTGGGGTTTATGAAGTGACACACAAGACAGGCTGGGGAATGTAAAGATCTGGGGTTTATGAAGTGAGACACAAGACAGGCTGGGGAATGTAAAGATCTGGGGTTTATGAAGTGAGACACAAGACAGGCTGGGGAATGTAAAGATCTGGGGTTTATGAAGTGACACACAAGGCAAACTGGGGAATGTGAAGATCTGGGGTTATGAAGTGACACACAAGGCAAACTGGGGAATGTGAAGATCTGGGGTTATGAAGTGAGACACAAGACAGGCTGGGGAATGTAAAGATCTGGGGTTTATGAAGTGACACACAAGGCAAACTGGGGAATGTGAAGATCTGGGGTTTATGAAGTGACCCACAAGACAGGCTGGAGAATGTGAAGATCTGGGGTTTATGAAGTGACACACAAGGCAAACTGGGGAATGTGAAGATCTGGGGTTTATGAAGTGACACACAAGACAGGCTGGGGAATGTAAAGATCTGGGGTTTATGAAGTGACACACAAGACAGGCTGGAGAATGTGAAGATCTGGGGTTTATGAAGTGACACACAAGACAGGCTGGAGAATGTGAAGATCTGGGGTTTATGAAGTGACACACAAGACAGGCTGGGGAATGTGAAGATCTGGGGTTTATGAAGTGACACACAAGACAGGCTGGAGAATGTGAAGATCTGGGGTTTATGAAGTGACACACAAGACAGGCTGGAGAATGTAAAGATCTGGGGTTTATGAAGTGACACACAAGACAGGCTGGAGAATGTGAAGATCTGGGGTTTATGAAGTGACACACAAGACAGGCTGGAGAATGTGAAGATCTGGGGTTTATGAAGTGACACACAAGACAGGCTGGGGAATGTGAAGATCTGGGGTTTATGAAGTGACACACAAGACAGGCTGGAGAATGTGAAGATCTGGGGTTTATGAAGTGACACACAAGACAGGCTGGAGAATGTGAAGATCTGGGGTTTATGAAGTGACACACAAGACAGGCTGGAGAATGTGAAGATCTGGGATTTATGAAGTGACACACAAGACAGGCTGGGGAATGTGAAGATCTGGGGTTTATGAAGTGACACACAAGACAGGCTGGAGAATGTGAAGATCTGGGGTTTATGAAGTGACACACAAGACAGGCTGGGGAATGTAAAGATCTGGGGTTTATGAAGTGACCCACAAGACAGACTGGGGAATGTGAAGATCTGGGGTTTATGAAGTGACACACAAGACAGGCTGGGGAATGTAAAGATCTGGGGTTTATGAAAAGCCCTATAAAAAAGAAAAATAATTTGATATCTTGAAAAGAGCCGCATTTAAAAAGCACACAGAAGTACGAGTATCTAACCAAGTTTGAGTGGCCTTGGAAGCTACTCGTTACTATCGGAGCAAGGACTAGCGGACACGAGCCGTTAAAGATAAACCGTACCGACTGACTCCCAGACCATGACAGCAATAGAACAGAAAATAGATGTCTGTCAATAGATGTAGTGGCCACCAAATATAGATCTGCATCAATGCAGATTTTTGTCTGATTCGCATACTATGATTACATCGCTTGAAGTACTGATAATAATAATAATAATATTCGTCTCATGCACCTATTGACGTGGTCCTAACATTGTTTAGCCTACTTTACCCTATATGACAGTGCAGAACTCTCTCTCTCTCTTTCTCTCTAGCTTCATCTTCTCTCAGTCTCCATTCGCCGTATCGACTTACATTCATGGCGTAGAGAGAAGACCTGGGGGCGGGGGTAACGTAGAGACGCATTATAGAAACTGCATCACTGCACACGAAATGACAACAGAGAATGAGATTGGCTCTTTATATGTCTCTGCTTTGGAGTTATAATAGTTCTCACGCTTTTCCCCTCTCTCTCTTCATCTCTGTCTCAGCCTTCTCAAGTAATTAAGTTTGCCAACCTGGAGGGGGAGTGGGTGGGTAGGCTAACTAGTATGTTTTTATACAGCACACTGAGCACAGCGCAGTCTCTGTAAGACATGTAGTACGAAAAACTGAAGCTGGATTAAACGAATGACAGCTCTGCCCAGCTTGTGTCTTGTTTTTCGCTGTGTGTGTTTTAAGACAACTTTGATAACTCTCATTGTTTTTCTTCTTCTACAATGTTTTTAAACAAGGATTGATATCAGTGTTCAGTCAGGACTGATTGCGATTGATATTTTGGGGGGGGGGCTTCTCACGATTAATATTAGGGGGGGGGGTCTCACTATTGATATCTTAAGAGAATTTATCACGATTGATATTTGGGGAATTTCTCACGATTGATATTTTTTAGGGGACTTCTCACGATGGATATTTTGGGGGGGACTTCTCACGATTGATATTTTGGGGGGACTTCTCACGATGGATATTTTGGGGGGGGACTTCTCACGATTGATATTTTGGGGGGACTTCTCACGATTGATATTTTGGGGGGACTTCTCACGATTGATATTTTGGGGGGGGGACTTCTCACGATTGATATTTTGGGGGGGGGACTTCTCACGATTGATATTTTTGGGGAGGACTTCTCACGATTGATATTTTTGGGGGGGGGACTTCTCACGATTGATATTTTGGGGGGGGTATTTTTCATGATTGATATCTTGGGGGGGGAATTTCTCGCACTTGCCTGATACTCCACTCCGGGAAATCCCTCTCCAAAAGAGACCTGGTTAGAGGTGCCAGTACTTCGTACTCACAGGGCCTAGAAAACGGGCGAAAGTGTTAGCGATAAAGCCAGTGCATGGCGGCATTGTTAGTGTTTTTATTTAATTAGTACAAGAGCCGAAGCCAAACACTGACGGAGGGAAGGGCAGTGGGGAACGGTTTGTTTTAAACCCATTAAACCTATTGTTAGCTCAGCTAACTTTCTATCTGCTCATCTAAAGCTTACCTTTATAACATTACTAACTAATATGTTGAAGTTACCGTAGTCCCTGAACTCAGAGTCCAACTCTCTCGCGCGGTGAACCTTTGATGCGCACGAGTTGTCGTGAAATTCACAGCCGTGAGAGCCATGGTGGCCGCAGCCCTCCTGCATTAGGTGTCGCCACGTGACTCAGTTTTTAGTTGTAATAATTTTAATTGCAACTTCTCCTTGTGTAAATTTAATGAGCCAATTAAATTAAGAGATTGAACTAATTAGACTGCCTGCATTAGGGTTAGGGGGCAGGGGGCAGCTCTACAATTAATGGATTTAACTCTCGTACCAATGTAACCGAGTTCGAATCCGTGCTCAAAGGGTCAAAAGACCTGAATTTCAACACTGGACCTAAATTTCAAAATATCTAAATTCCAAAAGACTTGAATTTCATCACTAGACCTAAATTTCAACACTGGACCTAAATTTCATCACTGGACCTAAATTTCATCACTAGACCTAAATTTCATCACTAGACCTAAATTTCATCTCTAGACCTAAATTTCATCACTAGACCTAAATTTCATCACTGGACCTAAATTTCATCACTAGACCTAAATTTCATCACTAGACCTAAATTTCATCACTAGACCTAAATTTCATCACTAGACCTAAATTTCATCACTTCACTGGACCTAAATTTCATCACTAGACCTAAATTTCATCAATAGACCTAAATTTCATCAATAGACCTAAATTTCATCACTAGACCTAAATTTCATCACTAGACCTAAATTTCATCAATAGACCTAAATTTCATCACTAGACCTAAATTTCATCACTAGACCTAAATTTCATCACTTCACTGGACCTAAATTTCATCACTAGACCTAAATTTCATCAATAGACCTAAATTTCATCAATAGACCTAAATTTCATCACTAGACCTAAATTTCATCACTAGACCTAAATTTCATCAATATACCTAAATTTCATCACTAGACCTAAATTTCATCACTAGACCTAAATTTCAGGCATCCAATTTTAGAAGAATAATAGTTTTGTTGGGAGAAGTGAGTACAAAAGTCAGGATTTTTTTTAGTCGCCCCCAGCAACCAGATACGGTGTGCGAGTATATAGCTACAGTATTATACTGGCTGTGTTGTGTATGGTGGGAATTTTGGGAAAAAATATGCTGTGTCTCCCACACTCACCCGACCCCCCAAGTCCATTCTGCCGTGACGAAGAATGGCTCTATTGTTCTCGCCAGAACAGTAAAAAAACTTTAGTACAACCAACTGTGTAGGCACAATATGAGTTGAGTTGGAGTTTTCCCCGAAAGATAAAGCCACGGGAATTGGGGATTGTTTTGGCTCTGCTGACTCCTGCTGCATCCGAATTTGCACGGTTACCTAGCCAGCTGGACTTGTAATCTTGGATTGCCCTGTCTATCTGGCCCTCGGGTCCTTTGAAACTTGCAGTCCCGTCCGCTCACGGTTTGTGTCTCTTCTCAGCTCTCCTCTCCTCTTCTCTCCTTCCTCTCTCCTCTCCTCTGTCCTCTTTTCTCTCCTCTCTTCACCGCTCTCTCTTCTCCGCTCTCTCTTCTCCGCTCTCTCCTCTCCTCTTCTCTACTCTCCTTCCTCTCTCTTCTCTCTTCTCTCTTCTCACCTCTCTCTCCTCTCCTCTCCTCTCTTCTCTTCACTCTCCTCTCCTCTTCCTTCCTTCTCTTCACTCCTCTCTTCCTCCAGGTAAACAAGTTTGCCAA
Source organism: Macrostomum lignano (assembly GCA_002269645.1). Lineage (NCBI taxonomy): Eukaryota > Metazoa > Platyhelminthes > Macrostomidae > Macrostomum > Macrostomum lignano. Next base: position 159,653 of record NIVC01000130.1, read on the forward strand.
ACTCTGCTTTAGATAACGGTTAAATTGCTCTATACGAGTAACTGCTTTATGCGTTTAGTGATGGTGCAACGATGAATGATTTGTGCTTTAGCAAAAAATCAATTTCCACTGACTATAGGGGAAAAAGCTAGTTGTGATCTATGTCAACTAGAGGTCATTGTATTTGCCTGCACCTTTTAATGAAAAAGTCAAATACCCGAATTAATTAGCTTATGCTACTAAATTGTTGCAACAGACTTGGCCTATGTAGATATCTGGCATACTGTTTAGTACCTCAGGTATGTTTACACATACACCTTGCATGTATTTATAACGGAGCTTAGCCAAGACAAAATGGAGAGCAGGTAGCCTTTTTTAAAAGAAGTTTTAAGTCCCGGTTTTCGAGGCGGGTTTACCTGGTACCTAACACGTAAGCTATTTGCCTTAATAGATACTTTCTAGATGATTCACACACTGGACTATTCACAAACTGGACTATTCACAAACTGAACTATTCACAAACTGGACTATTCACAAACTGAACTATTCACAAACTGGACTATTCACAAACTGGACTATTCACAAACTGAACTATTCACAAACCGGAGTATTCACAAACTGGACTATTCACAAACTGGACTATTCACAAACTGGACTATTCATAAACTGGACTATTCACAGACTGGACTATTCACAAACTGGACTATTCACAAACTGAACTATTCACAAACCGGAGTATTCACAAACTGGACTATTCACAAACTGGACTATTCACAGGCTAGACTATTCACTGACGGGACTATTCACAAACGGGACTATTCACAAACTGGACTATTCACAGACTAGACTATTCACAGACTGGACTATTCACAAACCGGAGTATTCACAAACTGGACTATTCACAAACTGGACTATTCACAAACTGAACTATTCACAGACTAGACTATTCACAAACTGGACTATTCACAGACTAGACTATTCACAAACCGGAGTATTCACAAACCGGACTATTCACAAACTGGACTATTCACAAACTGGACTATTCACAAACTGAACTATTCACAGACTAGACTATTCACAAACTGGACTATTCACAAACTGGACTATTCACAAACTGAACTATTCACAGACTAGACTATTCACAAACTGGACTATTCACAGACTAGACTATTCACAGACTAGACTTTTCACAAACTAGACTATTCACAAACTACAACTTGGAAACATCAGACTAGAAACTAGAAAAAAATCGATAATCACGTAACCTATCTTGGTCACCTCTCTCTCTCCCTCCCCCAGCTATTCGACTGGTCCTTAGACTCGGGCGGCCCAGCCAATCCAGCTTCAGCTCTGCATCTCACCGCCGTCATCTGCTACTCAAGCCGGCACTACGCCGTATTCCTTCGACACCGATCCGCCAACACCTGGTCCTGCCTGGACGACTCCCGGGTGACCCCGCTTGGCCCGAACTGGTGTCCCCAGGTGGTTGATCGCTGCGTTGCCAACCGCTACCAGCCTCTGCTGCTGCTGTACGCCCGCGATCCCAAGCACTGCACTCCGCTAGATTTGACAGCGGCTCCCAGACGAACCGAGCTAATCTCTCAGCCCATGGCTGCAACTTCCACGCAATCGGCCGCATCGTCGGTTGCTATGCCGTTGTCAAGCGCAGCGTCTTCGTCGCAACAATCGGCAAGGCTTGGAGGCGCGGCTAGTTACATATCGACTAGGAAGGTGGAGAGCATCCTGAGGCTGCAGCGGGTGCATCAGATTGAAAGTCGGAAGGCCCAGCAACAACAACAACAGCAGCAACAGCAACAACCAGCATTTTCTTCAACCGGTGGCAGGCAAAGAGATTCGGGATTCTCTGATCAGCTGGAAGCATCTCAGCCGCCTCCGCCGCCGCCGCCGCCTCCGTCGGCTGATCCGCTGACTGGCATCGAACGAATCAGCCTGGCCGAGTATCACGAGACCTTGACTAAACTGGCCGCCGGGCATTGGAACCGCTGTCAGGTGAGCTGCTGGCTCTGTTGTTTCTGTATATGCATGCTTATCCTTGGCACTCCCATCCGCTCCTTATTCTCCCTCATCCGCCCCCTATCCACCTCCAATCCGCCCCTTATTCTCCCCTCATCCGCTCCCTATCCGCCCCCATCAGCCCCTTATTCTCCCCTCATCCGCTCCCTATCCACCCCCTATCCGCCCTCATCAGCCCCTTATCCGCCCCTTATCCAGCCCCCATACGCCCTTTATCCTCCCTATCCGCCCTTTATCCTCACCCATCTGCCCCTTATCCGCCACCTCATCCGCCACCTTATCCGCCCCATCCGCCCCTTATCCGCCTCATCATCCTCCCCTTATTGAGGCGGGCCGTAGCCTAGTGCGTGGTCCAGCGCGACGTTCCGATGTGCCAGCGGCCCAGGCTCGATTCCAAGTGCAGTAAATAAAGTTAGGGCCGCTGTACACTCCTGTAGGGGTGTGTGCCTGTGCATGTGACTGCGTACGTATCCGCGCGCTTGTGTGCCTGCTCAGGGGAGTCGGCGGAATGGGCAGCAATGCCTCTCGCCGGTTGTGCGACAATGTCGCTTAAAGTGCGCCTCCCTTTAACCAAAACACCACCCCTTATCCGCCCCTCCTCCGTCCCATCATCCGCCCCCGCTAATCCGTCTCCCCCACCAACTGTAACCCGCAGTCCGCCGGGCAGCGAGGCGACCTGCACGCGGCCCTGTACTCGTGCGCCCAGGCCGAGGTGGCCTTCGACCAGGCCAGCCGGGTGCCCTCAGTCGGCACGGAGGCCAGAGAGTCGGCGGCTCGTTCGGCCGCCAGATGTCGCGAGCGTCGAGCCCAACTGCAGCGAGCTTTGTCGGCGAATTCCACAACCCAGGCGGCCGCAGCTGCCGTTGCCGCGGCCACCGCTGAAGCAGCGACGACATTCAACAACTGCGGCTATGTCGGCGGCGGCGTCTATGTCGGCGGCGGCGGCGGCGGCAGTCTGCCCGACGACTCCGGCTGCGACACCCTCAGCGACGATCGTTCGCCCCAGCCTCAGCCTCCGCCTCAGCCTCCAGGTCCGCCTTCATCATCTCTATACATCAGCAACATCAAGAAGAAGCCCCCGCCGCCACCTCCGCCTCAGCGGGTGTCCAGCATGCAGAGGACTTTATCGCAGTCGGATCTCTTTGAATCTGCAGCAGCAGCTGATGCTGCACCACCGCCGAGGGCTGCCAGAACTCCTGGCGTGGTTAGGAAGTCTTGCCTTCAACAGCAGCAGCAATATCCCACGAAAAAGTCCGTCACCTTCTGCGAATTAGTGACAGAAGTTCAGGTGACGCCGACTGGCTGCCTGTCTGAAGCTGAGGATGAAGACTTCGATGAACAAGTTCAGCAACAGCGGCAGGGGGGTGAGCAGGGAATTTCCGGCGGCATAGTCTGGTGCCACATGTGCCGGCGTCAGCCAGTGAATAACACTACTAACAGTAATACTATATTAGCGAATTCGTCCAACTCTTTGCAATGCTGCGAGGCTTGCCAAGCTTATATAGCAAAATTTGCGCCAGGCCAAACTTGACTGCTTCATCACCTTCGCAGCCTCCCGCACTAATAGACTCCGGTTCGTTGCTTCTGTTGTTGAATTTAACCTTTAGCTAGTATTATTAATATAATTTATAATTAATTTTTTATTTTTAATCGTGTTTTGTATTCTCATATATCTCTATATATTCTACTACTTTCATGTAATGCTGTTTATTATTATGGTTTATGAATTTTGCTTTGTTTTCTATCATGATCATCTAGCTAAAGTTTAATATGCTGCAGGAATAGAATGGATTGCTAATCTATTCACTATAAATGGATTATAGAGGAATAGAATGAATTTTTAATCTATTCACCTTATATGGATCAGAGAGGAATAGAATGGATTGCTAATCTATTCACCATATATGGATCAGAGAGGAATAGAATGGATTGCTAATCTATTCACCATATATGGGTCAGAGAGGAATAGAATGGATTGCTAATCTATTCACCATATATGGATCAGAGAGGAATAGAATGGATTGCTAATCTATTCACCATATATGGATCAGAGAGGAATAGAATGGATTGCTAATCTATTCACCATATATGGATCAGAGAGGAATAGAATGGATTGCTAATCTATTCACCATATATGGATCAGAGAGGAATAGAATGGATTGCTAATCTATTCACCATCATACATGCGCAACAGTCGGCCGAGTCGGCCGGTCCGGCCGACCGATTTGGCGGCCAACCAAGGAAGTCGCAAAAATGCCCACCCGAAAAAATAACCAAGTAGTAGTACTAAGTAGCTGACGAGGCATTTTGACCTAATAATACAGTCAAAGTTACTCCTACCGTTTACCCAAAGTTGCGTTAATTTTGCTTTAGGGTTTTTTACATCTAAGTCGCATTTTTGGCCAAAAACTACGTCGCATTTTTGTTAAAACTAAGTCGCATGGCCGACCGAATTTTGGAGGTTGCGCATGTATGTTCACCATATATGGATCAGAGAGGAATAGAATGGATTGCTAATCTATTCACCATATATGGATCAGAGAGGAATAGAATGGATTGCTAATCTATTCACCATATATGGATCAGAGAGGAATAGAATGGATTGCTAATCTATTCACCATATATGGATCAGAGAGGAATAGAATGGATTGCTAATCTATTCACCTTATATGGATCAGAGAGGAATAGAATGGATTGCTAATCTATTCACCATATATGGATCAGAGAGGAATAGAATGGATTGCTAATCTATTCACCATATATGGATCATAGAGGAATAGAATGGATTGCTAATCTATTCAGTAAACTACATCTTGGATTGCTAGTCTAGGCTTCAATAACACTGTTACTATGGCTTCTCAGAAGCTGTTCAGCTAAAGTACTTACCCAGCCAGCTCCGGGCATTGCGTCAGCCAGTGACAGAAGTTATAAAACTTAGTATTCATGGCTCTCAAAATATTATTGTCTTATATTAATATAGCGGACCATAAATTTGGCAAGAGTTGCGGTCAAGTTTAAAAGAAGTTTTGTTAGTAGCAAAGTTGGATCAATAAGTTAATTTAGAAGTTCGTTGTCTTGCGCGCATATTGAATTTTTTATTTATATACTTCCACTCCTGTATACTGTATAATATGCACATAGAGTTTTTGTTCTTCAGTTATCTTTGCTCCAACCGGGTTATTATCATAATTTATGCACAAATATGCGACAAACGCAACTCTTTTTAGGCGGATAATGCAAAAAAACACGTTTATGAGAAAACTTTTTAAAGGAATTATAATACTGCTAGCGTCTCTTTAACCTACTGTTAGTAGAAAGTAACGCTTTTTCGCTAAAAATTCTGGCTACGCTGTATAATTTTTTCGTTTAAATTCATTATCTTGAAAATGAAGATGAATTTTTGCATAATACAATTGGTTGCTGTGTTTTTGTTTTAACTTGTGGCGTAAAAAATCAATGCTGTGTTTTGAATTCCGGTTTGCAATTTTATTTTTAACTTTCGGCTGTAAGCTCTGTTTATTGTCAATTTAGCAACGTCACTGAAATGCCAAAAAACTACAAACTGTTTTGAAAGCTGTTTTGCAAATAAAGTTGCTGTGAATTATTTTGTTTAATTTTTTATTATTTTAATTTAACAATTTTAGCAAAGCTAACCTAACAAGGTAGACATCGGATGCAAAAAAATTAAATTAATATTTTGACGTTCTCAGTCGCACAAATCTTTTTCTTACAATCTTTTTTGCGCACAAACTATTGACTAAACCATTTTTTTCTGTCCATTGATTCACCACAGAGCCCCTGCCAGTGCAATATGAGATTTTGAGTTTTTTTGAAAATCATTTTTTTAGGGAAATTTTGAGACTGTGTAGTTTGTGTTTCATCGATACATTCAGATTCAGGCAGCCAGAACTTGTTATTCGATTTGACCATATCTTATATATACTACTCACATAAGTAGTTGGAGTGCGCGATTATTGTTGTCATTTGTTTTGTTGTTAATTAATATTTTTATAAAAATTTGTTTAAATTGCCATTTTTCTGGAATTGTTGTTTGTAAATATTGCTTGCGCATTGTTATTGAAGTCGAACAAAACATCTGCTTCTATCACTGCTGGACCAAATTATTCTACAAATCATTTCTGTACAAACCAATTTTATATGCAAACATAAATTTAACAACACCAGGAAACTCCTCCCCGACAAGAGAGGAACCCCTGCTGCGGCATTCCAAGCAATCAAACTGATTGCTTTTTTGTTTTATGACCGCCTAAACTATATAACCTTCCGGTTTAAAGTACCGAGACTTTTATAGATAACCAATCTTCGTTACTGTAGACTAGTTACGAAAGGCGCCGTTGGGGAGTTTAAGCTGGGGGTAAGAGCCAATAAAATTAGTCTTGGCTTTAAAAATACATTAAAATGCTTCTGTTTAACTTACTACTGAACTAAAAGTAGCATATACGCAACTGCGCTGAGTGGCCCATCTTAGTTATTCTCGTATCTGTGGGGTTCTTGTAGGGGTCGAGCACTTCTCAGGGTAAATAAATATATACTGTCAAAACTTCCTCAACAAATATAGAAAACGAGCGATCGAACTATTCGAGATTTTATTGTGAAATAAATATTAGTTTTGAGAACTATAAATTGTACATGTACTAATTTGCAGGAAAAACTCATTTCAAGGGTACCAGAGTAGTGCTGCACATCTACAAAAATGAAGCATAGCATTGACAAGAAATAAAAAAACTGTTGATAGAGAATATTTATTTGACTAGAATTCAGGATATGAAGCAGAATCGATCTAAAGATTAAATTGAACAATGAACACATTTATCAGTTATACGTAAGTTAATAAAAAATAATAATAATTGATTACACGCGCCCTAATAGGCAGATGTGCAACCGACAGCTCAGCCACAGCTATTGCGCGGCGCATCTGAAGGCTGCGTACGGCTGTTCAGTCCAAGGACTGGGGGGTCGCCACAGACCCTCAGTTACCCCAGCTAATGCTGGCACCCATTTTACAGCTGGGTGAACTGAAGCAATGCAGAGTCAACTGTCTTGCTCAAGGACACAAATCCTTGAGCAAGGATTTGGAGGGGGAATTGTAGCCTAGTGGTTAAAGCATCGGACTCACGACTAGAGGGTCGGGGGTTCGATTCTCGACCCACTCGGAACAATTTGTGTAAGTTAAACAAATCACATTGCACTAAAGATTTGTACTCTGTATTCAGTCAAGAATGTTATTAAATTTGCATTTTTATAACGATACCCCTCGTCAATGATGGGGAGAAACTACTGACACCAAATTGACATAATAATTCAGAACGATCCCGACACCAGGCACTCAAACGTCTTCATTGAATAGGAGTGCACGAACGGGTAAACCAAATCTTGCGACGTAAATGATATGCCAACTCCAGCAATAGGCTGCGTCTGGTTGAAAGCAAACGGAGGTTCGAAGTATTTTCCGTTCGGATTGAACAAGTGGCAGAAGGAGTACCACCAGCCTCCTTTAAATTGATAAGCGCAGTTCTGAGTCCCTGCAGCATCTTGATCTCTGTCCATAGTACTGAACATATTTCCACTGAGATAGTTTGCGCTGCTATGGCTGGGAGCTACCACATTCGATCTGCTCAAATCTTGCTCTCCAACGCTGACTCGGTATCCCTGACTGGCGTTCTGCACGGCGAAGTGCTCGTCCTCGACGTAGTAGCGAGTGTCGTTCCAGTCGCTCATCTCCCACCTCACGCGCCTGTCTCCGGCTCGAGTGAGCTGGTGGATCGCCTCCAGACCCATCCAGTAGTTTCTGTCCTCGCCCTGGCCGAATTCGGTCAAGTATTCAGTCCAGTTCCGGTAGAAGTCCGCCGGACCGTCCACTCGGTGCTGGAAGGTGCGCCAGCAGGTTCTTCCGAGCTCATCAAGCTGTCTCACCTGTAATATCACGGTTAGTCATAATACATCACGATAGCAACAGGCATAATAGAATAAAAAGTGAGCACCTACCAGCAGCAGAGGCAGAGTCGAGTTTCTCGCATTGCGACACTTCCTGCATCCGCTCGATCCAAGCTGGCAGCTGTACAATCGACAGATGCCGCCGAGCTCAGTGAACTCGACCGCTTGGTGCTGCGGTCCAGCGAGAGCCGCACACTCTAAGTTGCTCCGGACATCAGCCACGGATCTGTTAAGCTTGTACTCGCTCAGTTCGTCTCTCTGCACAAGCCATTGGTGCTGGCTGCAGAAACTGGCGCCGCAGCAAAAAATGGCGAACACGAGCAGTGAGTAGAGCATAGCCTATAGTTTGCGAATGGGAAACTGAGTTGCCGGAAAAATTTAGGCGATGGTTAGCTGCTACCTGTGCTGCAAGAGGGCTTTTGGAAGAAGACACTTTATCTGCATTTACCCTCCATCCACAGTCAAGCTTTTGCGTTGCTAAGAAATAGTTTTTTTGCTGTCCCTGAGTGAATGTCTAAACCGTTTGGATGCCTGTTGGCAATCATGGGGAAGACTTAGCGGAGCCCAGCTGGCAACTCACAACCCAGTTTGCTGGGAGAAGAAAGCTAATTAAACCACACTGCGTGCGTGGGCCGCGTGGTGCAGGATTCCTTGCTATATTTGGTTTCCAACTCACAAAATGCATTTTTTGCCAAATTGCAAATTTGCAAAGAAGCGCTGCTTCTTGGGTTTTTGTTTGAGTGGAAACTTCCATTCCTATTACACGCAACGATTGTGTATTGTTTTAACAGAATCATTACATATTAATAAAGCCGTAGCAAGCTCCGTAGACGGAACTGTAATGAAAAAGGCTTCTCTCTGAAGGCAATTTTTGTTAAAGCTTAAACAGAAAGAAGCATTATTATTTTTAGTAGAGGCAGGGGGTTGTGTGCACCCTGGCGCACTTTAAGCGACATAGGCACACAACCGGCGAGAGGCATTGCTGCCCATTCCGCCGACTCCCCTGAGCAGGCATACAAGCGCGCGGATACGTACGCAGGCACACACTCACACAGGAGTGTACAGCGGCCCTGACTTTATTTATCGTTAGGCATGTATACTTCACTGCGCCTTGGGGGGTTGGCTCTCAAGGCCGTTAATTGCACGAGCAGAGCCAAGCCGAGATTCCAATTCAGCCCCAAATTAATGTGACTGCACTTGGAATCGAGCCTGGGTCGCTGGCACACCAGAGCAGCTGCGCTACCGCTGGGCTACGGCCCCCCTCAGAAAGAAGCATGGTTCCAACGAAATCGTGAGAGAAAAACATCAACTGAAAGGAACATACTGTATGCCATAGTGTGTCTTACCTTCTTTAGATTGTTTCAATATTGAAAACACTTTGATAATAAGCTTAGCCGTAACGCGCCTTTAAATATGCCTCCGAATTTACAGATTAAAACAAATTGCATTGTTTTCTATTTTTGTCATAAATCAAAACTATATTTAGAAAGCTATCGTAACTGAATAACTGACAATCAATAGCTAACAGGTGACAAAATGATAAATAACTGATAGACAACAGAGAACAGGTTTTAATGGTTTTAAAATAACAAATTTCGAGTTTTTAACGCGTTTTTCAGTATATATTTATGTCAGATAAAATAATAATAGAATACAAAGGCTTACAATAAAAATGTGTTCCAATTTGAAAAAAAACTTTTGTTTTCAGAAGTTATTACAAAAGAAAAAATCGAAAATTGAAAGTGATAAGAAAAATATTTACTTTTTTGCCAAGTAAATGTACTGCTTTTTTGTTCTGTACAAAGAAAATTTATTTCGAGTTCTGAATATTATGAAAAATTAATTATAGAAATCGAAGATATCCTTGACTTTATTAAAAATGACTTGGAATCTATGAACAGTAGAATTTTTTTCCATCCAAACAAACAAACAAAAAATTTTTTTGAAGTGGTTTGAAATAAGCGAATTTTAGATGACGCAACGATTTAGTGTAAACTGTTTAAAAAGTATAACATATCTTTTTACACTACTCACTAGTGCAAGTAGTTTTAGTTTAACATAGAGTAATAAAGCGAATATATATAACTATTAAATTAATAAAACTCGGACTTCAGTAGGTGCAATTATAACAAGAAAACTTTTTGATGATTTTTTACTTAAAAAGATCCCAAACTGATGAATTTATAAAACAAAAGTCTGAATTAATGCAGTAGTAAAATTCAGGGGAAATGTTCAACGAGATAAAAACTTGTGTCCGTTTTTTGAATTGTTGCGCGAGGAACACAGTTAAAAATCCTCGTACATGCGACTCAGCCGGTTCAGAGCCTCTTCAAAATCGCCATTGGCTTCCCGCAGCACTTTAGCATTGATCTCCTTCCGGTAAAATCCCATTTCTAGAAGTTTCTGCAGTTGCAGGCGTTCGCTTTGCTCGCCGCGGGGACCCCAAATGTCGCTGCTGCTGTCGCTGCTGGTCAGGTTAGACAAAGATCCTTGCTGTTGAAGAAGTCTTGGAGCAGGCGGCGGCGGCGGAAGCGGCTTCTGCTGTGGCTGTGGCGGCTGCTGCTGCTGCTGCTGAGGCGGTGGCACCCAGTTCGAAGTCTTGGGCACGTAGGCGGCCGCCAGAAGCATCGAGGGGTGAACTCGATCGGATAGCGACTGTGAGAGCAGCCTGTGCAAGCATAAATATTGGGATTTTAGTTTTATTCTCCTGACATTTGAGTGATTCTCCTGACATTTGAGTGATTCTACTGACATTTGAGTTAGTCTCCTGACATTTAAGTGATTCTACTGACATTTGAGTGATTCTACTGACATTTGAGTGATTCTACTGACATTTGAGTGATTCTACTGACATTTGAGTGATTCTACTGACAATTAAGCAATTCTTCTGATATTTGAGCTACTCACTAGGCCCGACTAGGCCTAACTACAACAATGCCCTCAATCAACTTACCGAGCGGCAACCGACTGGTTAGAAGCGTCAAAAGTGGCACTTGTACTTTTAATAGAGGCTGAAGATGCGACTGATGACTGCTGCTGTTGCTGCTGCTGCTGCTGTGGTTGCTCCCTCTGCTGCTGCTGTGGTTGCTCCCTCTGCTGCTGCTGCTGTTGTTGCTGTGGTTGCTCCCTCTGCTGCTGCTGGTGCTGTTGCTGCTGTGGTTGCTCCCTCTGCTGCTGCTGCTGTTGTTGCTGTGGTTGCTCCCTCTGCTGCTGCTGGTGCTGTTGCTGCTGTGGTTGGTCCCTCTGCTGCTGCTGATGCTGATGTTGCTGCTGCTGTGGCTGCTGCTGAGACACCGCAGCAGAAGAAATTCGAGGGGGCAGCGGAGGCGGCAACAAATTCTGAGCCCTATTATCATCATCATCAAGACTAAACGAACTTGTCAAATCCACCAGGCAATCCTCGAAGTTGCTGTTATCAAATCCGTTGTTTGGCTGAGCAGGCGCGCTGTCTGCGGGCACCAAGGTCGGTGCTACAGGCGGCGGTGTCAACGGCGCCCGAGAATCCAACACGAAACAGCTTGGCAACTCATCGTCGCTAATGAGCTCAAACGAGTTCTCGTCTGAGTCATCGACATTGGAGCCGACGCGGCGATGTTGCCAATGATGATAATCTGCTTCGGTCTGTGCAGCCGAGGTGACACCCGAACTCCAGCTGCCAGCTGTCTGGGCCAACTGCATCAAAGTCAGCGAAGCATTAATCGGCTCGCCAATATGCCTGCCCCGACGATCTTTCAATCGATAAACCGAATAAACCTGACGCAGTGGAGGCCTATTAGTAGTATCGTTAGCATTGTTGCTTGAATCTTGCTCAGCCACCGAATCGGAGCCAAGGAGAAGTGCGGACTGTTCAACAGCCGATTGAGGTGCTCGCCAGCTCAGGCAAATGATTCGAATATCGCCCTCGGGTATTGGCGGCACTGCCAGGTGAATTTCCAAAGGCATCAGGCCGCAGCTGAACACGTGCTCGAGGTAATAATCACCCGATTGAATGTTGCGACTGCTTCGGTTAATTAGTTGATAGTCTTTGCACAGCCGCTGACCATTGTCGCTCAGGTAGAATTGGCAACCGTTGGCCTGAGCCAGTTCGCGAATCTGATTGGAGAATCAAACAGTTCAATAGGGCGGTGCATTTGGCTATGCTCAACGGATTGAGTTATTCGCTTAGTACTCCATTCAGTTACTCAGTTACTCAGTCACTCAGCTACTCGGTCACTCAGTTACTTTACTCAGTCACTCATTACTCACACAGTCACTCAGCTACTCAGTCACTCAGTCACTCAGTCACTCAGTCACACAGTTACTCAGTCACTCGCTACTAAGTCACACAGTTACTCGGTCACTCAGTTACGCAGTCACTCATTACTCAGTCACAGTCACTCAGCTAGTCAGTCACTCAGTCACTCAGTTTCTCAGTCCCTCGCTCATCTTGGCACACACTCAATCAGACATTGAATCAACAATCAACGCGGAATCAGCACCCCCTATCAAAATAAAAGTTGATAGAACACGTCACTCATTAAGAAATAAAAGTTCCACAAAAAAGCATCATTGCAGGATTTGCACATATATGTTACCTCGATTTCGAATTCCTCCTCGTGAACGACCTCCAGCGTGGCATGAACACCAGCCGGCACTCCTAGAGAGCTCAGAAAGCCAGCAAATGGATTATGAGCGCTAATGCCATTCCCACCGTCACCGCCGCGAGCTAATTCGGGATTCGATATCAACGGACGAGCATTCAACGAAGCCGATATTGGTTCGTAAATTTTGATAAACAAATGATTGCGCTGTTGGTGCGGCCGGCTCGATTCGCATCTCTCGCACAGATCGTAGTCCTTGCACATGCTGGATAATGGGTACAGGATGTTATGCAGTGCTATGTAAGGCTTTACCCACTAGTGGCTAGGATTTCTTTCTGGCGTCTTTGATAGCGCCAGAATTACTGGCAAGGGGGCGCCAAAGCTACTGGCAAGGGGGCGCCAAAGCTACTGGCAAGAAGGGGGGCGCCAAAGCTACTGGCATGGGGGCGCCAGCCGCCAAAGCTACTGGCAAGGTGGCGCCAAAGCCACTGGCAAGGTGGCGCCAAAGCTACTGGCAAGAGGTGGCGCCAAAGCTACTGGCAAGGTGGCGCCAAAGCTACTGGCAAGGTGGCGCCAAAGCTACTGGCAAGGTGGCGCCAAAGCTACTGGTAAAAGGGGGCGCCAAAGCTACTGGTAAAAGGGGCGCCAAAGCTACTGGTAAAAGGGGCGCCAAAGCTACTGGTAAAAGGGGGCGCCAAAGCTAACTGGTAAAAGGGTTCGCCAAAGCTACAGGTAAAACCGGCGCCAAAGCTACTGGTAAAAGGGGGCGCCAAAGCTACTGGTAAAAGGGTTCGCCAAAGCTACTGGTAAAAGGGGGCGCCAAAGCTACTGATAAAAGGGGGCGCCAAAGCTACTGTCAAGGGGGCGCCAAAGCTACTGATAAAAGGGGGCGCCAAAGCTACTTTCAAGGGGGCGCTAAAAATCTACTGGCAAGAGGGCGCCAAAAAAGATTATTTCTCTTCATATGATCTTCAAAGCTCCTACATTAATATTTTAATTTTGTGTCATAGACATAAGTCATAGCTAATTAAATTGTATTTTTAGTTTGTCTTACCCGCACTTATAGCGCACTCCGACAATAACTGTGTTGCAATTGTCGCAGTAAACATTTTGATGTACTGGTAGAGGCAACGGAGACTGTCCGAACTGACTCTGGGCACCATTGCCAGCATTTCTAGGAGTTGAACTCTGGCTCTGCTGCTGCTGTTGATGCTGAGTAACTTCACTCGCGACGCGAGTAACAAGTCGGTTCTCGAATTTTCCCAAACTCTGCTCCACAACTAGAGTTAAATCTTCAACAAGCTTTGCATGATTAGCAGCCATTTCGTCCTGATTATTCAATGGTGCAGTTGCAGTCGATTGATTCTGCTGGCTGTTAGGGGCGAGAGGCGTTTCGCCGGTTGTTTCCGACGTAACATCAACCAACGCGAAATCCATTAGTGCATCCATGACAACACAAAATTTCTAAAGATATGCCAGATAAACAGCCGAAACTAATATTGACAATTAGGAAACACTGCGTTGGAAAAACCAGAGAAGCTGACGCAGCAAGAATTCGCAAATAACTTAAGGTTGCAAAAGCGTTGTCATGCAATTGCAATATTTACTTGCACTAAATTGAAATTAAAAATATTCACTGCTCCTAAGCTTGACGAAAATAACTTATCACAAAATGTTTTACCTTAAAATTATTTAATTATTTAGATATATATTATTACACACTTGCTTTAACTTCTGGACATTAAGCGTTGTTTTGTTTTTATCCATATTATGACATCATTTTGCTACAGAAATAATTTAAACTGTCTACTTTCACAGAAAAACGGTTCGATTAAGTTCAATCAAAATTCCATGTCAAGGTCAAGATTATAATCAGAAAACGAAACCATATAGTTTTTGTCCTCTTAGATAAATGCAGACAAAGTCAGGGTTTCTAAATTTGATAGTTTTAATGTATTAGGTCAATGACTTATAATTGCTTATTGCTGTCTAGGTTAAAAAGGACAAGGAAAGGAAACAAAACGATACCACTCTTTTATCACTCTTTTACAATAATAGGGTGATAGAACAATAATAAAAACAACAACAATATCACCCTTTTAGAGTCTAATTACAATATGTTAGGATAGTCAAATTCAAATGCTTTAGCATTCATTAATGACTACAGCTTAGTAAGTATTGTTATAATATAGTACCCACTAACCCACACCTATGGCGTTAGGCCCGGCCCTACTTGTACTTGTACTTAATAGTTCTAATTGTTAAAATGGCTTTTGGCTTTGATATTTAATAGATCAAATTTTTATTTATTATTAATGATCTTAAACTAATGTATAAACTTTAGCTAAGTTTTAAAAATGAAAACAAAATAGTTTTGATATTTACATTAGTAAAGTAAATTAAATTAATGTCCTAAATATATTCTTGACTTATTATTAGTATTTAAATCTATATGAGCTAATTTTAAGAAAAATGTTTTAATTCAAATGAATATATCTTCATTTCATTAAAAATCTAAGATATGCACAAAAAATGGATTGAACTATCTTGACTCTTAGGCAAGCAAATCTATGAATATAAATTAAGAATATACATTGCCTATTATGCCATTTTATAAAGACTTGCACATAGTTTAGTTATACTAATATTTTTTTAAGTTTTGCAATATAGCAATTTATAATAATCAAGTTTTATATATTGTTTATCATTATTATTTTTTTTTGAATGAATGCATAACCCCTTGATTTATACCAGTTGTGTGACTTACTTTTTAACCAAAAATGCAACTTATATATGAAAAGCTTATGCAAAAATGAATGTAATATAATTATGAGTAAATGGCAAGAGTAACTACCTATAGCTATATTACAAAGGCTAAATGTTTTATCATCTAATTAGTTTTATCTCTGCATTTTTAAGTGACTTTTTTGTAACTTACTTTGGCTAGGCCCTTTACTAGTTGGTCCAATTAACTGGCTTGATTGAGTATTTTATATATATATATATATATATTGTTTTGTATATTCTAGCCTAAAATAAACTTGTTATCAAATTAAATCAATTAGTTATAGGCCCAATGTAATGGTAGATAAAAAGCATGTCCAATGTAGATACTTTAGTAAAATATAGCAATGTTTTTTAAACTTTTGCATCTAAATTTGTATTAAAACCTTTATTAGATAGGTATGAAATAAGTATTAAATAATACATGATTGTTTTGAGTTGGTAAATGGTAAATAGGTTTAAAAAAAGTGAGCTTCAAAAAATATAACATTGAATATAGTAAAAACTGCATAATAAGTATATTATCAAGAAACATAATTCAATTTTATGATCATGCATATGCAACCTATAAAGTTATACCTGCTTTGCAACTTTGTAATTTACTTAAAAATAAAGCAAAATTGATTTAAAAAACTTGTCAATTTTGCAATTTGCCTTTAGTCTATCTTAATTTATATATGAAAGATTAAATAGGCTAGCAGTCAATTGTACATGTGCATTTATAATCTTTATTGCAACCTAAAAATATTCAAATATGCCAGACAAAAATGCAAAAATATATGTCATAAAAAGTCCTTTCTTTCTTTGTTAATGATAATTAAGCCTTTTATACAAAAATATAAATATTTTAACATTTCTTTTAAGTTCTATTTTAAATGCTATTGCATTTTTTATATTTATATCCATTTTATTAGAAGAAATTTAGTTTATTAGTTAGTCTAGGCTATGTGCAATATAGATCTGTTTTTGTTAAAAAGTCTAGATCATAGGTAGGCTCTAGTTTCAAAATACCTAAACTTATTCTAAATTTATTGAATTGTATTTTCTTAAATTCAATAATTAAAAAAAACCTAGCTATAATATTATATACATATATTATGATAAACAAATGTGGTAAAATGTTGATTGATTTATTTATTTACAATTTCTGATAGACAATAATGCATTGGGCATGCTAAGAAGTTTCTATTTAATTTGCATTCAAAATTATTTATGGGCAACTATGTTATGTATATGCCCATAAACAACTGGTGTGCACTTTTAGAGCTTCCATATAAAAATTAGTAGACCAAAGCTCATTGAATTGATTTACACTATCTTTGTTTCTACCTTAAATGGAAAAATGATTCTTAGTCATCAAGAAGGAAAGAATGTTTCTATTCACCTATTGGATGGCAATACAATGTCAATTTTTGTGCGGGTAAGTGGGCTTGACAAATTATTTGACTTATTATTTGTCAATTCTTTGTATTTGTCTGCAAAGATTGCTTTCTTGAAATATAAGTTCTGTAATTCTATTTCTCTTATATCCCAGAGCCTATGGAGTCCCAGTTCTCAAGTCAGGAGTCCCTTCAGACTCTCTGTGGAGTCCCAGTTCTCAAGTCAGGAGTCCCTTCAGACTCTGTGGAGTCCCAGTTCTCAAGTCAGGAGTCCCTTCAGACTCTCTGTGGAGTCCCAGTTCTCAAGTCAAGAGTCCCTTCAGACTCTGTGGAGTCCCAGTTCTCAGGTCAAGAGTCCCTTCAGACTCTCTGTGGAGTCCCAGTTCTCAAGTCAGGTGTCCCTTCAGATTCTCTGTGGAGTCCCAGTTCTCAAGTCAGGAGTCCCTTCAGACTCTCTGTGGAGTCCCAGTTCTCAGGTCAAGAGTCCCTTCAGACTCTCTGTGGAGTCCCAGTTCTCAAGTCAGGAGTCCCTTCAGACTCTCTGTGGAGTCCCAGTTCTCAGGTCAAGAGTCCCTTCAGACTCTCTGTGGAGTCCCAGTTCTCAAGTCAAGAGTCCCAGTTCTCAGGTCAAGAGTCCCAGTTGTCAGGTCAAGAGTCCCTTCAGACTCTCTGTGGAGTCCCAGTTCTCAAGTCAGGAGTCCCTTCAGACTCTCTGTGGAGTCCCAGTTCTCAGGTCAAGAGTCCCAGTTCTCAGGTCAAGAGTCCCTTCAGACTCTCTGTGGAGTCCCAGTTCTCAGGTCAAGAGTCCCAGTTCTTAAGTCAAGAGTCCCAGTTCTCAAGTCAAGAGTGCCAGTTCTCAGGTCAAGAGTCCCAGTTCTCAGGTCAAGAGTCCCAGTTGTCAGGTCAAGAGTCCCTTCAGACTCTCTGTGGAGTCCCAGTTCTCAGGTCAAGAGTCCCAGTTCTCAGGTCAAGAGTCCCAGTTCTCAGGTCAAGAGTCCCAGTTCTCAGGTCAAGAGTCCCAGTTCTCAGGTCAAGAGTCCCTTCAGACTCTCTGTGGAGTCCCAGTTCTCAAGTCAGGAGTCCCTTCAGACTCTCTGTGGAGTCCCAGTTCTCTGGTCAAGAGTCCCTTCAGACTCTCTATGGAGTCCCAGTTCTCAGGTCAAGAGTCCCTTCAGACTCTCTGTGGAGTCCCAGTTCTCAGGTCAAGAGTCCCAGTTCTTAAGTCAAGAGTCCCAGTTCTCAAGTCAAGAGTGCCAGTTCTCAGGTCAAGAGTCCCAGTTCTCAGGTCAAGAGTCCCAGTTGTCAGGTCAAGAGTCCCTTCAGACTCTCTGTGGAGTCCCAGTTCTCAGGTCAAGAGTCCCAGTTCTCAGGTCAAGAGTCCCAGTTCTCAGGTCAAGAGTCCCAGTTCTCAGGTCAAGAGTCCCTTCAGACTCTCTGTGGAGTCCCAGTTCTCAAGTCAGGTGTCCCTTCAGATTCTCTGTGGAGTCCCAGTTCTCAAGTCAGGAGTCCCTTCAGACTCTCTGTGGAGTCCCAGTTCTCAGGTCAAGAGTCCCTTCAGACTCTCTATGGAGTCCCAGTTCTCAGGTCAAGAGTCCCAGTTCTCAGGTCAAGAGTCCCTTCAGACTCTCTATGGAGTTCCAGTTCTCAAGTCCCAGAGTCCCTGGAGGAGTCCCAACTAATAGATGTACATTCTGTGAATTATAATAAACATGACCAATTCGTCAATCAATTGCCCAGCCCCGTCTCCTCGTCAGCGAGCTGCTGGATTTAGTCGCCTCACATTACGATCTTGGCGCTGACCGTTGCTACTTTGGTTTCTGCTGTTACTATGGCAACCAAACTGGCTCTGGCTTCTCAGCGGCGGCAGCCACAACAACTAACGGTGTTATAAACTCTTCGCTAGTTGATTTGGGGACGGAATTTTGGTTGCCAGGCGGAGCTCGAGTACTCGACCACGAGCTGTGCCGTCAGCAAAGCCAGCCTCAGCTTATGTTTCGCGTTAAATTCTATCCATTGAGCTACTCCAGAATCGAGAACCGGTCGGCTTTGCAATTGTTCTACCTGCAGTGCCGGCAGCTGTTACTGCGGGGCAGACTGCACTGCGGATGCGATCTGGATCTGTTTAATCTGGCAGCGCTGGCTCTGCAGATCGAGCTGGGCGATTTTGATAGGTAAGAATTTTTTATTTGTGCGCTCGTCTGATCTTTGATATTGTGTTTTTATTGTGATAATCGTTAGGGACTTTTATGATTATCGATCGGGACTTTTATGATAATCGATCAGGGCCTTTTATGATTATCGATCAGGCCTTTTATGATTATCAATCAGGATTTCTGTGATTATCGATCGGGATTTCTATGATTAACGATCGGGACTTTTATAATTATCGATTCGGACTTTTATGATTATCGATGGGATTTTTATGATTATCGATCGGGATTTTTATGATTATCGATCGGGATTTCTATGATTATCGATCGGGACTTTTATAATTATCGATTCGGACTTTTATGATTATCGATGGGATTTTTATGATTATCGATCGGGATTTTTATGATTATCGATCGGGATTTCTATGATTATCGATCGGGACTTTTATAATTATCGATCGTTTCTTAATAATTATCGATCGGGACTTTTATGATTATCGATCGTTTCTTAATGATTATCGATCGGGACTTTTATAATTATCGATCGGGACTTTTATGATTATCGATCGGGACTTTTATGATTATCGATCGGGATTTTTATGATTATCGATCGGGACTTTTATGATTCTCGACCGACACTTTATAATTATCGATCGGGACTTTAATGATTATTGATCGGGATTTTGTGATTATCGATTGAGACTTAACGAGTCAGGAAGCAGGATTCAGAGAATTTAGATTGTGTCTAGAAGATATGAGAAGTTTTTTACACCAAACAATTATTTACACTCGCCCAGCTTAGCCAATTAAAAGCTTTCACTTCATTTTTTCGTTTATTTTTTTGTGCGCAATAATATAGCTAAAATTTAACAACGCAAACTGGTAAGTCTGGAAAAAACGTTTTGCTACAATACAAAAAAGCGCATTAAAGAATATAACGCGTTAAATAAATTTAAAATATACTGGAATAAATGACGGACTCGATGCGGAGGTATTGGCTGCCCACTGAGGTCTAACTGAGTGGGTATCTGTGGCCTACTGCAGGTCTAACTGAGTGGGTATCTGTGGCCTACTGCAGGTCTAACTGATTGGATATCTGTGGCCTACTGCAGGTCTAACTGATTGGGTATCTGTGGCCTACTGCAGGTCTAACTGATTGGGTATCTGTGGCCTACTGCAGGTATAACTGAGTGGGTATCTGTGACCTACTGCAGGTCTAACTAAGGGGATATCTGTGACCTACTGCAGGTCTAACTAAGAGGATAACTGTGGCCTACTGCAGGTCTAACTAAGGGGATATCTGTGACCTACTGCAGGTCTAACTGAGAGGATATCTGTGACCTACTGCAGGTATAACTAAGGGGATATCTGTGACCTACTGCAGGTCTAACTGAGAGGATATCTGTGACCTACTGCAGGTATAACTAAGGGGATATCTGTGACCTACTGCAGGTCTAACTGAGAGGATATCTGTGACCTACTGCAGGTATAACTAAGGGGATATCTGTGACCTACTGCAGGTCTAACTGAGAGGATACCTGTGACCTACTGCAGGTCTAACTAAGGGGATATCTGTGACCTACTGCAGGTCTAACTAAGGGAATATCTGTGACCTACTGCAGGTCTGACTGAGTGGGTATCTGTGACCTACTGCAGGTCTAACTAAGGGGATATCTGTGACCTACTGCAGGTCTAACTAAGGGGATATCTGTGACCTACTGCAGGTCTAACTGAGGGGGTATCTGTGGCCTACTGCAGGTCTAACTGAGGGGGTATCTGTGGCCTACTGAAGGTCTAACTGAAAGAGTAGCCGTAGGTTTTTAAACAAACTACCCGAAGAGGATTACAATAACAGCACTATTCCTGAGTACATATTATTATTGATGCAGGCCAACAACTTCTGTATCGATTCATCAACGATTTACAGTAATATATAATGCATATAATATGAAGCCTTGCATTGCATGCCCCTGCTCATGGCTTGGCTAAAAAATCCAATTAAGTCATATTCATTAATTATTGCTAGTATATTCATCTAGCCCTCCTTATTTCATTATTATTCGTACAATAATAATATTCATTGGACATCTCTTTACAATCATCGTTTGTTAAATAATTTGCATAGGGAATGTGAAGCCTATTTTGTTTTATGATCATATCTGCATGTATTTATATTTATAGTTATTAAAGGGTTTCTCCCTGTGTAATTCTATGCTTATATAATCGTTTGCTAAACAAATGTTGCAAATTCTATGTTTACAGCGAAGAGACCGCTATGAGGGAACTCAAACAGCTTCCCGTGTTCCCTTTGAGTCTGCTGATGAGGCATCCTTCGTTGGAGTATTGGTGAGTTTGTTTAAACTGATTCGATGCTTTTCGTTTGTTTTTATTAGAATAAAAATGTCTAAGCCTCTTTTTTTCTAGGACACTTCCCAGATTATCTATTGTGTTTTCTAAGAAATCACTGCCCTGTTTATCTATTGGGAGTTCTGAGTAACCACACTGTCCCGATAATCTATTAGTATTTCTAAGAAACCAAACTGCCCTGATAGTCTATTGTGATTTCTAAGAAACTACACTATTGGGATTTCTACGAAACACACTATTGGGATTTCTAAGAAATCACACTATAGGGATTTCTAAGAAACTACACTACTGGCATTTCTAAGAAACCTCACTATTGGGATTTCTAAGAAACCACAATATTGGGATTTCTAAGAAAACACAATATTGGGATTTCTAAGAAAACACACTATTGGGATTTCTAAGAAACCACAATATTGGGATTTCTAAGAAACCACACTCCCCGAGAATCAATTAAGATTTTTAAGACGCCATACTCGATATTTTTTATTTCTAAGAAACCACAGTGCCCCGAAACCTATTTGATTTCTAAGAAACCGCGCTCTATTGGTCGAGTGTATTTCTAAGAAACCAAATCCTTGGTATTTTTAAGAAACCGGACTCTATCGGTATTTCAAAGAAACCATGCTGCACCGAAACCTATTGAGATAAAAAAACTGCATTTCCCAATTATCTAATAGGATTTCTAAGAACCCAATAGGGATCTATAAAGATTTACAAGAAGCTTATAAAATGATTTCTAAAGCCACTTAGCCACTTCTTTGATTAACAAGCTGTATTAATCCAAGTCTAATCCCACCTATTCACTCTGCAGCGAGAAGCAGACGGTCGCCTACTATAAAGTCCTCTCGGGTATGTCTAGAACGGACGCCCTGTACTCTTATTTGCGCTTGGCGAGCGAGCAGTCAAACTACGGCCAGACTCTGTTCGCGGTGCAAGACTCAGCCGGTCTGCCCTGGTGGCTTGGCGTCGGACTCCGCGGCCTGGCTCTGTTCGACCACGGCGACAGGCAGAATCCAAGGCAGACTCTGGACTGGCCCGCTCTGGAAAATGTCTTTCATAGGGACCGGCGGGTGTGCTTCGATGTGCACTGCGACCCGCGGAGGTGGGTGCACTCTGTCTGTCTGTCTGTCTGTGTGTCTGTCTGTGTATCTGTGTGTCTGTGTGTCTGTCTGTGTGTCTGTCTGTCTGTGTGTCTGTCTGTGTGTCTGTCTGTCTGTGTGTCTGTCTGTGTCTGTCTGTCTGTGTGACTGTGTGTCTGTCTGTATGTCTGTCTGTCTGTCTGTCTGTCTGTCTGTCCGTCTGTCAATATGTGAGTCTGTTTGTCTGTGTCTATCTGTCTGTGTCTATCTGTCTGTGTCAGTCCGCCTGTACATCACAGTGGCCCTGCAGCCAGTGCCCCTACTATGCAACAGCAGCCAGCAGATAGCTGAACTGAATCAGTAAACAGTTCTCACGCTCACTTATCGATTGCTTTACATTAGTGCGCACAAAGTCTTGAATCTGCTTTAATAATGAGTTTGCTTTTTAGCTAGGTTGAAATTATAACAAGTTATAAAAATGGAATTGAAACTTCGGTGTTTACCCACTAGGTCAAATGTATATTGAAGTTTTCTAAGGCCGTGAGAACAGTTGCGGTTGGGTCTACCGGTAGGAAGGGAGGCAGGCTTAGCCACCCTCCTTCCCTGTGTGCTGACTATGGCGTGCTGACTGTGGTATTTCTAAAAATAGCAACAGAAGTTTGTTAAAGCCTGGCTTAGCCTAGGTGTTATTTATAAATTCTCTTAGCGGCAAGTTCACTTTCTTTTACACTTGAGGTTAATTCACACGTGTGTATAAATATTCTCGAATATTTTTCTCGCTTCATTTGCATGAATTCTGTCATTAATACGGTTTTGAACTGATCTAGTTTGTACTTGTAACTTCATCAAATTTATAAATACCAAGGGATCGTCTTATTAGTTACTTTAGCGTACCACTCATCTGGTAAACGCATTTTATCACTTGCGTATTCATTCACTCACTTACTCATTCACTCACTCACCCATTCAATCATTCACTCACTTATTTACTCATTTATTCACTCATTCACTCACTCATTCATTCACACACTCATTCATTCACACACTCATCCATTCACACATTCATTCACTCACATAATTCACTCACATAATTCACCTACTCATTCACTTCACTCACTCACTCACTCACTCACTCATTACTCACTCATCACTCACTCATCACTCACTCACTCACTCACTCACTCATACTCACTCACTCATACTCACTCATCACTCACTTATCACTTACTCATCACTCACTCACTCATCACTCACTCGTCACTCACTCACTCATCACTCACTCACTCATCATTCACTCACTCATCACTCACTCATCACTCACTCACTCATCACTCACTCACTCATCACTCACTCATCACTCACTCACTCATCACTCACTCACTCATCACTCACTCATCACTCACTCATCTAATTAATAACTCATAAAGTCATGAACTTCTGAACTCAGTCCCTCACCGGATGAATAATTTAAACAATATCAATAATTCATGAATTCGATAAACCAACAGTGGAATAATCGCCCCCCTCACCAAAACCCTCTGGCCACGCAGGCAGTCCATGAGTCGCTGGCTCAGTCCCTGCCGCAGCGGTCAGGCGCCGGCCACCCTCACCCTGAACACAGAGTCGCCAGCAATGGCCAGAAATCTGTTCAACTTTGCCGTCTCGCAGCACAAATTCGCCTTAGACATTGGCGCCGAACATCCAGTCGAAATGTCCACAGCCGCTGCTGCAGTTTCCGTGGCAACGGCGGCCGCTGCTGCCGCATTTGCAGCCGTGTCTGGAGGGGGCGGCGGCGTAGGTGGCGCTGGTAGTAGAAGAAGCAGCATTGAGCAGGTAAAATTTTCACCTTGGTTTTCAGGTGTTGCTTTTTGTGTTGTCTTAATTAACGTGTGTGTTTGTTAGATGTTACTCGGTTGACGATTAGACATTTTAGAATTTTAGGAGACCGGTTTTTCCGAAGAAATACACTACGGAGGGAGATGAGAGGTTTTCATTTTTTAGCACAAAATATTGTTACTGCTTTCGATAGGAGGCAGACCCAGAGTTTATCTTTGATATGTTGTGCCTTTGTTATAGCTCTATTGATATTCATAAAGCTTTTTTGTTCAGAAAGTTAGGATTCTCGGTAAATGTTTATTCTATATAAAAGGTGAAAACCTCCTATATAGCGCCAATCGCATGTTACAATACTGAAACTAAACAGTGCCATACAGAAGCCTCCTACTAAAATCCTTCGATTATCCATTAATAATATAGCAAACACTACTAGCATGTTTACTGACAGAGTTGTGATTCTTTTTTTAACAACAAACAATATCTCTGCAACACGAAATCTCCAGCTATCAAAGGCTGTGAGATTGCTTCGCAGTTCGTCCAGGCGTTATTCTTTGGTAAGGAGAGGAGAAAAATCGAATTTCATAATTTTTAGTCATTCATTGAGACGGGCAGATTTTTAGTCCTTGGATTTTATTGAATTTTTTGTATATTATTATTGAAATGTTTTTCTATTGACAATCATTTCTACTAACAGTAATATAACAATAAATTTCTGACTTGATTCGTGGTTTTTCCTACATATACTACTGAGTGCGGCAGAGTGTTGAGCAGTGTTGAAATTAGCGTTCACAATGGTTTGATTAATTTATGCTGGCAATAAAACAAGTCGTGCCAATTTGCTTGCTGATTGATTACCGCAGAGGCGCAAGCTATTCTCTTCTGTTGAAAATTTGGTAAGATTATTAAGCGCATTTATCCAAGATGTCATAGTATTACACATTTTTATTGCTTAATCTTAATCTGATCTAAGCTTCCACTGACATGTACTTATTTTTAATGAGTTCGCTTTTTAATATGCATCAATTGTTAATTATTGGAGCTCTGCAGTTTAATTATGCACATTGGTTTACAATCGTATTTGCGCACTATTGCACCCTTTAGTTATTGACACCGTGAATAGCCACTCTGAATTGTCAATTAGGCCACTGAAGAGTCACTGTAATGGTCACTGACTTAGGTCACTGAAGAGTCACTGACTTAGGTCACTGAAGAGTCACTGACTTAGGTCACTGAAGAGTCACTGACTTAGGTCACTAAAGAGTCACTCTGATGGTCACTCAGGATACTTAATGTCACTCCAATGGTCACTCAGGCTACTTAATGTCACTCCAATGGTCACTCAGGCTACTTAGTGTCACTCCGATTGTCATTCAGGCTACTTAGTGTCACTCCAATGGTCACTCAGGCTACTTAGTGTCACTCCAATGGTCACTCAGGCTAATTAATGTCATTCCAATGGTTACTCAGGCTACTTAGTGTCACTCCAATGGTCACTCAGGCTACTAAGTGTCACTCAAATGGTCACTCAGGCTACTTAATGTCACTCCAATGGTCACTCAGACTACTTAGTGTCATCTTATTAGCAATCAAATGGTTTATTTGAGAGTTTATATTGTTTATACTCACTACCACACTAGGCCGGCACCGCAGCCTCTTTCGCCTCCGGCGTCAATCGGTTCAGCAGCGGCAGCTACGCGGAAGCCGCGGAGGAGGACATTCCCGAAGACGATGATTCGCCGTGCGATCGGCGGCCGCCGCCGATGTTCACCCGCGCCGACGATGCCGCGTCTGGCGCTACGGCTGCGGACTGGCCTGAGCAACTGCGGCAGAGGAGCAGCGGCAGGGGCCCGGCTAGTCATCTGCGCGAGCTCAAGCGGTCTGGCAGGCTGGCCATGTGTAAGCTGCCTGTCTCTGGCCCTGCTGTCTCTGGCCCTGCTGTCTCTGGCCCTGCCCCCTCTGGCCCTGCCCCTCTGGCCCTGCCCCCTCTGGCCCTGCCCCCTCTGGCCGTGCCCCCTCTGGCCCTGCCCCCTCTGGCCCTGCCCCTCTGGCCCTGCCCCCTCTGGCCCTGCCCCCTCTGGCCGTGCCCCCTCTGGCCCTGCCCCCTCTGGCCGTGCCCCCTCTGGCCCTGCCCCCTCTGGCCCTGCCCCCTCTGACCCTCTGTCTCTGCCTCTCCTTCTCCCTCTCCTTCTCCCTCTCCCTCTGCCTCTGCCTCTGCCTCTGCCTCTGCCTCTGCCTCTCCCTGTCCTTCTCCCTCCCCTTCTCCATCCCTTCTCTCTCTGCCTCCCCTTCTCCATCCCTTTATCTCTCCCCTCCACTTCTCCATCCCTCTATCTCCCCCTCCACTTCTCCAACTCCTCTACATTTCTCCGCTCCTCCTAAACCTCTCGTTCTTCTGCCTCAGCATTTTGCTCATTATGGTCATGTAATTGCATGTACTGCTGTCGCTGTACACAGACACAGACAGTCCGCTATATTCATCTTTCTAAAGTTTATTAGAAACTTTAGAAAGTACATTTAACATTGGTATCGATACATTTAAGTACTTTCAATAGTTAATTTAGCTGTGATATAGCTCGTACATCCTTCTTATGGATCGTGTTTAGCCACCAATTGGTGTATGACTTAACCTTCTTACCTTCCAAACCCGAACCAGTTCGCAGCTCTCAGTCTGTGAATCGCGATCAGAAAATTATGCAAGCCAATTCTACTAGCGATCTGCGCCTATTGGCCACCGCCCAGCACCATCAGCAGCACCATAATTCCGCTGCCTTTGATGGCTCCGCTGCCGCCGCAGCAGCATCTGCTGGGCCAGTGGAAGACAGCCATCATTCTCTGCCGGGTTCACAGCGCAGCTCCAGCTCCGATCTGATGCTGGCTACGTCGGCGGCGGCATCGGCTGCGGCGTCCATGTCGGCGATCTCGGCCGATCGGGCCACACGCTTGGATCCGGCCGCCTGCTTCACCCTGCGGCGGGTTGGCCGGACAGCGGCGGCTGCGGCTTCCGCTGCTGGCGGTTCCGCCGGACTGTCCGGATTGGAGCCACAGGCCGAGCATCAGCGCCGGCTGCTGCGCTATCACGAGTTGCGCAGCCTGCTGGCCGATTTGAAGGCTCAGCGCGACGCTAAACAGCTGGAGCTGCGGCGGCTCACCGCTCAGGAGAGGGTGAGAGCGGCTGCCTGCGTCTGGTGTGGTTTCTGGTGTCTGCTGTTGTGTCTGCCTGTCTGGTGTCTGCTGTCTGCCTGTCTGGTGTAGTGTCTGCCTGTCTGCTGTTGTGTCTGCCTGTCTGCTGTTGTGTCTGCCTGTCTGGTGTCTGCTGTCTGCCTGTCTGCTGTAGTGTCTGCCTGTCTGCTGTAGTGTCTGCCTGTCTGCTGTTGTGTCTGCCTGTCTGCTGTATTGTCTGCCTGTCTGCTGTAGTGTCTGCCTGTTTGGTGTCTGCTGTCTGCTGTAGTGTCTGCCTGTCTGCTGTAGTGTCTGTCTGTCTGCTGTAGTGTCTGCCTGTCTGCTGTAGTGTCTGCCTGTCTGCTGTAGTGTCTGCCTGTCTGCTGTTGTGTCTGCCTGTCTTTTGTTGTGTCTGCCTGTCTGCTGTTGTGTCTGCCTGTCTTTTGTTGTGTCTGCCTGTCTGCTGTAGTGTCTGCCTGTCTGGTGTCTGCTGTCTGCCTGTCTGCTGTAGTGTCTGCCTGTCTGGTGTCTGCTGTCTGCCTGTCTGCTGTAGTGTCTGCCTGTCTGGTGTCTGCTGTCTGCCTGTCTGCTGTATAGTGTCTGCCTGTCTGCTGTAGTGTCTGCCTGTCTGCTGTAGTGTCTGTCCGTCTGCTGTAGTGTCTGCCTGTCTGCTGTAGTGTCTGTCCGTCTGCTGTAGTGGCTGCCTGTCTGCTGTAGTGTCTGCCTGTCTGCCTGTCTGCTGTAGTGTCTGTCCGTCTGCTGTAGTGTCTGCCTGTCTGCTGTAGTGTCTGCCTGTCTGCTGTAGTGTCTGCCTGTCTGCTGTAGTGTCTGCCTGTCTGCCTGTCTGCTGTAGTGTCTGTCCGTCTGCTGTAGTGTCTGCCTGTCTGCTGTAGTGTCTGTCCGTCTGCTGTAGTGGCTGCCTGTCTGCTTTAGTATCTGCCTGTCTGACTGTCCATCCTCGAGTCTGTCCGTGCCAGTCAGTAAAAATCGGTCAAAATACCCCCCCCCCCGAATTCCAGGCGCTGACTCAGGGCGTGTCCGCAGTTCCCGCCGCGGCCTCCCGCAGCCAGGACTCCGGTCTCTCGTCAGCTGGTAAATCGAATTCTCAGTCTTCTCTGGCGGCGGCCGCCAGTAAATCTATTGAGAAGTGCGTCTCAACTCAGTTCTTGTTGGCTGTGGACTCGCAAAAGTCTGCAGCGGACACAATGTCATCTTGCGGCTCCGATCTTACTCTCGAGGTATGATTTTTATCGAACAATATGCCATTTTTTGTCTTAGCAACCAGTAGCGTAGGTGGTTATCCCCTTAGCAACCGACTATCTAGAAATCATTTCCCTGGCAACCGGTCATCTAAGAATCATTTCCCTAGCAACTGGTCTCTTAAATTCTTCCCCTTAGCAACTGGTCACCTAAGGACCATCCCCTTAGCAACTGGCCACCTGAGAATCATCTCCTTAGCAACTGGTAACCTAAGAATCATCCCCTTAGCAACTCGTTACCTAAGAATTATCCCCTTAGCAACTGGTCACCTAAGGACCATCCCCTTAGCAACTGGTCACCTAAGAATCATCTCTTTAGCAACTGGTCACCTAAGAATCATCCCCTTAGCAACTGGTCACCTAAGAATCATCCCCTTAGCAACTGGTCACCTAAGAATCATCCCCTTAGCAACTGGTCACCTAAGCATCATCCCCTTAGCAACCGGCAACCTAAGCATCATCCCCTTAGCAACCATTGGCATTTTTACTCGATAGCAGCCATTCTCTTCAGCTGGAAGAGCTTCAACAGGAAATAGCGGTGCAAAAAGCGGTAGTCGAGGCTCAAACCAGGCTCTATCGAGAATCGAAGGCGTCTCGTCAGTCAAAACAGTTGCGCAAGCAGCGGCATATGGAGTACCAGCAGGCTCTTGATAAGGTAAGCCTTTTATTTGTTATAGTAGGTGCATATAATATATTCCTAATGTAAATTGTGTTTA
This sequence comes from Macrostomum lignano, assembly GCA_002269645.1. Taxonomy (NCBI): domain Eukaryota; kingdom Metazoa; phylum Platyhelminthes; family Macrostomidae; genus Macrostomum; species Macrostomum lignano. The sequence continues at coordinate 188,930 of NIVC01000130.1, forward strand.
CACTTTACTCTCCAGCTATCTAACTTGAATGCCAAGATGCAACAGCTCAGAGGTAAACTCTCCGAACAGGAGACCGCTAATTCAGTTGCTATGGCAACTGCGGCGGCTGATTCGGCAAACGATTCGCAATACAGTTCGTCGCTAATGTACAATAGCAGCAGCCCGATGACTACTAATTGTATAGGCTCGTCCTCCGAGCATTTCACCATTGTGGCGCCAACGCCTAGAACAGTGAGTTTCGATTTGACTACTTAGTATGTTTTTTCAGTAGTGTAGTTAGCGTATTGTAGTAACTACCTTTTCAAGCTTATTTTCCTTATATTTCTACTTTAGTAAGTAGAGTAGCTCGAAGTATACTTCTGCGATTCGCTACACCTTTCAAAACACGCTTGTCTTTTTTGTAATATTTTTCAATGAAACTTTACAAGGGCTATAGCTTAAAGTGGGAAATGATTGTAATTGTCTATGGCTTGAAGTGGGAAATAATTGCAATTGTCTATGGCTCGAAGTGGTAATTGATTACAATTGTCTATGGCTTGAAGTGGTAATTGATTAACAGTTGTCTATGGCTTGAAATGGGAATTGATTACAGTTGTCTATGGCTTAAAGTGGGAATTATTGCAGTTGTCTATGGCTTGAAGTGGGAATTTATTGCAGTTGTCTATGGCTTGAAGTGGGAATTAGTTGCAATGGTCCAATTGCTTGAAGTGGGAATTGATTGTAATTGTCTAAGTTTTGAAGCGGAAAATTATTGCAATTGTCTATGGCTTGAAGTGGAAAATGATTGCAATTGTCTATGGCTTGAAGAGGGAAATTGATGGTTAATTATTTTTTATTAAGATTTCAGTGTATTTTCCAGTTACATGTAGTTGCTTGTTTTCAGAATAACATTGTCCCGATATTTCTACTTAGTAAGTAGATTAGTTAGTATATTAACTTCACGTTCTTAACTGTCTATATTAAATCATAGTAACCGTGTATTTTCCGTACCGAATATCTAGACAAAAAGTTCCAATGCCAAGCAGTCGATGTCGGTTGATCGAGTTGTACAATCAACTCGAAAAAAAGCGTCATTCTCTTCTGTACTGAGAAAGTCGTCATTTTATTCCATTGGCAGGAGCGCAGTACAGGTGGTACAGTTGTGTATACATGTACATATTATAGGGTTTATTTATTTCTTTTTAGACATTGTTCAGTTCTTGTCACATCTTTGCAGATTGTTGGGGGGGGTAATAAAAACAACGACAAATTTTACATCAAGGTTTTGTGTTTTTTTTTATCCCAAAAAAATTGTATTATGATAAGTTGTAAATTTTAATGAAATATTTGATTTTCAAAATCAACCCACAGCTTCTGTCTGGCCAGGCTGTGGACCACAATGGCGCAGGTTCCGGGGATTCGAGCAGGGGCTCCTCGTCAAGGTCTATTGCTTCTGGAAGCGCCAAGTGAGTGTCTGCATCCTGCAGTTATCGACCAACTGAGTACCTACCGGTATCAATTATCTACCTGAGAATCTACCCGCTTATCTACCTGAGAATCAATTATCTACTTCAGAATCTACCCGCTTATCTACCTGAGAATCAATTGTCTACCTGAGAATTAATTATCTACCTGAGAATCAATTATCTACTTGAGAATCAATTGTCTACCTGACAATAAATTATCTACCTGAGAATCAATTATCAACCTGAGAATCAATTGTCTACCTGAGAATCAATTATCTACCTGAGAATCAATTATCTACTTCAGAATCTACCCGCTTATCTACCTGAGAATCAATTATCAACCTGAGAATCAATTATCTACCTGAGAATCAATTGTCTACCTGACAATAAATTATCTACCTGAGAATCAATTATCTACCTGAGAATCAATTGTCTACCTGACAATAAATTATCTACCTGAGAATCAATTATCTACCTGAGAATCAATTGTCTACCTGACAATAAATTATCTACCTGAGAATCAATTATCTACCTGAGAATCAATTATCAACCTGAGAATCAATTATCTACTTCAGAATCTACCCGCTTATCTACCTGAAAATCAATTATCAACCTGAGAATCAATTATCTACCTGAGAATTAATTATCTACCTGAGAATCAATTGTCTACCTGAGAATTAATTATCTACCTGAGAATCAATTATCTACTTCAGAATCTACCCGCTTATCTACCTGAGAATCAATTATCAACCTGAGAATCAATTATCTACCTGAGAATCAATTGTCTACCTGACAATAAATTATCTACCTGAGAATCAATTATCTACCTGAGAATCAATTGTCTACCTGACAATAAATTATCTACCTGAGAATCAATTATCTACCTGAGAATCAATTATCAACCTGAGAATCAATTGTCTACCTGAGAATCAATTATCTACCTGAGAATCAATTATCTACCTGAGAATCAATTATCTACCTGACAATAAATTATCTACCTGAGAATCAATTATCAACCTGAGAATCAATTATCTACCTGAGAATCAATTATCAACCTGAGAATCAATTATCTACCTGAGAATCAATTATCTACCTGACAATAAATTATCTACCTGACAATAAATTATCTACCTGAGAATCAATTATCTACCTGAGAATCAATTATCAACCTGAGAATCAATTATCTACCTGAGAATCAATTGTCTACCTGACAATAAATTATCTACCTGAGAATCAATTATCTACCTGAGAATCAATTATCAACCTGAGAATCAATTGTCTACCTGAGAATCAATTATCAACCTGAGAATCAATTGTCTACCTGAGAATCAATTGTCTACCTGACAATAAATTATCTACCTGAGAATCAATTATCAACCTGAGAATCAATTGTCTACCTGAGAATCAATTGTCTACCTGACAATAAATTATCTACCTGAGAATCAATTATCTACCTGAAATCATTTAGAAGTAAATATCACGGATTATTATTTCTAAGAAACAATTTATCCAATTTCTCCCATCCCAACATTCAGACACAGCTCCCAGTCGCAGTACCATCAGCAGCCGCAGCAGCCGCTCCATCAATACTCTGTCCAGCCTCCGGCGCAACAGCAGCAGCAGCACAGAGTCACCCAATCGAGCTTGGACTCGGGTTTCCAAGACTCCAGCTTCCATCTACCCGTTGTTGGTAGTTCGCATCACCTCGTAGCTGCATCTGCTCGACTGTCGGTCACTTCGTCATCTTCCGCTTCGGCAGCAGCGCCGGATTACAGGATTCTGCAACAGCAGCAACAGCAGCAATACCAGCACAGCTACCAGCAGCAGCACCTGTTGCAGCAGCAGCAGCAGCAGCATCAGCATCATCTGTTGATAGCCGCTAGTCGAAGGACTCAGTCAGCCAGCAATCTGTTAGATCCGTCTCCAACCGCCCAGCAACAGCATCAGCAGTCATTTCGCTACCAGCCTCGGCCAGTGCTGGAGTACGAGCGGGACCAACAGTCCAGCCAGCCTGGCGCCCCGCACTGGTACCGGCCCCCCGCTGGGGTGCTGCCTCTGGCTGAGGAGTTTCAACAGCATCAGCAGTCTGCAGTTCTGCCGCCAGCCCGTGTTCAAGAATTCGGATATCGGCCAACCGCAACTACTACTAATAACAGTAGTAGTAGTATTAGTAGCGCTGCCACTGCCGCTCCTAGAAGTTATGACTATAGAAATTATAATCATAGAGAAGATGACGCTAATGAGGATCTGTGCGCTACCGATGTTTAAATTGTGCTATGCCAAGAATCTTTTATATGCAGCGCTTCAATAACTGTTTGCAGTTTAAGACATTGTCATTGTCATAAGCGCCTATAATTAAGCTAAGTAATCTCCTGAGAAAAGCCTTGGAAAATTTTTCCCTAAAGTCACTAGAAAAATCGCCCTAAAACCAACAAAAAATCGCCCTAAAATCAACAAGAAAATCGCCCTAAAACTAACACAAAAATCGCCCTAAAATCAACAAGAAAATCGCCCTAAAACCAACAAGAAAATCGCCCTAAAATCAACAAGAAAATCGCCCTAAAACCAACAAGAAAATCGCCCTAAAATCAACAAGAAAATCGCCCTAAAACCAACAAGAAAATCGCCCTAAAATCAACAAGAAAATCGCCCTAAAACTAACACAAAAATCGCCCTAAAACCAACAAGAAAATCGCCCTAAAACCAACAAGAAAATCGCCCTAAAACTAACAAGAAAATCGCCCTAAAACCAACAAAAAATCGCCCTAAAATCAACAAGAAAATCGCCCTAAAACCAACAAGAAAATCGCCCTAAAACCAACAAGAAAATCGCCCTAAAACTAACAAGAAAATCGCCCTAAAACCAACAAAAAATCGCCCTAAAATCAACAAGAAAATCGCCCTAAAACCAACAAAAAATCGCCCTAAAATCAACAAGAAAATTGCCCTAAAACCAACAAGAAAATCGCCCTAAAACCAACAAGAAAATCGCCCTAAAATCAACACAAAAATCGCCCTAAAATCAACACAAAAATCGCCCTAAAATCAACACAAAAATCGCCCTAAAATCAACACAAAAATCGCCTTAGAATCAACAAGAAAATCGCCCTAAAACCAACAAAAAATCGCCCTAAAATCAACACAAAAATCGCCCTAAAACCAACACCAAAAACCGACCTCAAATTAACAAAAAAATCGCCCTAAAAACAACAAAAAATCGCCCCAAAATCAACAGAAAAATTGCCCTGAAATCAACAGAAAAATCGCCCTAAAACTAAAATAAAAATCGCCCTGAAATCAACAGAAAAATCGCCCTAAAACTAAAATAAAAATCGCCCTGAAATCAACAGAAAAATCGCCCTAAAACTAAAATAAAAATCGCCCTGAAAACGTTTTTATGAATCTTATAACATTCTTATTATAGATCGTACATGCGCAGATTTTCCCCTTTCATTTCTATAAAAAATATCATTCCATTTCTTCGATCGTATTTGCTAAAAAATAGCATTATTAATATTAATAAATGCCCGAAAGCATTGCGTTACTACTAACCACTGAGTAGTGAGTTTGATCATGGTGTGTGCACTTGTTTTAAAATGCCAAATTATGAGATACATATGCTACTGATATGATTAGTAATAGTTTGTTTATCAGCTCCACAGCCTCATCGAAGTTGTCTGTTTGACACTGCTATAATTTTTTTTTAATTCCAACTGTAATCACTGTAACTCTTTACTGTAAATTTGCTTCACTACTTTCCTCCCGCACTGTCATTACAGTAAACGGACAAACAAAAGCTGTAAAACATTTCGTATTTTTCTATCATATATTTAGTAAACTTCTGTGCATTCGTTTCTGTTTGTTTTAATTTTAAACTTTAATAGATTAATGGTGTGTCCTGTTCTATCTAACTAATACTTGCTAATATCACTGTGCTGTGAACTTTGATTCTTTTCTAAATCAAATTTCTAATCGCTCAATTTATTCATTTGCAAATTTATTGTCTTTTGTGCCCTGCTTATTGGGGTGACTTGGTGTATCTCTGCTTTTGCCTTCCTGTCTGTCACCTGCTATCCACTCCTGTGCTCTCTCACCTGCATTCTGATTGCCTCCATTCCTCTCCCCCTCTATCTCCCTCCCCCCTCTCTACCCCTGTCTTCCTCTCTCCCCTCCTCCCTCTCTCCCTCTCTCTCCCTCTCTCCCTCTCTCTCACTCTCTCCCTCTCTCCCCTCCTCCCTCTCTCTCCCTCTCTCCCTCTCTCCCCTCCTCCCTCTCTCCCTCTCTCTCCCTCTCCCTCTCTCCCCTCCTCCCTCTCTCCCTCTCTCTCCCTCTCTCGCCCTCTCTCCCTCTCTCCTCTCTCTCCCTCTCTCCCTCTCCCTCTCTCCCCTCCTCCCTCTCTCCCTCTCTCTCCCTCTCTCGCCCTCTCTCCCTCTCTCTCCCTCTCTCCCTCTCCCTCTCTCTCCCTCTCTCCCTCCTCCCTCTCTCCCTCTCTCTCCCTCTCTCTCCCTCCTCCCTCTCTCCCTCTCTCCCTCTCTCCCCTCTCTCTCTCTCTCTCCCTCTCTCCCTCTCTCCCTCTCTCTCTCCTCTCTCTCCCCTCTCCCTCTCTCCCCTCTCTCCCTCTCTCCCCTCTCTCCCTCTCTCCCTCTCTCTCCCTCTCTCCCTCTCTCCCTCTCTCCCCTCTCTCCCTCTCTCCCTCTCCCTCTCTCTCTCCCCTCTCTCCCTCTCTCTCCCTCGCTCCCTCTCTCTCCTCTCTCCCTCTCTCCCCTCTCTCCCCTCGCTCCCTCTCTCCCCTCTCTCCCTCTCTCCCCTCTCTCCCCTCTCTCCCTCTCTCCCTCTCTCCCCTCCTCCCTCTCTCCCTCTCTCCCTCCCTCTCTCCCCTATATCTTTCTCCTCTTCTCTCCAATCACCAATAAATATATTCTGCGCCCAAGTCAGCACCCAGAAGCTGAGGTTGCCAAGTTGCTATATAGTTTTACGTTAGTCAGCCAACGAGTTCTGGTTGTCTTTGTGCGTTTCATTCTACACAAATCTATATTTTATTTTATGCGTAATGCCTTTCGGTTAGTGGTGTGTTTATTGTTTAGGTAAAATAAAATTGCCACTAGAAGCGCTGTGAAGTTCACACCTTTCCGTGATATACAATGTGTCTATTACTATTATTATTGTTATAAGCATTAGAAAAGGATTAAGGTCGTATGTAAATTGAATTGGTTTAAATGGTTCAGTGTATATTTACCTATAAATACTTAAGATTCTCACTCACTTCAACTTACCGTGATGGGCGTGTTAATTTAAGAATAAAATACATTATCAAGTATGTTGCTTAATGTGTATCAACTGATATTTTCTCATACATTTCAGGGCATGCTTTGACTTTGTGAGTTCTTTGTGGGACAGCTGCCCCTGGACTAATCGGAATCGCCCCTCAATTAATTAAAGAATCGCCCCTCAACTAATCAAATAATCGCCCCTGAACTAATCTAAATCCCCCTGAACTAAGCAAAGAATCGCCTCTGAACTAATCTAAATCGCCCCTAAACTGAGCAAAGAATCGCCTCTGAACTAATCAGAATCGCCTCTGAACTAATCAGAATCGCCCCAGAACTAATCAGAATCGCCCCAGAACTAATCAGAAACGCCCCAGAACTAATCAGAATCGCTTTTAAACTAATCAGAATCGCTTTTGAACTAATCAAAGAATCGCCCCTGAACTAATCATAATCGCTTTTGAACTAATCAAAGAATCGCCCCTGAACTAATCATAATCGCTTTTGAACTAATCAAAGAATCGCCCCTGAACTAATCATAATCGCTTTTGAACTAATCAAAGAACCGCCCCTGAACTAATCATAATCGCTTTTGAACTAATCAAAGAATCGCCCCTGAACTAATCATAATCGCCCCTGAACTAATCATAATCGCCCCAAAACTAATCATAATCGCCCCAGAACTAATCAGAATCGCTTTTGAACTAATCAAAGAATCGCCCCTGAACTAATCATAATCGCCCCTGAACTAATCAGAATCGCCCCTGAACTAATCATAATCGCCCCAGAACTAATCATAATCGCCCAAGAACTATTCAGAATCGCCCCAGAACTAATCAAAGAATCGCCCCTAGCTGGCCTAATGAAAAAATCGCCGCTAAACTATTAAAAGAATCGCCCCTAAACCAGTCTGAGAATCTCCCCTGAATCACGCATAGAATCTCACTAAATCATCCTCAAGAATCAAGAGTAAAATTGAACTTTATTGTACAATTGTACAATCTCATCTGAAACTGTACCTATTTTGAGTGATTTTAGTGTTGACAATTTGTCTAATAAGTGAGCGAATCGCCTTAGAAATTGGCATCAGGAATTCAGAATTCATTAGAAACCAATGAAGTTGAGGGCCGCTCTGAGACAAAAAATAATGAACATTTGAATTTCACGACATTATAAATCCACAACATTTGAAATCAGTTTCAAACCTTTTAATGCGCTACATGTAGAATAGAATCCCTGTCAGGCTGTCACTTAGGTCGTCTAGCTACATCATTCCTGCCTGTGCCTCATTATGGTGAACTTGTGTTATTTAAACGGGAATAAGCTTGCGATTTGCGAAATGCGAGCATGCGACAGGAGAAATTCAACAAGCGTTGGTCTTGGATAAAAATCAGTCGCAGACGAGGACTCGCGCGTGGCGAGACTAAGTTCTCAGTACAGTTTCTGCCGCACAAAATGAAGCAATAAAGCCATTTGGCCCCCGCGATGTGGGGGAGAGAGGGACGAATTGGGGGAGCTAAATGTACATACCCTTTGTGTGTACAGTGTTGGCCCAAGGAGGAACAGACTGGGTGAGATCTGTTTGACCTTGGACATCGGGGGAAAGCCCGAGTAATTTTCCAGCCTACAACGCCCTTTCCCTTCTCTCTCCTTCCCCCTCGGCCCTCCTCCATTGGGGGGAGGGGAAGGAATGAGGGAAAAGGGACAAAGCATTGGAGGAGGGAATCCTATCCTGTTTATAATTCCTTTCCTCTGCATTAGCACTCCAGTTCTCACCCAGATTGACTTGTTTTGCTGTATGAAGGAAAGTGACTTATAAGAGAGTCAGGAACAGCAGGACTATAGTATAAGTATCTAGGCTACGACTATCGGTTTGCGAGTTGCTGGTTAGAAAGTTTTCCCAACCGATCCTGTCCGGACTGAATTCACACAAAAATGGCGGTGAGCTACGCCAGCAACATCTACACTAAAGAGAAGCTGTTCTTTTTAAAACTGCTCTTTCGCTGGAACGGCAGTGTTTGGCAATTGCTCTGGGTTGATTTTTTATTCTTTGTATTGGCCTACGTCAGCTTAGCTGTCTTGTATCATCAATTATTATCTTCTACAAGGCGAATTACATTCGAAGCTGTTATTCGCAGTATTGGATCAATTCGAACTTCAGTGCCGTTGTCCTTTATGCTCGGCTTCTTTGTCTCTTCGGTTCTTAGTCGGTGAGTGTTTTATCGATAAAATCGATAAAAATCGATAATTGATAATTGCATATTGTAAAAGTGAAGGTTAAATTAAATAATTAAATTACATCAAATTGCACGGGGTATTAAATGAGCTAATTGCTGATAAAATTAATTGAAATTCCAAGACCTAGCCTACATTCGGCTTTTTGTTTTTTGAACTAATCCATGCTAATATATTTTTAAACGGAGTTCACAAAATCACGATTCACAATGTACAGAAATTTAAACAAATCCAAAAGTTTGCTTTCTTAACTATTAACACACCGGGTAGTTTTTTATTTCCAGGACCAGAGGTCTTAAAAAATGTTTACCTATTTTCACAGTGAGAAGTTTCGATCTTGTAAAAAGCAACCCACAAAATGTTTGTTTTAGTTCCAATCTAGACTATAGTTCATCGTGTACTATTAGTAATATTATTGTTTACGGATCGGAATAAAAAACTTAAACTTTTGAAAATCTGTACTTTTACTTGGAGGGGAAGTAAAAAAATGCGTAAAAATAACTAAGAATGGATTTTTTCTCCTGTGTCCCTGTGGGTTTTCGCAGACGGTCTGTACTGTACGGTCCTCGTGCCCTTTCTAGGTGAAGTCAGACTTGTGGAAATCTATCTAGCTAGCTGGAGCCAGTAATTTTAACCCTCGTGTCGAATTTCTTGTTTCTCTATCTCCCTTTCCATCTCGACTGACTCAGTGCGGCATTATGATTTCGTTCGCCCGAACCAAACCAACCAGGCTTAAACTTCTTTAGTTTTTTTAACTAAAGTTAAAAGGCGAAAAAAGCAATTTCCATATTAGGCACCTTGTTACGAGCGTGCTGACTTTAAAATTATTTTTTCCTAGAAAGATTTGGGCCTTGGCTCTCTGGCTTGGTTTCTAATTTTAGCGTTTTTTATTTAGGTAAGAGATAAGGTGGTTTACCCTCGGCCTCAACTTCCTTCACCCTTGTTAGCCTTAGCCTTAACAAACGAACGTCCTGTCTGACTGACTGACTGACTGATGAAAAAGTAAAGAGCGTGTACTTTTGTAAATATTATCTGAAGCGAAGGCTATACAAACCAAGCGCACGATAAATCATTGCTTGGAATTCGTGGAAAATTCCACTTGGTAATTTCCACGTGCACGGATAACTTCAAGTTTTTTTCTATCCTAACAAGCATCAAGCCAAGTGAAATAGCGAAAGCCCCATTCAGCACCACGACAGATATACGTTGGTTTACCGGCTTTCAGATCATTTCTAAGAAAACCAAGTGCAGTGTGGAGTTAGAGTCATTACCTACTTGAGTTAATAACTTTTTACTGTAATCATCTATATCATATTGTAACATCGTTATTCCATTAAAATCGCATCCATAAGACAGTGGATAGATAGCAGGCAATAAAAAAGGCTTGGTCTCTTGGTTGTTCGACATGAGTTCGATTTTTAGAAAACGACAACTGCAATTTACGACTCCACTTTTATTAAGCGACTGGTGGAAGATGTCTGTCTAACTCCCAGGGACTTGGATTGTCTGTTAACGCAGAGGGAGAGTGGCAGAAGAGGGAGAGGGAGAGTGGCAGAAGAGGGAGAGGGAGAGTGGCAGAAGAGGGAGAGGGAGAGTGGCAGAAGAGGGAGAGGGAGAGTGGCAGAAGAGGGAGAGGGAGAGTGGCAGAAGAGGGAGAGGGAGAGTGGCAGAAGAGGGAGAGGGAGAGTGGCAGAAGAGGGAGAGGGAGAGTGGCAGAAGAGGGAGAGGGAGGGTGGCAGGGAGAGGGAGAGGGAGAGTGGCAGGGAGAGGGAGAGGGAGAGTGGCAGGAAGAGGGAGAGGGAGAGTGGCAGGAAGAGGGAGAGGGAGAGTGGCAGGAAGAGGGAGAGGGAGAGTGGCAGGAAGAGGGAGAGGGAGACTGGCAGGAAGAGGGAGACTGGCAGAAAGAGGGAGAGTGGCAGGCAGATAGAGACTAAGAGGGAGAAGGAGACTGAGAGGAAGATGAAGAGTGGAAGGTGGAGGAAGTGAGTGGATACTGAGAGGTGGAGACAGTAGATTGTAAGAGAAGGAAAATAGAAGAGAGCAGTGATGGTAAATAAATTATATGATAGTTTTTGCTATCAAGATCTTACGAGAAGTATTAGTCTTAGTCTATATGATTTTACTTCCCGAATTCAAGTGATTAAGGGGCTGCACTGCATATTTGTGCAAATTCAACCCGCACCATCACCCCACCCCGCACGCATCCTAATCCTGCCCAGCTGGTGGAGCATGTGCATGGCGATCCCATGGATGCACGCGCCAGCCTTCTACGCGCAAGGCCTAATCGAGAGCTGTCACAAATCGAAATCCGATATTGCTAGAAAAGTTCGAATCACTGTGCTGCGATATTTCAACCTGGCCTGGATACTAATGATGGCCACTATTTCGCTGCACATCAAGCATCGGTTCGGTTTTATGCGACCGAAGAATACTCGAGAGTTTAAGCTTACCTGGCGACAGAGACTCGAACTGATCAATTCCGATGCTAAAGTGCAGAAATATTTTGGCAAACTGATCACTGAGGAGGAGATGCAGGTGTTCGCTAGGTCTGCTGAGCTGTCTAAAGACACCGATTGGACTTATACGCCTGAGTACTGGCTGCCTCTTGGCTGGGCTAACAGAATTATGAGGCGGGCTAAGAATATTGGTGAGTTTTATGTTTTTTTTAGTTTCATTGATTTAATCCTTCAATTTTGATTCAGTATTCTGGTGTTTCTGAGTCTTTGTGTCTGGGTTGCCTCTGAGTCTTTGTCTAGGGTTGTCTAGAGCTGAGCCTGTCGGTATGGGGGGTGTCCGACTCGAGTCTTTGTCGGTCTGGGTTGTCTGAGTCTTTGTCTAGGGGTGTCTCTGAGTCTTTGTCTAGGGGTGTCTCTGAGTCTTTGTCTAGGGGTGTCTCTGAGTCTTTGTCTAGGGGTGTCTCTGAGTCTTTGTCTAGGGGTGTCTCTGAGTCTTTGTCTAGGGGTGTCTCTGAGTCTTTGTCTAGGGGTGTCTCTGAGTCTTTGTCTAGGGGTGTCTCTGAGTCTTTATCTAGGGTTGTCTAGAGCTGAGCCTGTCGGTATGGGGGGTGTCCGACTCGAGTCTTTGTCGGTCTGGGTTGTCTGAGTCTTTGTCTAGGGGTGTCTCTGAGTCTTTGTCTAGGGGTGTCTCTGAGTCTTTGTCGGTCTGGGGTGTCTGAGTATTTGTCTAGGGATGTCTCTGAGTCTTTGTCGGCCCTGGTGTCTGAGTCTTTGTCTGGGGTTGTCTCAGATTCTTTGTATCTATCTGGCATTTCCTCTCAGTCTTTTGTCACTGTACGCCTGAGATATGTCTTTAGTCTCCTCTCCGCTGTGCCTGCGCTGTGCGCTGTTCATGTTACATCGATCCTAGTCAAGGGGATGGGGGAAGAAGGATCCAGTTCCTTATCTTTACAGAGAGTTAACTATATTAGCATGCATGTTCTGTATAGCATGCTTGAACTACTATCGCATGTTGGCATAAATTTGGGATTTGCAGTCAGCTTCAGCTGGTTAACTGGTTCGTCCTCATCACTCGTGCAGCGTTATATGTATAGATAATAATACTACTAATATATATACTAAGATAAACGAGGATCTGGCTAGTCTTTTACATCCTGCCATCCCTCGAGGCGTAGAGGCAGGCCACTGCCAATTTAATTCAGTATGCAACTACTAGCCTGAGCTGCAGTAGCTAGCACACAATTTTGCAGTTTCGCTTGAAAATAATCAAGGAATGAAGGAAAACGATTAGTGAGATGAAGGGAATCTAACAGTGAGATGTCGAGATGAAGGGAATCTAATAGTGAAATAAAGGGAACCTAATAATGAGATGAAGGAAATCTAATAGTGAGATGAAAGGAATTCGATAATGAGATAAAGGGAATCCGATAATGAGATGAAGGGAATCCGATAATGAGATGCAGGGAATCCAATAATGAGATGAAGGGAATATAATGAGATGAAGGGAACCTAATAATGAGATGAAGGAAATCTAATAGTGAGATGAAGGAAATCTAGTAGTGAGATGAAGGGAAACTAATAGTGAGATGAAGGGAACCTATTAGTGAGATGGAGGGAAACTAATAGTGAGATGAAGATAATCTAATAGTGAGATGAAGATAATCTAATAGTGAGATGAAGGGAAACTAATAGTGAGATGAAGGGAACCTATTAGTGAGATGGAGGGAAACTAATAGAGATGAAGGTACTCTAATAGTGAGATGGAGGGAATCTAATAGTGAGGTGAAGGAAATCTAGTAGTGAGATGAAGGGAAACTAATAGTGAGATGAAGAGAATCTAATAGTGAGATGAAGGGAACCTATTAGTGAGATGAAGGGAATCTAAAATTGAGATGCAGGGTAATCTTTCAGAGTGAGATGAAGGGCTGACGTGAGTAATATGTTGAAATTCGGGGTCTCAATTGAGACAAATCCCAAATCCCTAACGCACACCGTCGCAGGCTGCATCGCGGACGAGCGCCAGTTCCTGTGGATGGTGACGATCGCGCAGAACTTTCGCAACGATCTCGGCATTGTGTGGACCTACAGCGAGTTTAACATCCCGCTGGTGTACACCCAGGTCGCCGTCACGGCCGTGTACATCTTCCTGTTCTCCACGCTGCTGTCAACTCAGCTGATTGAGTCGGAGGTGGGATTAGATCGGCACTCCCTTGTCAACGGCTCCAGAGTCGACGAGCCGGGGAGCACCACCGGCGTGGAAGTCCTGTCCCATATCCCCATTTTGGGCTCGTTGGAGTTCATCTTTTATCTGGGTGAGTTGTTAATAGGGGGGGGGAGCGTGTAAAACTGGAGTCACTCAGCACATTTGCGTGTAAGCTTACTTTCAATTCAGTAGTATGTTCAACAGAAGCATTTTCGTGTATTTTAAAGCCAAGGCATTTATTGGCTCTTACCCCCAGCTTAAACCCTCCAATCGCGCCTTTTCACACTACGCCCCAGGCGTCACCCCAAATTTTATTGCCTTTCTCGGAATTCCAGTCTAAAGCTGCCATGTACATTTCAGTGGACTGGCCAATGTACATTATTGCTGAACCAATTAGCAAGTTGTTTACGCCTGCGAGCTTGGGCTTCTAATCTTATCAAAGTCATTTCAGCTGGCTTGATTTTTATAAAATAGCTTTTGTTTTCTTCTTTGCTACTGAACTGGAAGTAGAAAGCTGTTTCACTAAGTATACAGTATATGCCTGAGTGGCCCATCTAAATTTTAGTATCTGTGGACCAAGCAAAAAATATCCCAAATCTACAACCCGACCAAACTCAAAGATCCCAAATCCTCAACCAGACCAATCTCAAAGATCCCAAATCCTCAAACAGACCAAACTAAAAGATCCCGAATCCTCAACCAGACCAAACTCAAAGATCCCAAATCCTCAACCAGACCAAACTCAAAGATCCCAAATCCTCAACCAGACCAAACTCAAAGATCCCAAATCCTCAACCAGAACAAACTCAAAGATCCCAAATCCTCAACCAGACCAAACTCAAAGATCCCAAATCCTCAACCAGACCAAACTAAAAGATCCCGAATCCCAACCAGACCAAACTAAAAGATCCCGAATCCTCAACCAGACCAAACTAAAAGATCCCAAATCCTCAACCAGACCAAACTAAAAGATCCCGAATCCTCAACCAGACCAAACTAAAAGATCCCGAATCCTCAACCAGACCAAACTAAAAGATCCCGAATCCCAACCAGACCAAACTAAAAGATCCCAAATCCTCAACCAGACCAACTGAAAGATCCCAAATGACAAATACTAAGATTCGCGAATCCCAACCTGCCCCAGGCTGGTTCAAGATCGGCATGTGCCTGATGAACCCGCTCGGCAAGGACAAGGCCGACCTGCCTCTGTCGGAGATCCTCAACTCCAACTTGAAGGTGTCGGTGAAGCTGGGCGGCGCCGAGGACTCGCTGTTCCCCGCAGGCCTCACCGACAACGGCGAACCAGAGGAGCAGCAACTCGCCGACCTGTTCCGCACCTTCGACTTCAACGAGGTGCACTCTAACGACTCGTTCGGCACAGCCGAAGAGACGGAGGCCCACCTGACCAGAGCCCTGTTGAAGCGGCTGCAACGTCAGGGCAAGGATCTTGTGCACCACCTGGACGTATTCCAGCTGTCCAGCGGCGCCAAGGCCAAGGCCAAGGCCAACGCCGAGCGCAAGGAAGCTTTAAAATCGCTCACCAAGCCGCAGCAGCAGCAGCATAAATTTCAGCAGAAGCAGCAGAAACAACAACAAAAGCAGGGCCTGGTCAGCTTGAGGCCCGCGACGCTGCAGCACCCCAGATCCGCTTCCATGATCGGGCCTGACACCTCCTCGGTGAACATGTCTCTGGGCGATGATGACAGCAACATCCTGGTGCTAGAAGTCGATGCCAACAGCCAGCAGCGGCGGTCTGACCAGCAGGAGCAGGGCATTGCCAGGGCTGAGAGTCTGCCTCTCCTGTCTGGCGATGGGAGGGCCGCGTCTGAGCCTCTGGTGTGATCTGCCAAGGGCTTCGATGCTTGACAATTTGACAGTTTAAATCCCTTTTTAGCTTTTAAATCAGCTCATTGGATTGAGGGAATTAATGCTGAACCCACATAATTAATCCTGGATTCTCCTCGACTCATCCCGAATCTCAAATCCCACAGATCCCGAATCCCAAATCCCCCGATCCCGAATCCAAAATCCGCTAGATCCCGAATCCCAAATCCCATGGATCCCGAATCCAAAATCCCTCATATCCCGAATCCCGAATCCCCTAGATCTCGAATCCCGAATCCCAAATCCCAAAGATACCGAATTCCAAATCCTCCAGATCCCGAATCCCAAATCCCATAGATCCCGAATCCAAAATCCGCTAGATCCCGAATCCCAAATCCCATGGATCCCGAATCCAAAATCCCTCATATCCCGAATCCCGAATCCCCTAGATCTCGAATCCCGAATCCCAAATCCCAAAGATACCGAATTCCAAATCCTCCAGATCCCGAATCCCAAATCCCATAGATCCCGAATCCAAAATCCCCCAGATCCCGAATCCCCTAGATCCCGAATCCAAAATCCCCCAGATCCCGAATCCCCTAGATCTCGAATCCCGAATCCCACAGATCCCGAATCCCAAATCCCCCATATCCCAAATCTCAAATCCCCCATATCCCAAATCTCAAATCCCCCGATCCCGAATCCAAAATCCGCTAGATCCCGAATCCCAAATCCCATGGATCCCGAATCCAAAATCCCTCATATCCCGAATCCCGAATCCCCTAGATCTCGAATCCCGAATCCCAAATCCCAAAGATACCGAATTCCAAATCCTCCAGATCCCGAATCCCAAATCCCATAGATCCCGAATCCCAAATCCCCCATATCCCAAATCCCCTAGATCCCGAATCCAAAATCCCCCAGATCCCGAATCCCCTAGATCTCGAATCCCAAATCCCATAGATCCCGAATCCCAAATCCCAAAGATCTCGAATCCCAAATCCCATAGATCCCGAATCCCAAATCCCAGAAATCGCCGAAAGTATCTATACCTAAGAAGCGTTAATCCTAATTACTGGATTTCAATATTTTCAGTTTGGGATCTTCGATTCCAGACAGTCATAGAATCAGTACCCCGCATACTATTGATTTAAATCGCTTTATAAACTGCCTGTTGCTATTTAAATTTAGTTTTTTAGCCACATACTAAAGTACATTAGGCTGAAGGTTAGGGTTAAAGTTCTGCTTTTATTTGCTTATTAGTTAGTCTTGCATGGCTAATTTTTATGCGTCACCTTTAACCTTAGCCGCTGCCATGCACTGTTTCTGTTTGTCAATCGCGTTAATTAGGTGTTTTTAAGTGTTTTTTGTTGTTGATAAATGGTCAGCGAGTCTCCGTAATTTGTAATCCGCTCTGATTGGTACTGTCTGAACTTGACAACTTGATACTCTCGCACCTCTCTCATGTCTTCTCTCTCCCTCACCTCTCATCTCTCCCCTCACCTCTCATCTCTTCCTCTCACCTCTCATGTCTTCCTCACTTCTCATCTCTCCCCTCACCTCTCACCTCTCCCCTCACCTCTCATCTCTTCCTCTCCTCTCTCCCCTCTTCTCTCTCATCTCTCTCATCTCTCCCTTTCACCTCTCATCTCTCCCTCTCTCCTCTCTCTCCCCTACCCTCTCTCCCCTCTCCTCTCTCACCTCTCCCCTTTCTTCTCTCTTTCTCATCTCCCTTGTCATTTCTCCCTTACCTCTACATTTTCTTCTCTCCTCCCACTCACATCTCTCTTTCCCCGTCTCTCATCTCTCATCTCTCATCTCTAATCTCTCATATCTCCCTTCTCTTTACTCTCATTTATGTAATTTCTCCCCTCCTCTCTCCTGTCATTTCCCATCTGCTTTCCCTTTAATGTACTTGTCCTATCACATGATTTATTTTCATTGTTTTCGACTTTCTGCTTTGCTAATCCCCATCACCCCATTTTTAATTGTCCTGGTGTTTTTGCAGTTCACAATTTGTTTTTTTGTTTCTTCCAAATATCGCTGCACAATCGTCTGACTATCATTTTTACCCAGTCTGATCGAATAAACACAATATTTTGTTTAACAATAAGATCGTTCGCCCTCTTCCTGTTTTAAGTGTCTGTGCTAGTATTTCTCGCTTTTTGTGTTTTCCGGCTTTCATCGTGCCGTTTTTGTGTGTCTAATTTTAATTTGCTACTTACTCTACTAACAGAGCCGACAGTAGTATACAGCGCAAGTGTTTCTGCACATAATTTTCTTAATTATAGACCTCTTGCATATTGCACACAGTTAATTAGACTGTATAAAACCGTACTGCGATAAACTTAAGTTTAATCAGTTGTAAGCCAAATTTGTATATGTAGTACGACTATTATTATTATCGTTATTATTATTATAATTATTACAAATGCTTTTTAGCTTAAAAATAAAGTACAGCTTCTACAATTGCTATTTTTGTTTTTGCATTAAATCCATTTCTGTAGTTCTCTGAGTTTATAATTTTGACCATCTATCTTATCTATGGCGCTTATCAATATTATCCATGGCGCTTATCAGTCTTAACCATGGCGCTTATCAATATTATCCATGGCGCTTATCAATATTATCCATGGCTCTTATCAATATTATCCATGGTGCTTATCAATCTTATCCATGGCGCTTATCAGTCTTATCCATGGCGCTTATCAGTCTTAACCATGGCGCTTATCAGTCTTATCCATGGCGCTTATCAATCTTATCCATGGCGCTTATCAATCTTATCCATGATTTTAGCAATCTCATCCAAATCAATACTATCCATGGCGCTTATTTACATTTATCTTATCCATGGTGTTAAAAATCTTATCTAATTACGCTTAACAATTATATATGACGCTTAAAAATCGACTTACCAATAGCGCTTAACAGTCCTTTCCATCGCGCGTAATAAACTTTTCTATGATGCTTATCAGTCATTCTCTGTAGAGTTAAATATGTACATGTACATTTGTACATTCATGGCGCTTATCAGTATGCCTGTGGCGCTTAACAATATTTCTCTGTCCCTTATCGATCGTGTACAGGAGGCCTTGAATCTATGGCGCTTATCGATCCACTTATCAGTATTAATCTGCGAATCCTAACATGTACAGGGGCGCTTAACAATATCATCCGCGTTGCTTATCAATCAGTCTCAGCTGGTGCATAAAACTGCATATTTTGTCAATTTATTTTTTTAGTCTTAGGCCTTTAGTTTTTTTAAATTGCAGCATAATGTCGGTATCATGGTCGACCTTATAATCTAGCTTTACTCGGAGTTGGGACAAGTGAATAATTGAAGTCCTTCAATTAAAGGACAAGGATGCATTCATTATTTTAACATGCACCCGTAATGTGCTTTTTCGAAATTCTAATTTAAATTAAAAAGCCAATCAAGACTCGAAGGAACTTAACAAAATTAACAAAATTAAATATATGTTTGAGCGTCAAACGCGTGAGCAGAATATCAGCTTTGTAATTTCGTTGAGCCCAAATAAGCAAAAAAACAGCTTGTGAGAACTTGAGTGTAGTTTCACAATTAATCTAGTTTGTTTGTAGAACTATTCCCTCTCATCTTCCCTCTCTCACCGCTTCTCCCCGCTCCCCTCTCTCCCCTCTTATCTCTCCCCTCTTATCTCTCCCCTCTTATCTCTCCCCTCTTATCTCTCCCCTCTTATCTCTCCCCTCTCCTATCTCATCTCTCCATCCTCTCTTATCTCTCCCCTCTCCTATCTCATCTCTCCATCCTCTCTTATCTCTCTCCTCTCCTATCTCATCTCTCCATCCTCTCTTATCTCCCCCCTCTCCTATCTCATCTCTCCATCCTCTCTTATCTCTCCCCTCTCCTATCCCATCTCTCCCCTCTCCTCTCCCATCTCTCCCCTCTCCTCTCCCATCTCTCCCCTCTCCTCTCCCATCTCTCCATCCTCTCTTATCTCTCCCCTCTCCTATCTCATCTCTCCATCCTCTCTTATCTCTCTCCTCTCCTATCTCATCTCTCCATCCTCTCTTATCTCCCCCCTCTCCTATCTCATCTCTCCATCCTCTCTTATCTCTCCCCTCTCCTATCCCATCTCTCCCCTCTCCTCTCCCATCTCTCCCCTCTCCTCTCCCATCTCTCCCCTCTCCTCTCCCATCTCTCCATCCTCTCTTATCTCTCCCCTCTCCTATCTCATCTCTCCATCCTCTCTTATCTCTCCCCTCTCCTATCTCATCTCTCCATCCTCTCTTATCTTTCTCCTCTCCTATCTCATCTCTCCATCTTCTCTTATCTCTCTCCTCTCCTATCTCATCTCTCCATCCTCTCTTATCTCCCCCCTCTCCTATCTCATCTCTCCATCCTCTCTTATCTCCCCCCTCTCCTATCTCATCTCTCCATCCTCTCTTATCTCCCCCCTCTCCTATCCCATCTCTCCATCCTCTCTTATCTCCCCCCTCTCCTATCCCATCTCTCCATTCTCTCTTATCTCCCCCCTCTCCTATCTCATCTCTCCATCCTCTCTTATCTCTCTCCTCTCCTATCTCATCTCTCCATCCTCTCTTATCTCTCTCCTCTCCTATCTCATCTCTCCATCCTCTCTTATCTCTCTCCTCTCCTATCTCATCTCTCCATCCTCTCTTATCTCTCCCCTCTCCTATCTCATCTCTCCATCTTCTCTTATCTCTCTCCTCTCCTATCTCATCTCTCCATCCTCTCTTATCTCCCCCCTCTCCTATCTCATCTCTCCATCCTCTCTTATCTCCCCCCTATCCTATCTCATCTCTCCATCCTCTCTTATCTCTCCCCTCTCCTATCCCATCTCTCCCCTCTCCTCTCCTATCTCTCCCCTCTCCTCTCCCATCTCTCCCCTCTCCTCTCCCATCTCTCCTCTCTCCTCTCCCATCTCTCCCCTCTCCTATCCCATCTCTCCCCTCTCCTCTCCCATCTCTCCCCTCTCCTCTCCCATCTCTCCCCTCTTCTCTCTCATCTCTCAATTCTCCTCTCTGAATTCTCCTCTTCTTCGGTCTTATCTCTCTCCTCTCCTATCTCATCTTTCCCTCCCCTTATCTCATCTCTCCCCTCTCCTCTCTCATCTCTCTATTCTTCTCTCTCATCTCTTCTGGTCTCCTCTCTTCCCTCTTCTCTCTCCCCTCTCCTCTTTCCTCTCTTTCTTTTTCTCTCGATTTTCTCTCTCTTCTCTCAGGCCAGGACAAAAGTTTGGTCCAAATCCTCACAGCAACGCACCCAATCAGGTACGCACACGGGGGTTTCTCAACAGTCCCAAGTCCAATAAGCAGCGACTGAAAAGCGGTACAAAAATCCCAAAACTGATCCACCAGAGCCGACCTCTGCGATAAACTGTGAGCTAGAGTTGAGAACTTTTTTTCTGAGAAGAAACTGACCACTGCCGATATGGGAATCGCAGCTCGCATGCTTCTAATATCCCTGCCGCTAGTTCTGTTGGCCGTCACTTCAACGGTTGCCATGGCAACTCAGCCAGGAGAAAACGACGCGGACTTTGGTTGGACTGTCCCCCACCGGCTGGCCAGGCGCCGTCAATTCTCGGTGGCGCCGCCAAAATTTGAATCGGCTGAGCAATTCGAAGCGTACATGGACCGG
>NIVC01000130.1:215000-240000 GCA_002269645.1 Macrostomum lignano
CCACCAGAGGGGGGACCTCGCCGCCTGCGTGCTGCATCTTCAGCTGCAGCACGTTGCCAGAACCTGCGGAGCGCGAGATAGAATGCAGGCAGAATAGATTGGGATGAGACTGGGGAGACTGGGGTGAGACTGGGGGTGAGACTGGGGATAAAACTGTAGATGAAACTGGGGATGAGACTGAGGTGAGACTGGGAGATGAGACTGGAAGCGAGACTGAGGTGAGACTGGAAGTGAGACTGGGATGAGACTGGAAGTGAGACTGAGGTGAGACTGGAAGTGAGACTGGGATGAGACTGGAAGTGAGACTGAGGTGAGACTGGAAGTGAGACTGGGATGAGACTGGAAGTGAGACTGAGGTGAGACTGGAAGTGAGACTGGGATGAGACTGGAAGTGAGACTGGGATGAGACTGGAAGTGAGACTGGGATGAGACTGGAAGTGAGACTGGGATGAGACTGGAAGTGAGACTGGGATGAGACTGGAAGTGAGACTGGGATGAGACTGGAAGTGAGACTGGGATGAGTCTGGAAGAGAGACTGGGATGAGACTGGAAGTGAGACTGAGGTGAGACTGGAAGTGAGACTGGGATGAGACTGGAAGTGAGACTGGGATGAGACTGGAAGTGAGACTGGGATGAGACTGGAAGTGAGACTGGGATGAGACTGGAAGTGAGACTGGGATAAGACTGGAAGTGAGACTGGGATGAGACTGGAGATGAGACTGAGGTGAGACTTGGGGATGAGACTGGAAGTGAGACTGGGATGAGACTGGAAGTGAGACTGGGATGAGACTGGAAGTGAGACTGGGATGAGACTGGAAGTGAGACTGGGATGAGACTGGAAGTGAGACTGAGGTGAGACTGGAAGTGAGACTGGAAGTGAGACTGGAAGTGAGACTGGGATGAGACGGAAGTGAGACTGGGATGAGACTGGAAGTGAGACTGGGATGAGACTGGAAGTGAGACTGAGGTGAGACTGGAAGTGAGACTGGGATGAGACTGGAAGTGAGACTGGGATGAGACGGAAGTGAGACTGGGATGAGACTGGAAGTGAGACTGAGGTGAGACTGGAAGTGAGACTGGAAGTGAGACTGGGATGAGACTGGAAGTGAGACTGGGATGAGACTGGAAGTGAGACTGGGATGAGACTGGAAGTGAGACTGAGGTGAGACTGGAAGTGAGACTGGGATGAGACTGGAAGTGAGACTGGGATGAGACTGGAAGTGAGACTGAGGTGAAACTGGAAGTGAGACTGGGATGAGACTGGAAGTGAGACTGAGGTGAGACTGGAAGTGAGACTGGGATGAGACTGGAAGTGAGACTGAGGTGAGACTGGAAGTGAGACTGGGATGAGACTGGAAGTGAGACTGAGGTGAGACTGGAAGTGAGACTGGGATGAGACTGGAGATGAGACTGAGGTGAGACTGGAAGTGAGACTGGGATGAGACTGGAAGTGAGACTGGGATGAGACTGGAAGTGAGACTGAGGTGAGACTGGAAGTGAGACTGGGATGAGACTGGAGATGAGACTGAGGTGAGACTGGGGGATGAGACTGAGGTGAGACTGGGATGAGACTGGAAGTGAGACTGGGATGAGACTGGAAGTGAGACTGAGGTGAGACTGGAAGTGAGACTGGGATGAGACTGGAAGTGAGACTGAGGTGAGACTGGAAGTGAGACTGGGATGAGACTGGAAGTGAGACTGAGGTGAGACTGGAAGTGAGACTGGGATGAGACTGGAAGTGAGACTGGGATGAGACTGGAAGTGAGACTGGGATGAGACTGGAAGTGAGACTGGGATGAGACTGGAAGTGAGACTGGGATGAGACTGGAAGTGAGACTGAGGTGAGACTGGAAGTGAGACTGGGGTGAGACTGGAAGTGAGACTGGGATGAGACTGGAAGTGAGACTGGGATGAGACTGGAAGTGAGACTGAGGTGAGACTGGAAGTGAGACTGGGATGAGACTGGAAGTGAGACTGGGATGAGACTGGAAGTGAGACTGGGATGAGACTGGAAGTGAGACTGGGATGAGACTGGAAGTGAGACTGAGGTGAGACTGGAAGTGAGACTGGGATGAGACTGGAAGTGAGACTGGGATGAGACTGGAAGTGAGACTGGGATGAGACTGGAAGTGAGACTGAGGTGAGACCCCAAGTGAGACTGGGATGAGACTGGAAGTGAGACTGAGGTGAGACTGGAAGTGAGACTGGGATGAGACTGAAAGTGAGACTGGGATGAGACTGGAAGTGAGACTGGGATAAGACTGGAAGTGAGACTGGGATGAGACTGGAGATGAGACTGAGGTGAGACTGGGGGGTGAGACTGGGGGATGAGACTGGAAGTGAGACTGGGATGAGACTGGAAGTGAGACTGGGATGAGACTAGAAGTGAGACTGAGGTGAGACTGGAAGTGAGACTGGGGTGAGACTGGAAGTGAGACTGGGGTGAGCGTGTGTATGAGTACGGTATTGGCACGCTTGCATGAGCACAGGCACAGTCAGTGGAATGGGCAGAGCTGCCGTCAGCGCTGCATGTTTGTGAGACGATGTTGCGCAATCAAACTGCATACCTTTGACTGACACCTCCCTGAGCTGCACAACAGTGGAGACGATCCTGGCCAATCGGACCCGATCGTTCGGATGGGCAGCTCTGAGGTAGCGCAGCAGCAAGCCGAGGATGTTCTGCTGGCACTGGGACACGCGATCTGGGTCCTTCAGCTCCATGTGATCTGCAGTTTTGGTTTCAATTCAAGTCAATTCAGAGATCCCCCTGGTAGAATTCGGCTCGCATCATTATAATAGAAATGCATTTAAATGATTAATTTGCAAATCTGGAGACGGGGCATTAGGATGGGAGCATGGGAGAATAGTGAAAGCGGAAACTGGTGCAGAGAGTGTGACTGAGGACCATTGAGTAGGGATAGGAAGAGGAAAGGAAAATTGGGAGAAAATAGAATGAGTGGGGGGAGTGAGAGCTAAGAGTGTAGGGTCAGATGGGACAGTGAGAGGGGAGAGTGAGAGAGGAGAGTGAGAGGGGAGAGTGAGAGGGAGAATGAGAGAGTGAGAGGAGAGTGAGAGGAGAGTGAGAGGAGAGTGAGAGGAGAGTGAGAGGAGAGTGAGAGGAGAGTGAGAGGAGAGTGAGAGGAGAGTGAGAGGAGAGTGAGAGGAGAGTGAGAGGAGAGTGAGAGGAGAGTGAGAGGAGAGTGAGAGGGAGATTGAGAAGGGAGATTGAGATGGCAATAAGACGGAGAGTGAGAGGGAGAGTGAAAATGAGAGTGAGAGCTTGAAGTTTGGAGATTTAGAGAGGAGAGTGAGAAGGAGAGCGAGAGGGAGATTGAGAGGGCAGTAAGAGGGAGGGCAAGAGAGAGAGTGAGAGTGGGAAGACAGCGAGTTATGGAAGAAAGAACGGAACAGAATGAGACAAGAGCTACTCATAGTAGATGCAGGCAGCTGCGGGCACTGAAGCTGTGTCAGACGGTACAGAGCGCTGAGCTGGCCGGACTCACCGTCGGCAAAGATGGCCACGGCTGCCAGCAACGCCAGCTCCTCGCTGACAAGTCGGTGGCGCGCCAAGCTGCTGCCAATCTGGGCCAGATTGTGGAGAATATGCCGAAATCCCAGAGCCTCAAGCCCGGCGGAGCTTATGCTGGTTGACGAGAACTGGAATCGGTCAGTCTGGCTGTCGTAGCTGCTGGCCAGCTGCAGCACGAGGATTTCGTGCATCGCGCACTTCAATAGGGTGCTCTGATCTTCGGGCAGGAGGCTGCTGAATTCGGGCAGCGCTCGGGCGAATGAGATCACGCGCTGCACTGACGACACCTGGGGGAGTTGGCGATGAGGCTTGAGTCACTGGGATGCACTGATTGAGTCTGGCAGCAGTAGTTGAGTCATCAGTGACATTCTGACTGAGTCACTAGGGCACCAGTTGAGTCACTGATGGTCTAATTAAGTCGTTCATGGTCTAATTGAGTCATTATAGTGGTCTAATTGAGTCATTATAGTGGTCTAATTGAGTCATTATAGTGGTCTAATTGAGTCATTATAGTGGTCTAATTGAGTCATTAGTGGTTTAATTGAGTCATCGATGGTCTAATTGAGTAATTGATGGTCTAATTGAGTAATTAGTGGTTTAATTGAGTCATCGATGGTCTAATTGAGTAATTGATGGTCTAATTGAGTAATTAGTGGTTTAATTGAGTCATTATAGTGGTCTAATTGAGTCATTATAGTGGTCTAATTGAGTCATTATAGTGGTCTAATTGAGTCATTATAGTGGTCTAATTGAGTCATTATAGTGGTCTAATTGAGTCATTATAGTGGTCTAATTGAGTCATTATAGTGGTCTAATTGAGTCATTGATGGTCTAATTGAGCCATTGATGGTCTAATTGAGTCATTGATTGTCTAATTGAGTAATTAGTGGTCTAATTGAGTCACTGGTTGTCTAATCGAGTCCTTTGTGGTCTAATTAAGTCCATTATGATGTAATTGAGTCACTGACAGACTATGAGGTCCCATCGGTACACAGACTCACATACGTATACTGGTTGAGCACTGATTTAGCAACTTGAGCACATATTTAGATAAACAAATACGGTGACATATCCGTTCTGTTTACTTATAGTAGTATCCTACACATGCCACATTATTATTCAATAAACAGCCAGTATAATGCGACTGTGAACTCACCGACAGCAGGTCAGTGAGCTGCCAGACTCTATCCGCTCCCGCATCAGTTTCATTGTCTCCGCTTATCTGCGCCTCAAAATCTGCAACAGATTCTTCTTTGACGGAATTCTTGTCAACTCGTCTGTCAATCAGCTCTGTGTAGGCTCGGCTCAGTGATTCCAACAGTTGAGTGTCTGACTCTGACAGCAACTGCTGCTGCTGCTGCTGGCAGGCTTGAGCTGTTCTCACTGTTCCCGATGATGTCGCATCGGTTCGAACAGCCTCCCTAGACATGCCGCCAGCGATGCACTTTCTCAGCCGGCAAGACTGACACCTGTTCCTGGTCTGTCTGGTCACCTCGCATTGATCGGATTTCTGACAGCTGTACACGAGACTCTTCTGAATGCTGCGACGGAAGAAGCCCTGTAAGAACGTTTGGTTGGAACGTTTTACGTGTACGATTATCAAAGTAAGTACATGTTCTTTGTAGGCTGCACTCCAGGGGCCTAGATCAACCCTGGTGTTACACTACAGGCCAAGATCAACCCTGGTGTTGCACTACAGGCCAAGATCAACCTATAAGCTACAGATCACATGTTACACTACAGGCCAAGACTAACCCTAAGCTACAGATCACATGTTACACTACAGGCCAAGACTAACCCTAAGCTACAGATCACATGTTACACTACAGGCCAAGACTAACCCTAAGCTACAGATCACATGTTACACTACAGGCCAAGACTAACCCTAAGCTACAGATCACATGTTACACTACAGGCCAAGACTAACCCTAAGCTACAGGTCACATGTTAAACTACAGGCCAAGACTAACCCTAAGCTACAGGTCACGTATTACACTACAGGCCAAGACTAACACTAAGCTACAGATCACATTTTAAACTTCACAAATCTTAAAACTGGTGCCTCACCTTGCAGCCTTCGCACGAGCTGACACCGTAGTGATAACCGGAGCTCTTGTCGCCGCACACAACGCAAGGTTTGTACACTCGAGGCGGTGTCAAATCGTTATCAGCAGCAGCAGCAGTGGCTGCATCCTCATTGTTGTTATTATTGTTGGTGTTGTTGTTGTTGTTGGCATGGCTACCGACTTCCTCCTGTTCAACTTTTTGCCGGTTTTGTGACGGCTCCAACTTAACCAGTGTTATGGTGGCGGCTGCTTTAGTCTGCTGCTCCTGCTGTTGCTGAACAATGAGATCCGGGTCGCCTTCAGACGACTCGGGCGACACAACAGCACCAACCGACACGGAAGTTTCAGCAGCCGCAGATGTCGCAGACCTCCATCTGTCCTCAGAATCTGTGGTGTCGGTTGCCGAACAGAAAATTTCTCGCTCTAAACTGCAGATCAGGTCCAGCGTTTCAGCGTGGTCCATTGGCAACGGAATACCGTTGCTAAGGACAACATGCGGATTCATTATTCGAATGTCGCTAAGTATTCGACATCTAGCGGTTTTCTATATATATTACAAAGTTTATAAATCTGGTAAGTAAGCTGAGTCAGTCAGACTGAAATTCTCTCTCTTTCTCCGAAAACTGTCGCCTTCTCTGCTCTTACGAATTACGCGACTCGGACACTGGTGTGTGCTATAGGGGGAAGGGGTATATACAGGGCCAAGAGATGAAATTATATTGGTCGAGCCAACGGCGAACGAGGACCCCCGCCTATATACTCCTATACTCCTCCAAAGGGCCGCGTTTGAAATGAATGAATAAGCCGAATTGGAACGAGACAGACGGAGGGAGAGAGAAAGAGAGCAGAAGGCCGCCTAACGATTGCGTAATCAGGCCTTTCTATAGGCCATAGCCAGGAAAAGCCTTCTTCACAAAACCCCACCCCACAGCCCCCTAAATTTCTAAGCTCTATCACGTGATCCATCCCTGAACGCCCCCGAGCCCTCGTCTTTGCCCCGAAGCCTCAGGACAATCCACCGACGGGGGTGTATAGGGTGGGGTTATGGGGGGTTACACGGCGCTGGGGGTTCCACATTCACGCAAGCCACCCCAGCCGCCACCACCCGCGGACCCTTAGACTGTGGCCCAGCCAGAACCCTATTATTACGCAAGACAGCTTTTACGCAACCGATTCGTCAGCGAATTGCATGGCTCTCTCTCCCCCGACTGGACTGGACCGAGCCCCGCCACCCCCCCATCCTAGTTAAGGCTTGGAAAACTCCACGAAGACAGGCAAACACAGACAGAGAAGACAGAGAGGCACAGACTGGACTGTCTCTGTCTCATCTTGTCTGCATAGACCCCAGCCAATTCAAGGTATCAAGTGATGATTTATGGCACTGCATACTATACTATATACTACATACTATACTTGTCATGGTTGGGGATAAAGAATGAGAGGAACTGAGGACAGGACAGGATAGGTCCTCGGGATGGTTTGGGAAAAACCTTAGCGGTCATGGCCTGAACGGCGCTGCCTGCCTGTCTGTCTATAGAAAAAGAAATTATTGAGTTAAAATGGCTTCCCTTTTGTAATATTTTTTAGTTTGCCAGCTATTAGCTATTTCTATTGGAAAATTGCCGATTTCTATATATAGCTGGAAAATTTGCTTCTTTAGTGTTTTTAGCAACAGGGGCGTCGACACCGGGGGGACAGAGGGGACATGTCCCCCCAGTAAAAGCTATAGGGGACATGCCCCCCTTAGTCCCCCTTCACCCACCTTCTTGTGACCCGTTGTGGAAATCAATAATTTTTCTACAGGGCGCCAAAATGAATGCCTGCGGCGCCAAATTGAGTCCGTGAGCGCTAAAATGAGTGCCTGTGGCGCTAAAATGAGTGCCTGTGGCGCTAAAATGAGTGCCTGTGGCGCTAAAATGAATGCCTGTGGCGCTAAAATGAGTGCCTGTGGCGCTAAAATGAATGCCTGTGGCGCTAAAATGAGTGCCTGTGGCGCTAAAATGAGTGCCTGTGGCGCTAAAATGAGTGCCTGTGGCGCTAAAATGAGTGCCTGTGGCGCTAAAATGAGCGCCTGCGGCGCCAAAATGAGCGCTGACAACACAGATTCTCAAAGTAATAAGATGTAGGAATTATTTAATAATGTACATGTTGAATTCTTGGCTTTTGTTCCCCTGCCCACCATAAAACCAGGCGACGCCCCTGCTTAGCAACCTCCTTATTTGGAATCTGAGAACCTTTAGCGTCCCTAGCAACGTTACAAGAGACGCTGGAGTCAGTTCTGCAGCGTCCTTAGCAACCCCTTCTACTCGTAATTTGGCTGCCAACGTCGAAAGCAACCATGCATCTGTTAAGGATAGGCCAATATACACAATATTTCTCTAACCAAGACACGCACCCAGCGGTGTAACATTATACAAGACGTTAATTCTTCAACCTTCAAAGCTACCCCCGCAACATAGCTGATATCACATTTGCTGCCAAAATGGTATTACGTCATATTGGCTTAGAAACCATGCAATAACAAGCTTAGTTCTTAGTTCCTTTCCTCTCCCCCCTCGATCTATTCCTTATGACGCACGTCGCAACCGCAAGACGGTCTATTGCGCAACCTTTTCAGTGTGCGACAGTCACGCTGGCCTTGTGTTGCTTTTGCGCCATGCCAGGCAAAGCTGCAGCGCAATTGAAAATCTTTCCTTCTATCCAGTTTGATCATTTCCGATGCTATTTTTAGCAACACTGTATCTTCTATGATCACCATTTATATAACAAAGCATGATTAAATATACGCAGACCGACTGATGTCAATCTAAATCTAAGTGCCACTAAGTGCATAACAAATTACATCATATTGCCATACAATCTCAGTTAAGATAAGTTTTCCTAACTTGCAGTGTATCAACTGTATTAATCTCGACTATCTCACAAATACTTATACCTGTCTAAGCTCACTGTCACCGTCTAATCTCAACCCCCCTGTCTAAGCTCACTGTCACCGTCTAATCTCAACCCCCCTGTCTAAGCTCACTGTCACCGTCTAATCTCAACCCCCCTGTCTAAGCTCACTGTCACCGTCTAATCTCAACCCCCCTGTCTAAGCTCACTGTCACCGTCTAATTTCAACCCCCCTGTCTAAGCTCACTGTCACCGTCTAATTTCAACCCCCCTGTCTAATCTCACTTTCCCTCTGTCTAATCTTACACCCGTCAATCTCTCTCCCCT
Organism: Macrostomum lignano; assembly: GCA_002269645.1. Lineage (NCBI taxonomy): Eukaryota > Metazoa > Platyhelminthes > Macrostomidae > Macrostomum > Macrostomum lignano. The sequence continues at coordinate 223,815 of NIVC01000130.1, forward strand.
GTCTAATTTTTTCTACATTTTTCTACACATCCTTTGCTTAATCTCAGTCTCCCCCTGTCTAACCTCAGTCTGCCCCTTTCTAATCTCAGCCTCCCGTGTCTAATCTCAGTCTCCTCTGTCTAATCTCAGTCTGCCCCTGTCTAATCTCACTTTCCCTCTGTCTAATCTTACACCCCGTCAATCTCTCTCCCCTGTCTAATATCACATCCTTTGCTTAATCTCAGTCTCCCTCTGTCTAATCTCAGTCTTCCCTGTCTAATCTCAGTCTTCCCTGTCTAATCTTAGTCTCCCCTGTCTAATCTCAGTCTGCCCCTTTCTAATCTCAGCCTCCCGTGTCTAATCTCAGTCTCCTCTGTCTAATCTCAGTCTGCCCCTGTCTAATCTCACTTTCCCTCTGTCTAATCTTACACCCCGTCAATCTCTATCACCTGTCTAATATCACATCTTTTGCTTAATCTCAGTCTCTCTCTGTCTAACCTCAGTCTGCCCCTTTCTAATCTCAGCCTCCCGTGTCTAATCTCAGTCTCCCCTGTCTAATCTCACTCTCCCCTGTCTAATCTCACTCTCCCCTTATCTAATCTCACTCTCCCCTTATCTAATCTCACTCTCCTCTGCCTAATTTCACAGACCCTGTCTAATCTCACTCTCCTCTGCCTAATTTCACAGACCCTGTCTAATCTCACTCTCCTCTGCCTAATTTCACAGACCCTGTCTAATCTCACTCTTCCTTTGTCCAATCCCAATCTACCCCTGTCCAATCTCAGGCAATTTCTAATCTCACTATAATTTCAATCCAACCTTAATTGTTTTTCCATCCCTAAAAGTTAGTAAACAAAGTCAACGAAAAACTGACGTCAATATCAGAAAAAAACAAAGAACGAGAATCAAACCAATTTCTCAGCATTAAACTTTTGAAAAAAGAAACTGTCCACCATCAAAGATGAAACGGTGAAATTGCAAACCAATTTAACAAATATAATTGATAAACAAGACCCCCTTCTGCCACGCACCGCAGAATAAAAGCGGGAAAAGTGTTGAGAGGGGAGGACCGTAGAGAACCAGAAAATCAGAATACCTTCAAAACAAATATTTCATTACATCTTCTTTCATTCACTAACCGCGCATATAGCAATAATTAAAGAACCTAAGCGAAGAATTGAAGTTTCTGTTTCGTTGATCTATTTAAAAAAAATAAATCATAAAATATTTTTTTAAAACCAGTTAGATAGATAGAGGTTATAATTTTGTACATATTCGATCGATCGTGCTAAAATTTCCATGTTAATGCTTCGTAACAAATAAACTTTTGCACTACTTATGGGACCCCTATGTAAGTAGTACAAAATCGACAAAATAATTGAACAAGTTTTTGTAGGTCACCCTAAAAGTTTTTGCGCTTCATTTTTTGGTTCTTGTTGCTGATGCCTCTAACCTGTGTTGAATTTTATCGTTCAAAATGTCAGAATCTAATAGAGCAATTTATATAAACTGTTATATAAACCTATATAATTTTTAGCTGTGAAAAGAAACCAACAAAAATATAAATAATTATACTTTTTGCTCTACAAATTAGAACTTTACTGTTACTCAACTATAGATTCTTTTTGCTCTGACAAACTGTACTTCGTAAAAAAGCGCAAGAACTCACTGGATGAAAGTTAAATCACTCTGTCACCCAAAAACCCACAGTGTAGAAGCATTAAGAAGTTGTTGGTCTGCCTTTATTGAAAGCTTCTAGGCTTGAGAAAGTTTAGCAAAAACACAGTCAGGCATGTTCGGTACGCGTACGCAATCCCATTTAACTAATGAGAATTTATCTTTGCACACGCAAATTCTACTACTGTTCTATGAGTAGTCTAACGCAGTAGTCAAACTTGTTGAAGAGTGGGAATTGACTTAAACAAATTACATATATAAATTATCCGCGGGGTTATCTGAGTAATAACCATTAGCTGCTCAGGTTTGAGTAGGATGAAGCAATTTTTACTTCTGCACTTTTTGATTGATAAAGGTTATAAGATAATAAAAATTAGGCAAGTGAGAAAAGGAGAAAGAGAAATAAAGTGAGGAAGACAAGGAATGAAAATTGATTAAACCGGAGAGACTAGAGAGGTGAAGGGAGAGATTAGGAAGATGAAGGGAGAGATTAGGGAGGTGAAGGGAGAGATTAGGAAGATGAAGGGAGAGATTAGGGAGGTGAAGGGAGAGATTAGGGAGGTGAAGGGAGAGATTAGGGAGGTGAAGGGAGAGATTAGGGAGAGATTAGGGAGTTAAAGGGAGAGACTAGGGAGGTGAAGGGAGATATTAGGGAGATGAAGGGAGAGATTAGGGAGGTGAAGGGAGAGATTAGAGAGGTGAAGAGAGAGATTAGGGAGATGAAGGGAGAGATTAGGGAGGTAAAGAAAGGGGCTTCATAACCTCGAAATTTCACAAGCTTCAAAACCTAATATTGTCAAAACACTTTGATAGCCAGCTCTGATAGCTCAACTCGCAACTCAATCCAACTTGAGCTCGCGAAAAGCAAAATAAGGAAGAGAGGTGAAGGAAGAGAAGAGATCAGTGAGAAGCAGCAGAAGCGGCAGCAGCCCGATGCAGGGCCAGCATATGCAGGTGAGCCCTCTCGGTGATGTTGGCCTCAGGCCGGATGGGTTCCAGCCGCTCGTCCTCGAGGCGGAGGGCGGCCAAGCCGGCCAGAGCCAGGTAGGTGTGCAGCGGGTCGGCGGAGTCGCCCGGATACTTGGAGAAGCCGCCCTCCATGCCGCTGTAGCAGCTGAAAACGAATTCAACAAGGGCCGATCGGTCAATCAGATTGGCCCGGCCAAGGGCTGCCAGGGAGGCTCCAATCCAGAACGTATAGCAGGAATCGTCGTCCTTGTACGGTCGGCCGTGGAAGCCGCGGTGCTGACGCTGGCAAAGCCAGCGCAACAGGCGCGAACGTTGGCGACTATCGGCTGGCAGGGCGGAGTCCAGCCTGCCGAGAAGTTTCAACGAAGCGATGGCGCAGAAGGTGGAGCCGCCGTGAGCCTCGGAGCCGGGCCGCTGACCGAAGCCGCCTTCGTAGGTCTGGCAGGCCAGCAGGAAGGCGACCTACAGATAATTTATCATTTTTTCACAATTTATAGCAAAAATTTACAGCAAAATGTGTGCGTTTCTACTTGAAGTAGAACAATCGCAAATGTTAAGTAGAATTAGTGACACTGAAAATAATATTGCTGTATAAATATACCGTTTAGTTAGTTTTCAAAAAAAATTCCTCAAAAATATATCAAAATGACATGTTGAGATTTCCAAGAAACGGTTTCAGAGATTTCCTTGAAACATCAGTTATGTTTTCTTAGAAATTTCAGTTGATGGATTTTTAAAAACAATTTAGAATTTCTCAAATATAGAATGGCAGTTTGAGATTCTCTCATTTTAGATATCCAGTCGAAATTACAGATTATGAAGTTTTTCAGAAATTCAGAAAATTGGCCAGAAATTTGAATTTCCTGGAAACAGCAGAAATAAAACTACCAAGAATAATCAGCAACAGGTGGGGGGGGGGGCGTTCTAAGACATGGCTCGTTGGAATTTTCTAAACCAGTGCTTGCGGTCCTTGTCGACGTTTGCAGGGCCACAGGCCGGATTGGAAATTCGTTGGAACTTGAAAAACAAAATTTATAATTTCCAGGAAACAGCACAAATTTGAATTTCATTAACGGATGCGATAAGAATTTCCTAAAAACGGATGCGATAGAAATTCCCTAGAAACGGATGCGGCAGAAATTTCCTAGAAACGGATGTGACTAAGAATTTCCTAGAAACGGATGCGATAGAAATTCCATAGAAACGGATGCGGCAGAAATTTCCTAGAAACGGATGTGACTAAGAATTTCCTAACAACGGATGCGATAGAAATTCCATAGAAACGGATGCGGCAGGAATTTCCTAGAAACGGATGCGATAAGAATTTCCTAGAAACGAATGCGATAGGAATTTCCTAGAAACGGGTGCGGCAGGAATTTCCTAGAAACGGATGCGATAAGAATTTCCTAGAAACGGATGCGATAGGAATTTCCTAGAAACGGGTGCGGCAGGAATTTCCTAGAAACGGATACGATAAGAATTTCCTAGAAACGGATGCGATAGGAATTTCCTAGAAACGGGTGCGGCAGGAATTTCCTAGAAACGGATGCGGCAGGAATTTCCTAGAAACGGATGCGATAGAAATTTTCTAGAAACGGATGCGATAGAAATTCCCTAGAAACGGATGCGAAAGGAATTTCCTAGAAACGGATGCGGCAGGAATTTCCTAGAAACGGATGCGATAGAAATTTTCTAGAAACGGATGCGATAGAAATTCCCTAGAAACGGATGCGAAAGGAATTTCCTAGAAACGGATGCGATAGGAATTTCCTAGAAACGGATCGATAGGAATTTCCTAGAAACGGATGCGATAGGAATTTCCTAGAAACGGATGCGATAAGAATTTCCTAGAAACGGATGCGATAGGAAATTTCCTAGAAACGGATGCGACAGGAATTTCTTAGAAACGGGTTTTACAAGAATTTCTTAGAAACGCAACAACTGGTGTTTCCTAGAAAGCATATTGAAACGGAAGAGGTTCGAATTCCGTTTTTGCGTTTTGAAAGAAACAAAAGCGGCTAGAATTTTCTTAGAAACGTCAGTTTTGGATTTCATAAAGAATTTATAACGACATTTAAACAATTCGCTCACACTTCTGTCAACGTCGATTTTGGTGAAATCGTTCAAATAATAGCAGGACACGCAGGCGGAGAACACGAATCGCAAGTCGCTTTCCGGAGCAAATTTGCCAGCCGTGAAGCAGCCCGCCGGCGTCTGCAGGGCCGCAACTCCGCTGAGAACGGCGTCTCGATCGACTCGTTGAAGATCGTCGCCGAGCATGAGCAGGATGCCCAGGCCGGCGAATACCATGGTGAGGTGGCTGGCATCGTACGGCAGCGGATTCTCGGCGTCCAGGTGCGGATCCGCCGGGCTGCCCAGCAGGGGAGCGCCGCGGAAGCCGCAGTTGGCAACGGGCCGGCCGGAGCTGGGGAGAATCTGAAGGCTGTACACCCAGTCTATGATCTCCTGCCTGCGGGAGGCGTTGTGCGGGATTAGGGTGAGATTAGATGCCGGTTTAGGGTGAGATTAGATGTTTGATTAGGGTGAGATTAGATGTGGTATTAGGGTGAGATTAGTTGCTGGATTAGGGTGAGATAAGATGCTAGATTAGAGTGAGATTACATTAAATGCTGGATTAGGGTGAGATTAGATGCTAGATTAGGGTGAGATTGGATGCTAGATTAGGGTGAGATTAGATGCTAGATTAGGGTGAGATTAGATGTGGGATTAGGGTGAGATTAGATGCTTGAACAGGTGCTAGATTCGAATGAGATTAAATGCTGGATTAGGATGAGATTAGATGATAGATTAGACTGAGATTAGATGATAGAAGATTAGACTGAGACTAGATGATCAGAACTGATACCTATTCAGCTCCTGAGTCCTATCCAGCATGTCCATAGTGGAGATGGCAAACCAAGCGAACACCAATCTGTTCTGATCGTAGCCGCTGCAGTGCGAGGGCAGGCAGGTCAGCACCCGCCTGCAGTACTTGGTGAGCTGGGCGCTGAACTTCTCCATGTCTGGCAGCTGCTGCTGTTGGCGACACCGCCGACTGCGGCCTTCATCGTCACTGCTGGAGCTGTCTCCCGCGCTGATGTTAGACATTTGGCTTGTCAGCATGCAGTGCAGAGTTGGTGAGGATTTTAATAGATTTTTTATGGACTCTGTCTGGCTAAACTGCACGGAGTTACATACAAGTCCTCTGTGTACCCTAATTTCCTAGAAAACTCCGAACCCTACTTTCTTAGAAACCAACTTGAAACCATTTTTCTTAGATATTCCTAGAAATCCCCCGAATCTAGATATACCAGAATCCTACTTTCCTATATATTCTCTGAATTAGAATTTTCTAGCAGCAATCCATGCATCGTACTTTCCTAGAAATGTCCCCAACCTAAACTTTCTTTAGAAATCTTAAATTCAACTTGCCTAGAAATCGTCTGGAGCCTTAGTTTCCCACTTTAGAAACCCATCGAACCAAATTTTCCTAGAAACTCACTGCACCAAATTTTCCTAGAAACCCACTAAATTAAACTTTTCTAGGAACTTACCGAACAAAACTTTCCTAGAAACTCACCAAATCAACTAGTAATTTTCCTAGAAACCTGCCACCGAAACCTACTTTCCTAGAAACCCACCAAACCAAAACTTTTCTAGAAACGTACCGAATCAAGCTTTCCTAGAAACTCACTGAATCAAATTTTTCTATAAACCCACCGAAACCAATTTTCCTAGAAACTCACTAAACCAACATTACCCAGAAACGTATCGAACCAAAATTTCCTAGAAACCGACCAAACCAAACTTTCCTAGAAACTTACCGAATGAAGCTTTCCTCGAAACCCACCGAAACTAATTTTCCTAGAAACCTACCAAACCAACATTACCTAGAAACGTATCGAACCAAAATTTCCTAGAAACCGACCAAACCAAACTTTCCTAGAAACGTACCGAATGAAGCTTTCCCACCGAAACCAATTTTCCTAGAAACCCACCAAAACCAACTTTTACAGAAATCCTTGATTCTTCCTTTCAATTCCTAATTTTCCTTTAAAAAACCATTAATCCCACTTCAATAGAAATCAAGGGAAACTGTACTTTCTTAGAAGTTCTCAATCAACAATGCAAAAATATATTTATCAAAAAGAAATTTATTAAAATTTGACAATTTATAAAAACAGTTAAACAAAGTGAACGTATAAAACAGACAATACGAATCATTATTTGTATTCAATTTTCAAGTCAATTTATCGTGTTAAAGCTCTGAAAAAACAGCTTGTGAGAGTGTTCCTTTTTCTGGAAAAAAATTGGTATCCAAATTTAGCAAAAATGAAAATGAAATTCGGGAAAGCAAAGAGGAAGAGCGAGTGGAGATCTGGATAATGCATAAATAAGTTAAAAGTACACACACAAACACACACACACACACACACACACACACACACGCCTTCAGAATTCTGTAACAGAAAAATCTTCAATTTATAATAATCGGCCAAGACAAAATCAACCTACTGTTAGTAGTGCAACGCTATATAATTTAAAAAAATAGAAATCGGATACATAAATTGCTCTATTGCAAAACAAATTACTTTGGACGACAATGTATAAACAACGCAAAATATCATAGAGGCTTTGTTCCAAACAGTTATATAAGAATTTGTTTAGACAAACCAATTTCGATTGTCACGGCTCAGACTATCATCATTATTGGTTGACTGTTCTCGACAAAGGCGAAGGAACAGGGTAAAGTACATTATTAGCAGAGTCGAGCCTTCTAATAGCAGGATTGAGCAGATGACATCGCAAGCGATTTGGATGCCAAATTGTCGCCTTGAGGTCTGCAAATTGTGGTGGATGGGTGATTGAGTGTTGATGAGGTGTGTGCGAGATAGTCATCGGTCAATGATAGTGAGTCACACTGTGGGTCAATGATAGTGAGTCACACTGTGGGTCAATGATAGTGGGTCACACTGTGGGTCAATGATGGTGAGTCACACTGTGGGTCAATGATAGTGGGTCACACTGTGGGTCAATGATAGTGGGTCACACTGTGGGTCAATGATAGTGGGTCACACTGTGGGTCAATGATGGTGAGTCACACTGTGGGTCAATGATAGTGGGTCACACTGTGGGTCAATGATAGTGGGTCACACTGTGGGTCAATGATAGTGGGTCACACTGTGGGTCAATGATAGTGGGTCACACTGTGGGTTAATGATAGTGGGTCACACTGTGGGTCAATGATGGTGAGTCATACTGTGGGTCAATGATGGTGAGTCACACTGTGGGTCAATGATAGTGAGTCATACTGTGGGTCAATGATAGTGAGTCATACTGTGGGTCAATGATAGTTATGGGTCAATGATGGTGAGTCACACTGTGGGTCAATGATAGTTATGGGTCAATGATGGTGAGTCACACTGTGGGTCAATGATAGTTATGGGTCAATGATGGTGAGTCACACTGTGGGTCAATGATAGTGAGTCACACTGTGGGTCAATGATAGTGAGTCACACTGTGGGTCAATGATAGTGGGTCACACTGTGGGTCAATGATAGTGAGTCACACTGTGGGTTAATGATAGTGGGTCACACTGTGGGTTAATGATAGTGAGTCACACTGTGGGTCAATGATAGTGGGTCACACTGTGGGTTAATGATAGTGAGTCACACTGTGGGTCAATGATAGTGAGTCACACTGTGGGTCAATGATAGTGGGTCACACTGTGGGTCAATGATAGTGAGTCACACTGTGGGTCAATGATAGTGGGTTACACTGTGGGTCAATGATAGTGGGTCACACTGTGGGTCAATGATAGTGAGTCATACTGTGGGTCAATGATAGTTATGGGTCAATGATGGTGAGTCACACTGTGGGTCAATGATAGTTATGGGTCAATGATGGTGAGTCACACTGTGGGTCAATGATAGTGAGTCACACTGTGGGTCAATGATAGTGAGTCATACTGTGGGTCAATGATAGTTATGGGTCAATGATGGTGAGTCACACTGTGGGTCAATGATAGTTATGGGTCAATGATGGTGAGTCACACTGTGGGTCAATGATAGTGAGTCATACTGTGGGTCAATGATAGTGAGTCATACTGTGGGTCAATGATAGTTATGGGTCAATGATGGTGAGTCACACTGTGGGTCAATGATAGTTATGGGTCAATGATGGTGAGTCACACTGTGGGTCAATGATAGTTATGGGTCAATGATGGTGAGTCACACTGTGGGTCAATGATAGTGAGTCACACTGTGGGTCAATGATAGTGAGTCACACTGTGGGTCAATGATAGTGGGTCACACTGTGGGTTAATGATAGTGGGTCACACTGTGGGTCAATGATGGTGAGTCACACTGTGGGTCAATGATAGTGAGTCACACTGTGGGTCAATGATAGTGAGTCACACTGTGGGTCAATGATAGTGGGTCACACTGTGGGTTAATGATAGTGGGCCAACACTGTGGGTCAATGATAGTGAGTCACACTGTGGGTCAATGATAGTGAGTCACACTGTGGGTCAATGATAGTGAGTCACACAGTGGGTCAATGATGGTGAGTCACACTGTGGGTCAATGATAGTGAGTCACACTGTGGGTCAATGATAGTAAGTCACACTGTGGGTCAATGATAGTGAGTCACACTGTAAATCAATTATAATGAGTCACAATATGGGTCAATGATGGTGAGTCACACTGTGGGTCAATGATAGTGAGTCACACTGTGGGTCAATGATAGTGAGTCACACTGTGGGTCAATGATAGTGAGTCACACTGTGGGTCAATGATAGTGGGTAACACTGTGGGTTAATGATAGTGGGTCACACTGTGGGTCAATGATAGTGAGTCACACTGTGGGTCAATGATAGTGAGTCACACTGTGGGTCAATGATAGTGAGTCACACTGTGGGTCAATGATAGTGTGTCACACTGTGGGTTAATGATAGTGGGCCAACACTGTGGGTCAATGATAGTGAGTCACACTGTGGGTCAATGATAGTGAGTCACACTGTGGGTCAATGATAGTGAGTCACACTGTGGGTCAATGATGGTGAGTCACACTGTGGGTCAATGATGGTGAGCCACACTGTGGGTCAATGATAGTAAGTCACACTGTGGGTCAATGATAGTGAGTCACACTGTGGGTCAATGATAGTGAGTCACACTGTGGGTCAATGATAGTGAGTCACACTGTGGGTTAATGATAGTGAGTCACACTGTGGGTCAATGATGGTGAGTCACACTGTGGGTCAATGATAGTGAGTCACACTGTGGGTCAATGATAGTGAGTCACACTGTGGGTCAATGATGGTGAGTCACACTGTGGGTCAATGATAGTGAGTCACACTGTGAATCAATGATAGTGGGTCATACTGTGGATCAATGATAGTGAGTCACACTGTGAATCAATGATAGTGGGTCATACTGTGGGTCAATGATAGTGAGTCACACTGTGAATCAATGATAATGAGTCACACTGTGTCAGTTAGTGGGTCAGAAGTGCCGGTGAGTCTAAAGAGACCAAACTCACTGATTCAGTAAGTGGGTCAGTGAGTCTGTTAGTAGAACTCACCAAGTTTGCCTGGTCAATAAGCGGCTGATACCAGCTGCTAGCATAATAGACGCAACGCAAAACCACCAAAGCTGCACAGCAGACAGTGGAGAGGACGCACAGACAGTAGAATGTGATGAACTGAAATTTGATTGCCGAATATTTGGCTTATTTAGTCATGAATTGTTTAAAAGTTAGGCTACCTAAAACTCTACCCAACTACAGCAAAACCTACCTAAATCTTACCCTAATTACAGCAAAAGCACCGTAATTACAGCAGTAGCTACCTAAATCTCACCCTAATTACAGCAAAGCTACCTAAATCTTACCCTTATTACAACAAAGCTACCTAAATCTCACCCTAATTACAGCACAGCTACCTAAATCTCACCCTAATCACAACAAAAGCTAACTAAATCTCCCGCTAATTACAACAAAGCTACCTAAATCTCACCCTAATTACAACAAAGCTACCTAAATCTCACCCTAATTACAACAAAGCTACCTAAATCTCACCCTAATTACAACAAAGCTACCTAAATCTCACCCTAATTACAACAAAGCTACCTAAATCTCACCCTAATTACAACAAAGCTACCTAAATCTCACCCTAACTACAACAAAGCTACCTAAATCTCACCCTAACTACAACAAAGCTACCTAAATCTCACCCTAACTACAACAAAGCTACCTAAATCTCACCCTAATTACAACAATCTGTCTAAGAATAACAATAAAAGCAAACTAAATGGCAGCAAAAACTCACATATTTGGCCCACCCAGTCTTGGCAGCCTTGAGCATCAACACAGCCCACGGAACCACTAGAAAGGGCAGCCAGAGTCCAAAAGCCCAGCAGTTATGCAAATTAATACTAATAGGATAACTCTGGTCTGGGTCTGAGTACATGAGAGGCAGTACGATGACTACGGCCATAGACAGTATGAGCAGGCAGGCGGCGCATAGCAGGGCTACAATAGACTGAATTATGAATAGCGTAGGCCGGCCAGCATACTCAACTATAAGCAGATTTCTCATACTGTCAGATTGCTCATCATTGATTCTCTGTTGTTGACGGGCCGATATAGGCGCCCTTGGCAGATTGCCAACGTTAGAGAGGTCCTCGTTGGCTTGAAGTTCGTCAACCTCGTCAATTGGATTTGAGAATTGATTGCCTGATGACATATTGATCTGACTGCTTTGATTTGAGAATCATCAATGAGAAATATTATACAACTTAAAATGACTTTAAGGTATTTACTTCAGGACATTCAGGGGTGTCTAAACCCTAAGAACTTCAGGACATTCAGGGGTGTCTAAACCCTAAGAACTTCAGGACATTCAGGGGTGTCTAAACCCTAAGAACTTCAGGACATTCAGGGGTGTCTAAACCCTAAGAACTTCAGGACATTCAGGGGTGTCTAAACCCTAAGAACTTCAGGACATTCAGGGTGGTCGAAACCCTAAGAACTTCAGGACATTCAGTGGTGTCTAAAACCTAAGAACTTCAAGACATTCAGTGGTGTCTAAACCCTAAGAACTTCAGGACATTCAGGGGTGTCTAAAACCTTAAAAACTTCAGGACATTCAGGGGTGTCTAAACCCTAAGAACTTCAGGACATTCAGTGGTGTCTAAACCCTAAGAACTTCAGGACATTCAGTGGTGTCTAAACCCTAAGAACTTCAGGACATTCAGGGGTGTCTAAACCCTAAGAACTTCAGGACATTCAGTGGTGTCTAAACCTTAAAAACTTCAGGACATTCAGGGGTGTCTAAACCCTAAGAACTTCAGGACATTCAGTGGTGTCTAAAACCTTAAAAACTTCAGGACATTCAGTGGTGTCTAAAACCTTAAAAACTTCAGGACATTCAGTGGTGTCTAAAACCTTAAAAACTTCAGGACATTCAGTGGTGTCTAAAACCTTAAAAACTTCAGGACATTCAGTGGTGTCTAAAACCTTAAAAACTTCAGGACATTCAGTGGTGTCTAAACCCTTAAAAACTTCAGGACATTCAGTGGTGTCTAAAACCTTAAAAACTTCAGGACATTCAGGGGTGACCAAAACTCTAAAAATTCAACATAAAAAGTATCAAAGTCGACGCAAAAAGACGCTTATCTCTAGAAAAGAAACAAATCATACAGTATTGTAACAAAAAATAAATTTATTTATTCCTTTCCAAGAAACATCCGGGTACTAAATTTCTGTGTGTGCAGGCAAGTTTAACGCAATAACAACGATTGTGCATTAGAAAATTGTAGTAATGGAATGACAAACCTAAACTTCGTGTAAAATATGTCAAGAAGCACGTTTAATTTAATGTAATTATTAAACAAAATTTATTTTAAACAATAGTTTAAACAAAAGAACGCAATAGTCAAACATATATTTTTTAGTGATAGCGACTTGGATAACGCTTTGGCATAGAAATAAATCAAAATTGCCAAGGTTATGCATTTATGTCTGTATGTTATGTATTATTGAAAAAACACTGGTTCTACTTTGCAAGTACATTTTTCTGCTGACTCAGCAGACACTGTCTCTGCACAGAGGCTACACAGCATCCTTTTGCTCTGCCCAAGCTACCTTTTCATTCACCCACTCTACCACTGTCTCTACCCACTCTACCACTGTCTCTACCCACTCTACCACTGTCTCTATCCACTCTACCACTGTCTCTACCCACTCTACCACTGTCTCTACCCACTCTACCACTGTCTCTATCCACTCTACCACTGTCTCTACCCACTCTACCACTGTCTCTACCCACTCTACCACTGTCTCTATCCACTCTACCACTGTCTCTACCCACTCTACCACTGTCTCTACCCACTCTACCACTGTCTCTACCCACTCTACCACTGTCTCTATCCACTCTACCACTGTCTCTACCCACTCTACCACTGTCTCTACCCACTCTACCACTGTCTCTATCCACTCTACCACTGTCTCTACCCACTCTACCACTGTCTCTACCCACTCTACCACTGTCTCTACCCACTCAACCACTGTCTCTACACACTCTACCACTGTCTCTACCCAACCTACCATTGTCTCTACCCAACCTACTCCATTGTCTGTATCCAACCTACTCCATTGTCTGTTCCCAACCTACTCCATTGTCTGTTCCCAACCTACTCCATTGTCTGTTCCCAACCTACTCCATTGTCTGTACCCAACCTGCTCCATTGTCTGTATCCAACCTACTCCATTGTCTGTACCCAACCTACTCCATTGTCTGTACCCAACTACCATTGTCTCTACCCAACCTACTACATTCTCTACCAAACCTACCATTGTCTCTACCCAACCTACTACATTTTCTACCAAACCTACCATTGTCTCTACCCAACCTACTACATTATCTACCAAACCTACCATTGTCTCTACCCAACCTACTACATTCTCTACCAAACCTACCATTGTCTCTACCCTTCTATCAACCTACTCTTCTCTCTACCCAACTTCTCATTGTCTCTACTCAACATAAAACTATTATCCATAATCTAAAGCAAATGAACAGAAGAGAAATGAAGATAACATGAGGTCCCGAGTTCGAGCTCTCACAAAGGTTACCATTGCTACAGTTTTCTCTCATGCTACTATTTTCTTATGAGACCAACATTCTGAATACGGAGAGAGATAAAGGAGATTCTCTTTAACATTCAACTTAAAAGAAGTTGCTACATTCAACTCCAATAAAGCATTGGTGTTAAAGTTTTATATGCAAACAAAGAGGCTTCTGCAACCTAACATTAAAATTGTTACATAAAACAGTTCGTACAGTTTTTTAGTCAAGTGAAAAAACATAGAAAACTTAAACTTCATCTATTTACAATTGTGCAATAACGCTTCAAAATATTCATTCACGCACAGAATTTAACCAAAACGAATGAAATAAGCAATGCACGAAAATGAACCAATTCTATGAGATAGGAAGTAAAAGCCTTTGATTAACTTTTTTCAGTCATTCCACAGAGACACCAGAATCCCACCCTAACTTTGAGAGACACTAGAATATCATCCCTTACTTGAGAGAGACACTAGAATCTCACCCCTTACTTTAGAGAGACACTAGAATATCACCCCTTACTTGAGAGAGACACTAGAATCTCACCCCTTACTTGAGAGAGACACTAGAATCTCACCCCTTACTTGAGAGAGACACTAGAATCTCACCCCTTACTTGAGAGAGACACTAGAATCTCACCCCTTACTTGAGAGAGACACTAGAATATCACCCCTTACTTGAGAGAGACACTAGAATATCACCCCTTACTTAAGAGAGACACTAGAATATCATCCCTTACTTGAGAAAGACACTAGAATCTCACCCCTTACTTTAGAGAGACACTAGAATATCACCCCTTACTTGAGAGAGACACTAGAATCTCACCCCTTACTTGAGAGAGACACTAGAATCTCACCCCTTACTTAAGAGAGACACTAGAATCTCACCCCTTACTTAAGAGAGACACTAGAATATCACCCCTTACTTGAGAGAGACACTAGAATCTCACCCCTTACTTGAGAGAGACACTAGAATATCACCCCTTACTTGAGAGAGACACTAGAATATCACCCCTTACTTGAGAGAGACACTAGAATATCACCCCTTACTTGAGAGAGACACTAGAATATCATCCCTTACTTGAGAGAGACACTAGAATATCACCCCTTACTTGAGAGAGACACTAGAATATCACCCCTTACTTGAGAGAGACACTAGAATATCACCCCTTACTTGAGAGAGACACTAGAATATCATCCCTTACTTGAGAGAGACACTAGAATCTCACCCCTTACTTGAGAGAGACACTAGAATATCACCCCTTACTTGAGAGAGACACTAGAATATCACCCCTTACTTGAGAGAGACACTAGAATATCATCCCTTACTTGAGAGAGACACTAGAATCTCACCCCTTACTTGAGATAGACACTAGAATATCACCCCTTACTTTAGAGAGACACTAGAATATCACCCCTTACTTGAGAGAGACACTAGAATATCACCCCTTACTTGAGAGAGACACTAGAATATCACCCCTTACTTTAGAGAGACACTAGAATATCACCCCTTACTTGAGAGAGACACTAGAATATCACCCCTTACTTGAGAGAGACACTAGAATATCACCCCTTACTTGAGAGAGACACTAGAATCTCACCCCTTACTTGAGAGAGACACTAGAATATCACCCCTTACTTGAGAGAGACACTAGAATATCAACCATTACTTGAGAGAGACACTAGAATCTCACCCCTTACTTTAGAGAGACACTAGAATCTCACCCCTTACTTCAGAGGGACACTAGAATCTCACCTCTGACTTCAGAGAGAGAGACACTAGAATCTCACTGCAGACCCTAGAATCTCACTGCAGGCCCTAGAATCTCACCGCAGACCCTAGAATCTCACCGCAGACCCTAGAATCTCACTGCAGGCCCTAGAATCTCACCGCAGACCCTAGAATCTCACCGCAGACCCTAGAATCTTACTGCAGACCCTAGAATCTCACTGCAGACCCTAGAATCTCACTGCAGACCCTAGAATCTCACTGCAGGCTCTAGAATCTCACTGCAGGCTCTAGAATCTCACTGCAGGCTCTAGAATCTCACTGCAGACCCCAGACAAAGCTAAAAGCAAAGTTAAAAAGCAAATACTGCATTTAAAGACTTGGACAATATTTAGCACAAAGAAACAGCCGATGAGTCAGGCATTAACCACCCATTTCCCTCCTCTGTGTGTCCCAGCATCTGAGCCTGCCTCTGCATCAAAGTCGGCTTCAGCAGCTTCAACGCAGGGATCAATTGGCACTGCCGCAAGCATGCCAGCCTCAGCTGATGAGGCGCCAGAGGAGGCGCCACCTGCCGGCTCAAAGTCTTCGCCAGCAGCTTCTAGCAGAGGTCGCCGTTCCGACCTCCTTGGCGACGCTCCATCGCCGCCGCCGCTGGCGCCACTTCGTCGACTTGGCAAGGTGGATCTCACACTATTAGACACA
>NIVC01000130.1:245000-260000 GCA_002269645.1 Macrostomum lignano
AGAAATTGGGGTTAGGCATATAAAACTAGGACTTGGCAACACTTAGAGAAGGATATATTGTGAACTCATAGAAAAGTACACAGGATACCTATTTGTGTTAAGTACAAATATATAGACTTCCGAGTACACATTAGACTCTTGAAGTATTGATACAAATGGATTTTTGAAGCGTCTGTGAACTTGTGGACTTGTGAACATACATATCATGGACGGGAGACTTATTGTTTCCAATCTAAAACACTTCAATAGTTAAAATAATCTACGGACAGAAATTAAGCTTTCGAATAAAAACAGAATAAACTTGGCTGTTTTATGCAATACAAATATTGTATGCATTGACCCTAGATTCTAAGAGTCAGATTGCATTTTTCCAGATCAAAAATGACTGACAACTCGGCAATATGACGTATACTCGTAGATAAGCCGTGTTGAATTTTTCTATAAACATACACGTACATTCCAAGGCCACAGTACGAAAATGATAATTTTTTATTACTTTATTACTGGGTAGCAACTTCTACTATCTGGATTATATATATATATATATAAGTAAGCAAGCAAGTAAGATAGCACCTTGTCGTTAGACATCTGCTACTTTTTCCATGAGAGAGAGAGGACAAAAACCGACTCAGAGAGCAAGACAAACTGTAATCAAGCAGTGGAAATAGAAATACTTTAAAAAGTATTTTTGCCGTATCCAAGTTGGTAGAGGAACACAACTTACTAATGTCGCTACTCTCAATATACATGTGGTGGATAGTCAAGATAAAAGGCTTAAGTTAGCTAGTTAGATAAGATCAAATACAATGCTCAAACTCAACTACAGAGATGAGTGAGACAATACTTTAGGGCGAAGTGAGGAGAGAAACTTCACTAGCACACAATGGTAACGGTTGAACTTGTCGAATTAATCAGCAAAGCGCATTGTGGCCAAAATTTAACTAGCTAGTAGAATTCTTATCTGGCGTGATCAACATTTACTTTATTGTACACACCAGCAGGTGTCGTTCACAGGTTCCTGTTAACAATCAGACCAGTCCAATCGAGTCTTGAAAAAAAAGAACTGGACTCGCGCACGCTAGTGGTAGCTGAGAGCAGATAATAAATACACAACTCAAAGTTCGGAGAGCTGGCCTAGAAATGCAAAACTAGAACGAGCCACTTAGAAGAGGCCGAGAGAATCCTACAAGCAGACTTGAATGCCTGCAGTTTCATCCGTTTGAACAAGCGGGCATGGAATACGAGAGCGTCCTAAAAGAAATAGGCGGCTTCGGCCGTGTACAGAAAGCAATATTTCTAGCATTGTCGTTTACCTCCTTCAAAGCGGTGCTGGACCTAGAGCTGATGGTGCTAACTCTGCACGAATCGAAGTTTCGATGCGCCCAACAAAATAGCTCCGATTATGTGGCGCAAAACTATAGCGAGCACTGCAGAATATCCAGATTGGTTGGAGACGACACCAACTTCACGCTGATTAACGAGACTTGCACTAAATTTGACTACCAACACGGCGATGTAATCAGCAAATCGATGGTAGAGGAGTACAATTTAGTCTGCGACAGGAAGCACTACGCCACAGGCATGATGTCGGTGTTCTTTCTCGGCTGCGCTCTCGGCATGCTGTTTGGCACGCTTGGTGACAAGATTGGCCGAAAGAAGATTTTGATCGTGTGCGGCGTGACAGACTTGATAACCACAATTTTGCCAGCCTATATGCCAACAGCGGAGACGCAGATATTTGCACGCTTTTTAAAGGGTGAGTTCTACTCTTGTAGCGATCAACTTTCAAGATTTACATTCTCGTCGTTTCCTTGAATAAGCTATGTAGCTCTCACCCTAACTTAACACAGAGCACACAGTTGCTATCTTTTCTGACCTGTCAATGAGCAACTTCTGAAATGTAATCCAACTCATGTACAACGCTCAGGCACCATGTCAGAAAATTCCCACCAACCCATTGATTTAAGGCTTTCCAGCCGCCGTCTATTATCAAGGCCTACTTATCATGGAGGAGATGACAGAAGAGAAACATCGAGCCGTGTTGGGTAACCTTTACTGGCTATTCTGGTGTGTAGGCTACATGTTCAGCGGAGTGGTGGTGTACATCTTCAAGGAGTGGGACAAGATTCAACTATTTTCAACTGTATTCTGCCTTAACTACATAGTTATCTTCATAGTTGTGCCAGAATCGCCCAGATGGTTGGTGCTGAAGGGTCGCGTCGAAGAGGCTGTCGACGTATTGAAGCGCATCGCCAAGTGGAACGGAATCAAGTGGGAGCACAAGGTGTCCAAAGTCAAGGTGAGTTTCACTTCTCTATAGCATTTCTTTCAGGTCTGGATTTGGATCTTTATCGACAACTAATCACCAATCCGACTATCAGGCCCTAGATGTGGAGGAAGAACCAACAGGAAACATCCTGGACCTCGTAACCTACCCCGAGATGCGAATGAAGTCCATTGTTATCTTCTTCAATCTGGCAATGTTTGCCATGTGCTACTTTGGTTTGTCCACCGATACGACCTTCATCACAACCAACATAGTGCTCAACGTGCTGCTCAATGGCGCCGTAGAAATACCAAGCTCATTTATTGGCTGGCTTGGCAGCGATCGATATGGTAGAAAGTACACCACAGTTATTATCACGGTGCTAAGCGGCTTCTGTCTGATTGCTGTACCAATAGTGCCGACTGGAGGCGTTTATAATATTGTTAAAGCGGTCGTGGCTATGGTTGGTGAGTTATTTCGATGTTAGGGGCAACCTCAGATACTCGAGTGCTGGGGATGAAAACTCTACGAGGCCTGGATTCGACAAACGAAATGAACTTTAAAGTGCACTTTGTAGCACGTACTTTGTCAACCTTTTTTTCTGTGCTCGCCTAAAATCTGTTAGATAATAGTCTACTATAGGGTGATTAGTCTCAATTTTCTTTTCGTCTTCCGTCCGTCTGAACCACAGAACTAGAATAACTAGATGGGCCACTCAGCACATTTGCGTGCAAACTACTTGCAAATCAGTAGTAAGTTACACAGAAGCGTTTTAATGTATTTTTAAAGCCAAGGCTCATTTTTCGGCTCTTACCCCTTAGCTTAAACACTTCAACAGTGCCTTTCCACACAACCCCCCTTTCCTTTTTGCCTTGGAATTCCAGCCTAAAGCATTCCAACCATTTCTTTATTTTAATTATAAAATAGCTTATACATTCTTCATTGCTACTGAACTGAAAGTAGAAAGCTATTTTACTAACTACGAGTATATATGCCTGAGTGGCCCATCTAGCTATTCTATTATCTGTGGTCTTAATCAAAGTAGAACATTTTTAGTAATCCTTGAACTATTGAACAATTATTATGTTTAATTCATGCAAGTACGACCAAAAATACGTGACGGCATGGAGACGAAATATTTAGGAAGCGAAAGTTTCATATGTACTTTGAAGAGCCGGTATACGAGCGCAACACGCTTCGAATCAATGGTGACTACTGATTGGTCTCAACCTCTTAAAAACTAATTATTTTTAATAGCCTTAAAAATGATTACCCTGTCAGATATTCGAACTAATTCGCCATCGCAATTTTCAATTTTGAAACCAGGCAAATGCCTTCTTACAACTGGTTATTGCATCGCCGACGTATGGGCCGCCGAAATATTTCCAACATCGGTGCGCAACAATGGCCTGTTTTTAGCGACCACCTTGGCTATGCTGAGCAATATAGTGGCTCCGGTTATTAATACTCTATCGGACGTTGCCACGTTCCTTCCTGGATTAATTTTCGGCATAACTAGCATAGTGAGCGCTTTGTCGTTGCTACTCCTGCCAGAGACAAAAGGCCTACCGCTGCCGGAGACTGTGCCGAGCTCCGAGGGGCTTGTCCGTGGCCGGGAACGACAATGGGCAATTGAAACGTTCAGCAGGGAACGAGCGCAGAGTCTGCTTGACGACGACGACATGGAGGCTGTTAACAGTCAGCGCACTATAAAGCAGAAGCCAATGGAGGAGACGACGATTGCATAGTATAGCGGTTTCTTCTGAAAACTTGGAAGGATTAAAGCTGATGGGATCCACTCTGAGCTTCAGATTTGCGTATCTTAATCTAGATTCTAGAATGTCAATCCCGATCCCAAAGACAGCCAGTCCCGATCCCAGACAGCCAATCCCGATCCTAGAGACAGTCAATCCCGATCCCAAGGCAGCCAATCCCGATCCTAGAGACAGTCAATCCCGATCCCAAGACAGCCAATCTCGATACCAAAGACAGTCAATCCCGATCCTAGAGACAGTCAATCCCGATCCCAAGGCAGCCAATCTCGATACCAAAGACAGCCAATCCCGATCCTAGAGACAGTCAATCCCGATCCCAAGGCAGCCAATCTCGATACCAAAGACAGTCAATCCCGATCCTAGAGACAGTCAATCCCGATCCCAAGACAGCCAATCCCGATCCCAAAGACATCCAATCTCGATACCAAAGACAGTCAATCCCGATCCCAAAGACAGCCAATCCCGATCCTAGAGACAGCCAATCCCGATCCCAAAGACAGCCAGTCCCGATCCTAGAGACAGCCAATCCCGATCCTAGAGACAGACAATCCCGATCCTAGAGACAGCCAATCCCGATCCTAGAGACAGACAATCCCAAGCTATGTGCTTTTTAACTCTAAAAATGTTTCCTAAAAAATCATTAAAAGCAAAAATGTCTGATGACAAAAGTAAATCTACATTCATTAAATAGTTTGATTTAATTGAAGCATATACCATTGAGTACAAATAGTGCTTTTTTATTATAGGTGCAATAGTAATGTTAACATAAAATATAACATGTTTACACAACATAAGAATTGTATTGAATGGTACCATTAAAGAATTCTGAAATACATGTAATAGCATTATAATAACAATTTTCTGAAAAATTGACTTCTCAATTTTTTGTGTTAACTAGATAATTTAAAGCCAATAACTACTAGTATGGTTACCTCAAAAAAGCTATTTAGAAATAACAGCTTATACAAAAATGTGAATACTATAATTTTATGAACTTTGAGTCCATTAATACAATATATTGAAAAAAATTCATTGAAGCTTACATATTAATTAAAGCTTTACTGATAGTCTGATACTAAATACTAGCACTAATATTTTTATAAAACTAATAGTATTATATTTAAATTTTGCACAGATATTAGTATAGCAACTCCTTAGTCCATGGACTGAACAGCCAAATGTAGCCTTCAGATATGTGGCACAAAAGCTATGGCTGAGCTGTTGGTTGCATATATGGCCATTAAGGCAGGTGTTATCATTTATTATTATTATTTATAATGATCCAAATAACATCATTTTGCACAATTTTATAGTAGCAACTTCCTTCACCATAATAACTTTAACATATAAAAAACAGACAATGGAAACCAAAGTTAAGAATAAAAATATAGCACAAACTTGGCTATAGATTTACAGTAATTCAAAAAGCTTGCCAAAATAACAAAAGTACTTTTGATTGAATGCACCCAGACTTCTTTGTTAGGCTACTATAACAAAGAGATATCTATGAAAAAACTTAGAGAAACATAAAACTTTTAAAGCAGCAAAATATTTCCCACTGGGCCCCAGCTTCATTGCTTTTTGTTTTTCCCTCTTGCTATACCAAAAATCCTTCCATGTGCACAGAGATGTGCATTTAAGTATTGCTCAGAGGAGTATAATATATACCCTTTGGAAAAAAAGAGCATCATGTGATCAAGATTCATGAGGAACTTTTATTGGCTCGTAGGTCTAGTGCAGTCATTTACTATAGTCATTTTACATATTTACTGTAGCTAGCTACCTGTTTGTTAGCTATCACTCTGAAATTTTGCTAATTTGTTGACTTATAATCAGTCTATAACTAAACTCCCATTATATTTTGGTTCATAAATTTTGTTTACATTGTGTTTTTTCTTGTCAAAGTTATTATGAAGAAGAAAGTTACTATTATAATAGCCTGTCAACTTGTGTATTGAGGTCAATCTAAGCTTATAAAGTGGAGTCTAAAAAGTAACCAATATATACAAATGACATATCATTTAACTTACAGTAATACTAGGAGGCTGGATTTAGCAAGTGACAAAAATTAGACCTAGGATAGGAGAAAACAAGCAAGGGGATAAGTAGGAATTCTACCTTATGAGCTCAAGTTTAATAGTCCTATATAAGAATTGCTACAATTACAAGGGCTGTCCAAAAAATAGTGTTACTTTTCACTATAGCTTGTATCTCTTGTTCTGCTGATCCAAATAACATCATTTTACACAAATTTATAGCAGCACCTCTTTTCTTTATGTTAACTTTAACATCATTAAAAACAGAAAATGGAGACAAAAGTTGTAAACTAAAATGTAGCAGGACCTTGACAATAGACTTATAGTAAATAAGCAAGTTAAAAAAAATCAAAGTGGTAGCTGACAAACAGGTAACTGGCCGCAATGAATGCTGCAAAATGACTGTGGTAAATGACTGCTAAGACCCATAAACCGATGAAAGTTGAGCATAAATTGTGGCTCAACTTTTACCCTATCCCCCAAATGGTGCATATCACACTCCTTTGAGCAACACTTGAATGCACATCTAGGAATTTTAGTGTAGCAAAAAGAAGGGATAAACAGCAATATAGTTGAAGCCTAGTTTAAAATATTTTGTTGATTTAAAAGCCATATACTTCTTTAAGTTTTTCCATAGATATCCTTTTATCACAGCAGCCTAACAAAAGTCTAAGTGCATTCTATCAAAAGTACTTTGACTACTTTTCAATAACTTGTTGAATTACTGTAAGTTGATTGTCAAGGTTGCTATATTTTAGTTTATAACTTGTTTCCATTGTCTGTTTTTAATGATGTTAAAGTTAACATAAAGAAGAGAGTTGCCACTATAAATATGTACAAAATGATATTATTTGGATTAGCAGAAAAAATATAGTGAAAAGCAACACTACTTTTTGGACAGCCCTCATATATACTAAAATAGCAAAGATTCCACAACTTTTTATCAAAATGGATAGGGAGGCCATTCCTAATACAACTATTAATGGCTTGTCAAACAAAAAAAGCACAAAGCAGAAATGTCCTAATAACTTCTGCATTCATTATATAGAAAAAAACATGCATTTTAGAGCTTTATTTCAAAGACTAAATATTAAACAATATATTTTACTATTAAATTAAAAACAGCCTTTTTCACTTATAGCATTAAATATTTTAACAAAAAATATAAAAACATAGATAATAAAAGAACTTTGCTATATTCAAGCTACAAAGCAATTTAGTTTAAAATTGTATCATCAAGATAGATTAATGATATAATTTAAAAACTGCTTAAATTGATATTACCTTGAATAAAAACAAATTCTAGGAGAATATCTACTATTTACTGTAATTATTTACTGTAATTCTATGAACTGCTGTTTAGTTATTTTTTTTTAAAATTAGGCCTAAACTTAAAAAAGACAGTGTATGTAATATTCTTAATACTTTCTACATTCTACAACTCAAGTACAAGGCTTAATACCTTCTACAACTACAAGTTTATAAAATATAACTTCTTACACTATATCTTAGTCTGGGCCTATTGAAGTTTAAAATGATCCTGAACTTCAGGACTTCTACATAAATAAGCATCCTTATTTGCTGTCCCGCTGGCTGCAATTCTTAATTTTACCAGGTTAAATGATACTGTCAAATAATTTGGAGAGAAGTGTCTTAATATTCAGCATTTAAAAAAATCTGTGAGTACTTAATACTCAGGTATTTGGCCACTATTCCTATAGAGTTATAAAATTTAAATCTCAAAATAAGAGTTTCATATTAATACAATTTCTAAATCTAAATGCAAACGTACTATAATAGATTAAATAGTTAATATTCAGCATTTAAAAAAATCTGTGAGTACTTAATACTCAGGTATTTGGCCACTATTCCTATAGAGTTATAAAATTTAAATATATTTTTATTAGGCCTAGGGCAGGTTTTTTATGCCAATAGGGTGTAACTTACACCTTGAAATTTGGATTTGCACCCACTTTTTTGGCACTGGATGCAACTCGTGCATCTGCATTTTTTGAGATCAAGATTTTTAGAAAAAGTTACAAACAAAACATAATGAATGCATAAATATGAATATATTGTTTCAATATTTTTTTGAATCTTCATTGAATACTTTCCTTAAATTTAGACCTATAATCTATATGCAAGTTGCATCCTGGTTTTCATATTTGCATCCATTTTTAAGCTTGAGATGCAAGCTTGCATACACATTTTTGGCAAAAAAACCTGTAGTAGGGCCTAAATAGTTCTTTTAAAACCTTTTTCTTAGAAATTTTCTATTTAAAAAGTAAGCTTACATTTTAATTGTCATAACAAATCTGACTACTAACTATCTTTAAAACGAAATTTAATTTCAACACTTTAATACACGTTCAGATTACAGAATTATTTTTTGTATTTTTTATATCTTTATAATATTTATCTCAAATACAGACGTTAGTTTCAGAACATTTTCATTTTATAATATTTTTTCGCTGATTCAGCTTAGAAAAGCCTCTGTTTAAAATGTTTTAAAAGAAAATTTTCTTAATCCAATAAAGGCATAGAAAAGTCTAGAAAGTGTTTCATATTTACCTCTAGTTTTAATGTACATTTTACAAAAAATATTTAAAACTTCCGGCTTTTAGCCTTTAATTTGTATATTTCTAATAAAACAAAATTTTCAGAATTGTTTAAAACTTTTTAAAATTATGATGCTTTTGTTTAAAAATAATGCTTTTAGAAACTTTTCAAACTCTAAAGTGTTTTTTATATTGCTTGCATTAGAGCGATTAAAGAAGTACGCACTGATTTGTTTTTAAGTACAGTTTAAGTTCAAGCATTGCCCGGCCATGTTTCATGTTTTGAACTTTCATCGTCTGCACTGCAGTCTTATATATTTTTAGCATTTTCACTGACACTAGTCTTAACATTCATTAAGATTGTTAAATATGACTTCAGTTAATAAATATTGAATATTGGTCACGTTATACAACTAGCCTTTTAAGTATTTTGTGTCTGTTCGATGTTTGATAGTGTGACACTCGCAACAAATATTAATATTTATTGTATTACACATAGCATTTTTAAAATCCATGGCTTACTTTAAATCTATTTTAGTACAAAAAATTGACTGATTTAAACTTTTTTTAAATTTTATGTTATTTTATGATGTAATACAACAAACTTTTTTAATATTAATATTTTTTATTATAGTATTGTCTTGGCTGTATATATATTTATTACCACTAAGAACTAGGTTTTTACACTTAATATTACAATCGATAACTACAAAAGATTATATTTTTTATTCTATCTTAAGATTATGTATTTAGTATCATCTTTGAATCTTATTACCCTAGCCTAGCAATTATGCAGTGGCTAAATTAAACATATAAAAAACTATTTAAGTAAACTTGCATTGGCTCAAATATTTAATTTTTAGAAATAAAAATTTTAACAGTTGATGAGGAAAAGACCTTTTATGCAAAGCACAATCAATATCAAATTTATATTTAAATTCAACTAAACAAGCTTTTAGTCATTAGCAATTAGTCAGGTTTTATGTGAGATATCTACCTGAAATTTGCATCATTGGAATAATAATTTTCAATTATATATGTCAAGCTCTTGTCTTATATTAAGCTTTTATTTAATGTAAAACGATGTGTATAATTATCTATTTGAATACAGTGTATACTATAAGAGTAACTTCTAGTTATTTCATTTTTTATAATTTTTTATTATTTCAGAAACAAAACTATTAAAATCACGAGTGTTAAACTGTAATTCAGTTTCAACACTAGAATTTTCAAGGAAATCTATCTCAGAAGAAAAAAGGAGTCATGGTAGAACTCGAGACAAACCACCGGGCCCTGCACTGGGAGCCCAACGTGTCAAACAACAATCACGCCGAAAACGGCAACGACGATCTGTCCGACTTCGATTCGGCCAACTCAACTGCTAAATTATTTGAACGGTCGCGCATCAAAGCTCTGGCCGACGAGCGCGAGGCCGTTCAAAAGAAGACCTTCACCAAGTGGGTGAATTCTCACCTGACAAAAGAGTCGCTACAAGTCGACGAACTCTACTTGGACCTTCGAGATGGTCGCCTGCTGCTGCGCCTACTCGAGCTCATCACTGGCGACCAGTTGCCGAGGCCGACTCGCGGTCGAATGCGAATTCACTGCCTAGAAAATGTCGATAAAGCTTTGGCCTACCTGAGCGACCAATGCGTTCACCTGGAGAACATGGGAGCTCACGATATTGTGGACGGAAGCGCTAGGCTCACCCTTGGCCTGATTTGGACTATTATATTGCGCTTCCAGATTCAGGATGTGGTGTTCGATAGGCGCGACTTCAGCGTGGCCAGCACGGCGGTGCCCTACATGTCGGCCGCGCCGGCGGGACTGGCGTATTCAACACCGTCAGCTGGCCGGGTGAGCAGCGGCGACAGTCGCCTGGCCAAGGACGCCCTGCTGCTGTGGTGCCAGATGAAAACTGCCGGCTACGCCAATGTGAATGTGCGAAACTTCACCAACAGCTGGCGAGACGGACTGGCGTTTAATGCCATCATTCACAAGCATCGGTGAGCTGCCTGCCTGCCTAGCTGTTCGTATTGTCCGTGTTGACAGTCTTATCTGGCTGTTTGCATTTGCTGTCAATGCGTATTTACTGTCTGTTTCAGTGTCTGTCTGTCTGTCTGTCTGTCTGTCTGTCTGTCTGTCTGTCTGTCTGTCTGTCTGTCTGTCTGTCTTAGTGTCTGTCTGTCCGTCTGTCTGTCTGTCTGTCTGTCTGTCTGTCTGTCTGTCTTAGTGTCTGTCTGTCTGTCTGTCCGTATGTCTCTCTGTGTGTCTGTGTGTGCATGTCTGTCTGTCCGTCTGTCTGTCTGTCTTAGTGTCTGTCTGTCTGTCTGTCCGTATGTCTCTCTGTGTGTCTGTGTGTGCATGTCTGTCTGTCCGTCTGTCTGTCTGTCTGTCTGTCTGTCTGTCTGTCTGTCTGTCTGTCTGTCTGTCTGTCTGTCTGTCTGTCTGTCTGTCTTAGTGTCTGTCTGTCTGTCTGTCTGTCCGTCTGTCTCTCTGTGTGTCTGTGTGTGCATGTCTGTCTGTCCGTCTGTCTCTCTGTGTGTCTGTGTGTGCATGTCTGTCTGTCCGTCTGTCTGTCTATCTGTCCGTTGTTCTGCTGTAAAAATGGCGCAGTGCATCTGTCCTTTTAGTTTTGATCTGATTCACATCACTCATATCCCGTGCGCAAGTTCCTCAAGCATGGATGCAGTTGCGGTTGTGTTTTTTGTTTAAAAATTGATTTTTTTTTCATGCCCTGGCATCAAAGAAAGAATGCACTCAGATATAAAAAAGCTGAGTTTGCAGTGGAATAGCTAATGCAAAAGCCAGTTGGTATTGAGGCTACGTGGCCCTCCGCGTATGCCCCCGAGGACCCTGGGAATAATTGATTTTATTTCTTAGTATTGATTAACGGCAACGACTGTCAGTGAGGAGGGTGTAGCCGAATGAGGACACAGATAGACTGATCAGTGTTTGGGGTTTCTGCCTGGCTGCCTGCAGTCTACTTTCTCGTAATTGCTTTTTTTATCTCTCGTCGGCGTCAACGCTTTGACTGTAAGGAGACATTTTTTATTTAGTCAGAATCTGCTTGGTCTGCTTGAATGGCTTGAACCTCATCAGTCAACCCTTTTAATTCAATATCTTTGCTGCTTCTTCTAAAGAATGTAAAATATATTTTGTAACATTCAGTTCTGAGTTGGTTCAAAGGGGAAGTTGTGTATTTTTTAATCGGTGGGTTTTGTTGCAACAGTGAAATGTTTCCTTTTTCTGTTAAACTGCATTTGCACTTTACCTGTTTGAAAAAGTACTTTCAATTATATGATGCACTACTTGTTAATTAAGTACAATATATGTATTTATTGTTATACAGTCTTGTGCCGTTAGTCAGAGCCTCGCCTGTTAGACAGTGTCTCTCACCTGTTAGACAGTCTCTCTCACCTGTTAGGCACTCTCTCACCTGTTAGGCAGTCTCTCTCATCTGTTAGGCAGTCTCTCTCGCCTGTTAGACAGTCTCTCTCACCTGTTAGGCAGTCTCTCTCGCCTGTTAGGCAGTCTCTCTCACCTGTTAGGCAGTCTCTCTCACCTGTTAGGCAGTCTCTCTCTCACCTGTTAGGCAGTCTCTCTCACCTGTTAGGCAGTCTCTCTCACCTGTTAGGCAGTCTCTCTCATCTGTTAGGCAGTCTCTCTCGCCTGTTAGACAGTGTCTCTCACCTGTTAGGCAGTCTCTCTCACCTGTTAGGCAGTCTCTCTCACCTGTTAGGCAGTCTCTCTCGTCTGTTAGGCAGTCTCTCTCACCTGTTAGGCAGTCTCTCTCGCCTGTTAGGCAGTCTCTCTCACCTGTTAGGCAGTCTCTCTCACCTGTTAGGCAGTCTCTCTCTCACCTGTTAGGCAGTCTCTCTCACCTGTTAGGCAGTCTCTCTCACCTGTTAGGCAGTCTCTCTCATCTGTTAGGCAGTCTCTCTCGCCTGTTAGACAGTGTCTCTCACCTGTTAGGCAGTCTCTCTCACCTGTTAGACAGTCGCTCTCACCTGTTAGGCAGTCTCTCTCATCTGTTAGACAGTCCCTCTCGCCTGTTAGGCAGTCTCTCTCATCTGTTAGACAGTCTCTCTCACCTGTTAGGCAGTCTCTCTCACCTGTTAGGCAGTCTCTCTCACCTGTTAGGCAGTCTCTCTCATCTGTTAGGCAGTCTCTCTCATCTGTTAGGCAGTCTCTCTCATCTGTTAGACAGTCTCTCTCATCTGTTAGGCAGTCTCTCTCATCTGTTAGACAGTCTCTCTCATCTGTTATACAGTCTCTCTCATCTGTTAGGCAGTCTCTCTCATCTGTTAGGCAGTCTCTCTCGCCTGTTAGGCAGTCTCTCTCTCACCTGTTAGACAGTCTCTCTCACCTGCTAGACAGTCTCTCTCACCTGCTAGACAATCTCTCTCACCTGTTGGACAGTCTCTCTCACCTGCTAGACAGTCTCTCTCACCTGTTAGACAGTCTCTCTCACCTGCTAGACAGTCTCTCTCACCTGTTAGACAGTCTCTCTCACCTGCTAGACAGTCTCTCTCACCTGTTAGACAGTCTCTCTCACCTGTTAGGCAGTCTCTCTCATCTGTTAGGCAGTCTCTCTCATCTGTTAGGCAGTCTCTCTCATCTGTTAGACAGTCTCTCTCATCTGTTAGGCAGTCTCTCTCATCTGTTAGACAGTCTCTCTCATCTGTTATACAGTCTCTCTCATCTGTTAGGCAGTCTCTCTCATCTGTTAGGCAGTCTCTCTCGCCTGTTAGGCAGTCTCTCTCTCACCTGTTAGACAGTCTCTCTCACCTGCTAGACAGTCTCTCTCACCTGCTAGACAATCTCTCTCACCTGTTGGACAGTCTCTCTCACCTGCTAGACAGTCTCTCTCACCTGTTAGACAGTCTCTCTCACCTGCTAGACAGTCTCTCTCACCTGTTAGACAGTCTCTCTCACCTGCTAGACAGTCTCTCTCACCTGTTAGACAGTCTCTCTCACCTGCTAGACAGGGTCTCACCTGTTAGACAGTCTCTCCCGCTTGTTAGGCAGGGTCTCACCTGCTAAAGTTTACATTGCTAGACATAAACATGTAGCTCCTATATATGAGTGCATTAATATAGCCAACTTCTCCCATAAAGCTAAATAGGTTTAACTTCATCGCAATCATAAATTTCCTTCTTTCAACTGAATTGCTGTCCCAGTTACAGACGAACGCACTAACTTAGGTCTATATGAACTAGCGCTGCATAGCTGCTATTGGCTAATAGTGATTATGAGCAAACACGACCTGCGCAAAGCGATCCCGCAAAATTTTGTGCGTGCTGCCCAACGAGAATTTTTGGGATATTTATTTAGTCGACACGGCACCTTTTTCCTCTCTGTATAAGAGCTAAGCCCCGTGTTCTATATTTATGCTTGATAAGCTTAGCTGGAGTTTGGAATTTCAAGCAATGCCAATAAGTTTTTTGTCCCCAAATTCTAATCTCAGTTCTCTCTCATTTTAATCGATCCTATTGCCGCACTGATCTACTTCAATTTTGACTATGCATGCAGGAGCTCTCCCTGATTGTGTCTGTCTGTCTGTCTGTCTGTCTGTCTGTCTGTCTGTCTGTCTGTCTGTCTGTCTGTCTGGCTATTTGTCTGTCTGTCTGTCTGTCTGTCTGTCTGTCTGTCTGGCTATTTGTCTGTCTGTCTGTCTGTCTGTCTGTCTGTCTGTCTGTCTGTCTGGCTATCTTATTTGTCTGTCTGTCTGGCTATCTTATTTGTCTGTCTGTCTATCTGTCTGTCTGCCTGCCTGCCTGCCTGCCTGCCTGCCTGCCTGCCTGCCTGCCTGCCTGCCTGCCTTTCTGTCTGCCTGTCTGTCTGTCTGTCTGTGTGTCTGTCTGTCTGCCTGCCTGCCTGCCTGTCTGTCTGTCTGTCTGTCTGTCTGTCTTAGTGTCTGTCTGTCTGTCTCTCTGTCTGTCTGTCTGTCCGCCCGTCTGTCTGTCCGCCCGTCTGTCTGTCCGCCCGTCTGTCTGTCCGCCCGTCTGTCTGTCCGCCCGTCTGTCTGTCCGCCCGTCTGTCTGTCCGCCCGTCTGTCTGTCCACCCGTCTGTCTGTCCGCCCGTCTGTCTGTCCGCCCGTCTGTCTGTCCGCCCGTCTGTCTGTCCGCCCGTCTGTCTGTCCGCCCGTCTGTCTGTCCGCCCGTCTGTCTGTCCGCCCGTCTGTCTGTCCGCCCGTCTGTCTGTCCGCCCGTCTGTCTGTCCACCCGTCTGTCTGTCCGCCCGTCTGTCTGTCCGCCCGTCTGTCTGTCCGCCCGTCTGTCTGTCCACCCGTCTGTCTGTCCGCCCGTCTGTCTGTCCGCCCGTCTGTCTGTCCGCCCGTCTGTCTGTCCACCCGTCTGTC
>NIVC01000130.1:265000-372500 GCA_002269645.1 Macrostomum lignano
CGCGTCGCCGACCAGCGCCTCGGCCTGGCCCGCCTACTCGACCCGGAGGACGTGTCCGTCGATCAACCGGACGAGCGTTCGATAATGACCTACGTTGTCACTTACTATCACTACTTCTCCAAGCTGAAGGACGAAACTGTGCAAGCGAAACGGCTGAAAAAAGTGTTGAACGAAGCGCAAGAATCCGACTCGCTGATTGACCAGTACGAACGGTTGACCTCTGACCTGCTAGCCTGGATTGAGCACACTGTCGAGCTGCTCAACGACCGTCAGCTGGCAAACTCCGTGCCCGGCATCCAGGCTCAGCTGCAGTCTTTCTCCACTTACCGCACCGTTGAGAAGCCGGCCAAGTTCACGGAAAAAGGCAATTTAGAAATCCAACTATTCACTATACAGCAGAAGATGCGGGCTAACAATCAGCGACCGTATTTTCCTCAGGAAGAGAAAATGATTTCGGAAATTAATAAAGCCTGGGAGAAATTAGAGAAAGCCGAGCACGCCAGAGAGATTGCGCTTAGAGACGAGCTGATCAGACAGGAGAAGCTGGAACAGCTGGCTCAGAGGTTCCAACGCAAGGCCGGCATGAGGGAGACTTGGCTCTCCGAGAACCAGCGCCTTGTAGCTCAGGACAACTTCGGTCAAGACCTGCCGGCAGTTGAAGCTGCCACTAAGAAGCACGAAGCAATCGAAACGGATATCTTTGCCTATGAGGAGCGAGTTAGCGCCGTGGTTCGAGTCGCGTCCGAGTTACAATCGGAGAACTATCACGACACGGAGGCTGTACTGGCTAGAAAGGACAATGTGCTCAATCTTTGGGAGCAGCTGCTCGACCTGCTCAGGGCCAGGCGAATGCGTCTTGACTTGACTCTGCAGGTGCAGAAAATCTATCAGGAGATTCTGTACGTTCTGGATTGGATTGAAGAACTGGACGGCCGATTGAGTTCGGAGGATTTTGGCCGCCATCTGATGGCAGTTGACGACCTGTTGGAGAAGCACGCGCTGCTTGAGAGCGACGTCCTGGTGCTGGGCGATCGAGTCGACTCTGTGTGCGCTTCGGCTCAGGTAGGTTAATTTCATCAGTATACTAAACTCTGCGATTCCCTGCAGAAATTTGCCTGCGAATTCTCTCTAGCAATGCCTCAATGCATTTGCCTTCGTCCGCCATTCCCTGGCATTCAAAATGGTTGGATTCCAATTTACCAAAGTATTTTTTTATTAAATCCCTCTTAACAATAATTATTCTTCCTTATTCTTCTTCCCAAATTCCCCACCACCAATTCCCCTTCCCGAATTCCCCACCACCAATTCTCCTTCCCGAATTTCCCTTCCCGATTCTCCTTCCCGAATTTCCCTTCCCGAATTTCCCTTCCCGAATTTCCCTTCCCGAATTTCCCTTCCCGATTCTCCTTCCCGATTCTCCTTCCCGAATTTCCCTTCCCGATTCTCTTTCCCGAATTTCCCTTCCCGAATTCCCCTCTCCCGATTCTCCTTCCCGAATTTCCCTTCCCGAATTTCCCTCTCCCGATTCTCCTTCCCGAATTTCCCTTCCCGAATTTCCCTCTCCCGATTCTCCTTCCCGAATTTCCCTTCCCGATTCTCCTTCCCGAATTCCCCTCTCCCGATTCTCCTTCCCGAATTTCCCTTCCCGATTCTCCTTCCCGAATTTCCCTTCCCGATTCTCCTTCCCGAATTTCCCTTCCCGATTCTCCTTCCCGAATTTCCCTTCCCGATTCTCCTTCCCGAATTTCCCTTCCCGATTCTCCTTCCCGAATTTCCCTTCCCGATTCTCCTTCCCGAATTTCCCTCTCCCGATTCTCCTTCCCGAATTTCCCTCTCCCGATTCTCCTTCCCGAATTTCCCTCTCCCGATTCTCCTTCCCGAATTTCCCTTCCCGAATTTCCCTCTCCCGATTCTCCGTCCCGAATTTCCCTTCCCGATTCTCCTTCCCGAATTTCCCTTCCCGAATTCCCCTCTCCCGATTCTCCTTCCCGAATTTCCCTTCCCGAATTTCCCTCTCCCGATTCTCCTTCCCGAATTTCCCTTCCCGAATTTCCCTCTCCCGATTCTCCTTCCCGAATTTCCCTTCCCGATTCTCCTTCCCGAATTCCCCTCTCCCGATTCTCCTTCCCGAATTTCCCTTCCCGATTCTCCTTCCCGAATTTCCCTTCCCGATTCTCTTTCCCGAATTTCCCTTCCCGAATTTCCCTCTCCCGATTCTCCTTCCCGAATTTCCCTTCCCGAATTTCCCTCTCCCGATTCTCCGTCCCGAATTTCCCTTCCCGATTCTCCTTCCCGAATTCCCTTCTCCCGATTCTCCTTCCCGAATTTCCCTTCCCGATTCTCCTTCCCGAATTTCCCTTCCCGATTCTCTTTCCCGAATTTCCCTTCCCGATTCTCCTTCCCGAATTTCCCTTCCCGAATTTCCCTCTCCCGATTCTCCTTCCCGAATTTCCCTTCCCGAATTTCCCTCTCCCGATTCTCCTTCCCGAATTTCCCTTCCCGATTCTCCTTCCCGAATTCCCCTCTCCCGATTCTCCTTCCCGAATTTCCCTTCCCGATTCTCCTTCCCGAATTTCCCTTCCCGATTCTCCTTCCCGAATTTCCCTTCCCGATTCTCCTTCCCGAATTTCCCTTCCCGATTCTCCTTCCCGAATTTCCCTTCCCGATTCTCCTTCCCGAATTTCCCTTCCCGATTCTCCTTCCCGAATTTCCCTCTCCCGATTCTCCTTCCCGAATTTCCCTCTCCCGATTCTCCTTCCCGAATTTCCCTCTCCGATTCTCCTTCCGAATTTCCCTTCCCGAATTTCCCTCTCCCGATTCTCCGTCCCGAATTTCCCTTCCCGATTCTCCTTCCCGAATTTCCCTTCCCGAATTCCCCTCTCCCGATTCTCCTTCCCGAATTTCCCTTCCCGAATTTCCCTCTCCCGATTCTCCTTCCCGAATTTCCCTTCCCGAATTTCCCTCTCCCGATTCTCCTTCCCGAATTTCCCTTCCCGATTCTCCTTCCCGAATTCCCCTCTCCCGATTCTCCTTCCCGAATTTCCCTTCCCGATTCTCCTTCCCGAATTTCCCTTCCCGATTCTCTTTCCCGAATTTCCCTTCCCGAATTTCCTCTCCCGATTCTCCTTCCCGAATTTCCCTTCCCGAATTTCCCTCTCCCGATTCTCCGTCCCGAATTTCCCTTCCCGATTCTCCTTCCCGAATTCCCTTCTCCCGATTCTCCTTCCCGAATTTCCCTTCCCGATTCTCCTTCCCGAATTTCCCTTCCCGATTCTCTTCCCGAATTTCCCTTCCCGATTCTCCTTCCCGAATTTCCCTTCCGATTCTCCTTCCCGAATTTCCCTTCCCGATTCTCCTTCCCGAATTTCCCTCTCCCGATTCTCCTTCCCGAATTTCCCTTCCCGATTCTCCTTCCCGAATTTCCCTCTCCCGATTCTCCTTCCCGAATTTCCCTCTCCCGATTCTCCTTCCCGAATTTCCCTTCCCGATTCTCTTTCCCGAATTTCCCTTCCCGAATTTCCCTTCCTAAATTCCCCTCTCCCGATTCTCCTTCCCGAATTTCCCTCTCCCGATTCTCCTTCCCGAATTTTCCTCTCCCGATTCTCCTTCCCGAATTTCCCTCTCCCGATTCTCCTTCCCGAATTTCCCTTCCCGATTCTCCTTCCCGAATTTCCCTTCCCGATTCTCTTTCCCGAATTTCCCTTCCCGAATTTCCCTCTCCCGATTCTCCTTCCCGAATTTCCCTTCCCGAATTTCCCTCTCCCGATTCTCCTTCCCGAATTTCCCTTCCCGATTCTCCTTCCCGAATTCCCCTCTCCCGATTCTCCTTCCCGAATTTCCCTTCCCGATTCTCCTTCCCGAATTTCCCTTCCCGATTCTCCTTCCCGAATTCCCCTCTCCCGATTCTCCTTCCCGAATTTCCCTTCCCGATTCTCCTTCCCGAATTTCCCTTCCGATTCTCCTTCCCGAATTTCCCTTCCCGATTCTCCTTCCCGAATTTCCCTTCCCGATTCTCCTTCCCGAATTTCCCTTCCCGATTCTCTTTCCCGAATTTCCCTTCCCGATTCTCCTTCCCGAATTTCCCTCTCCCGATTCTCCTTCCCGAATTTCCCTTCCCGATTCTCCTTCCCGAATTTCCCTTCCCGATTCTCCTTCCCGAATTTCCCTCTCCCGATTCTCCTTCCCGAATTTCCCTTCCCGATTCTCCTTCCCGAATTTCCCTCTCCCGATTCTCCTTCCCGAATTTCCCTCTCCCGATTCTCCTTCCCGAATTTCCCTCTCCCGATTCTCCTTCCCGAATTTCCCTTCCCGAATTCCCCTCTCCCGATTCTCCTTCCCGAATTTCCCTTCCCGAATTCCCTTCTCCGATTCTCCTTCCCGAATTTCCCTTCCTAAATTCCCCTCTCCCGATTCTCCTTCCCGAATTTCCCTCTCCCGATTCTCCTTCCCGAATTTCCCCTCTCCCGATTCTCCTTCCCGAATTTCCCTTCCCGAATTCCCCTCTCCCGAATCTCCCTTCCCGATTCTCTTTCCCGATTCTCCTTCCCGAATTTCCCTCTCCCGATTCTCCTTCCCGAATTTCCCTCTCCCGATTCTCCTTCCCGAATTTCCCTCTCCCGATTCTCCTTCCCGAATTTCCCTTCCCGATTCTCCTTCCCGAATTTCCCTTCCCGAATTTCCCTCTCCCGATTCTCCTTCCCGAATTTCCCTTCCCGATTCTCCTTCCCGAATTCCCCTCTCCCGATTCTCCTTCCCGAATTTCCCTTCCCGATTCTCCTTCCCGAATTTCCCTTCCCGATTCTCTTTCCCGAATTTCCCTTCCCGATTCTCCTTCCCGAATTTCCCTTCCCGATTCTCCTTCCCGAATTTCCCTTCCCGATTCTCTTTCCCGAATTTCCCTTCCCGATTCTCCTTCCCGAATTTCCCTTCCCGATTCTCCTTCCCGAATTTCCCTTCCCGATTCTCCTTCCCGAATTTCCCTCTCCCGATTCTCCTTCCCGAATTTCCCTCTCCCGATTCTCCTTCCCGAATTTCCCTCTCCCGATTCTCCTTCCCGAATTTCCCTTCCCGAATTCCCCTCTCCCGATTCTCCTTCCCGAATTTCCCTTCCCGAATTCCCTTCTCCCGATTCTCCTTCCCGAATTTCCCTTCCTAAATTCCCCTCTCCCGATTCTCCTTCCCGAATTTCCCTCTCCCGATTCTCCTTCCCGAATTTTCCTCTCCCGATTCTCCTTCCCGAATTTCCCTTCCCGAATTCCCCTCTCCCGAATCTCCCTTCCCGATTCTCTTTCCCGATTCTCCTTCCCGAATTTCCCTTCCCGATTCTCCTTCCCGAATTTCCCTCTCCCGATTCTCCTTCCCGAATTTCCCTCTCCCGATTCTCCTTCCCGAATTTCCCTTCCCGATTCTCCTTCCCGAATTTCCCTTCCCGAATTCCCCTCTCCCGAATCTCCCTTCCCGATTCTCTTTCCCGATTCTCCTTCCCGAATTTCCCTTCCCGATTCTCCTTCCCGAATTTCCCTCTCCCGATTCTCCTTCCCGAATTTCTCTCTCCCGATTCTCCTTCCCGAATTTCCCTTCCCGATTCTCTTTCCCGAATTTCCCTTCCCGAATTCCCCTCTCCCGAATCTCCCTTCCCGATTCTCTTTCCCGATTCTCCTTCCCGAATTTCCCTTCCCGATTCTCCTTCCCGAATTTCCCTCTCCCGATTCTCCTTCCCGAATTTCTCTCTCCCGATTCTCCTTCCCGAATTTCCCTCTCCCGATTCTCCTTCCCGAATTTCTCTCTCCCGATTCTCCTTCCCGAATTTCCCTTCCCGATTCTCTTTCCCGAATTTCCCTTCCCGAATTCCCCTCTCCCGAATCTCCCTTCCCGATTCTCTTTCCCGATTCTCCTTCCCGAATTTCCCTTCCCGATTCTCCTTCCCGAATTTCCCTCTCCCGATTCTCCTTCCCGAATTTCTCTCTCCCGATTCTCCTTCCCGAATTTCCCTTCCCGATTCTCTTTCCCGAATTTCTCTCTCCCGATTCTCCTTCCCGAATTTCTCTCTCCCTATTCTCCTTCCCGAATTTCCCTTCCCGATTCTCTTTCCCGAATCCCCTCCCCCAATTCTTCTTCCTGAATGCCCCTTTCTGAATTCCCCTCCCCAACTCTAGAATTCCCCTAAAAGAATTTCTTTTTCTCTATTATCCTCCCTGAATTTCACTTCCCGCAAATTACCGCAAAGAGTTCACCTTCAGTAATTCCCATTCCAAGATTCTCATTCTCGAGCCCTGCTACATTGATTCCCCTTCACAAATTCTTCCTCACAGATTGCCCTTGACGAATACGCCCTTTCCGGCTCTATTCCCCGCAGGCATTCATCGACGGCGAATTCCCCCCGGAAGTAGGCGACTATCGTCCAACCGAGCCCGGCGAAGTGGAAGAACGCGCCAGCATTCTTCGCGAAGCCTACGAGCAGCTTCGCCTGCGGGCGGCCCGCCGACACGACGGCCTGACTTCCAGCCGGCAGGTCTGGCGCCTCGTCTGGGAGCTGGAAGACGAGGAGCAGTGGATCCGCGAGAAGGAGCAGCTCATGTCCAGTCCCGACCTTGGCCACGACATCCCTTCCGCTCAGCGTCTGCTAGCGAAGCACCGCGCCACCGAGGACGAAATCTCGGCGCGTCGGAAACAGCTGCAGGACCAGCTGGCTCGCGGCGAGAATCTGGTTGCCAACGCCGGGCCACGAAGCAACCTGTTGAGCAGCCGGCTGGAACGGATCAGCTCGCTGTGGGACAACCTGGTCGACAGGGCCGCCGCTCGCAAGAGTCGCCTGTTAGAAGCGGTCGATTATCAGCGTTTCCTAGGCGACTGCGACGACGCAGAGGCTTGGCTGACGGAGATGCACCGCCTGTGCGAAGACGAAGACTGCGGCTACAACGAAGCCACCGTCCAGTCGTTGCAGCGCAAGCACCTCGACGCCAGCCAGGAGATTGACAACTACGGTGAAGAGATCGCCGCCCTGCACACGCAAGCCGAAGCGTTGAACCCGGCTGATAGGGAATTAGAATCGACTAAACAGCGATTGGAAGCCATCGATGCTCGCTACGCTGAGCTGCTCCGACAAGCTGAACGACGTCGACAGCAGCTGGCCGACGCACTAGCGACTCATCGACTGTTTAGCGAGGCCGACCAGATTGA
Organism: Macrostomum lignano; assembly: GCA_002269645.1. Classification (NCBI taxonomy): domain Eukaryota; kingdom Metazoa; phylum Platyhelminthes; family Macrostomidae; genus Macrostomum; species Macrostomum lignano. Next base: position 272,180 of record NIVC01000130.1, read on the forward strand.
GGCTTGGATTAGAGAGAAACGGCGCCTGCTAGTGTCCATGGTGCCGTCTGAGGAGATTGAGGAACTGGAGGTGAGCTGCTGTTCGGGTCTGTACATTGGTGTACTAATTGTGCACGGGTCTGTACATTGGTGTACTAATTTTGCACGGGTCTGTACATTGGTGTACTAATTGTGCACGGGTCTGTACATTGGTGTACTAATTGTGCACGGGTCTGTACATTGGTGTACTAATTGTGCACGGGTCTGTACATTGGTGTACTAATTGTGCACGGGTCTGTACATTGGTGTACTAATTGTGCACGGGTCTGTACATTGGTGTACTAATTGTGCACGGGTCTGTACATTGGTGTACTAATTGTGCACGGGTCTGTACATTGGTGTACTAATTGTGCACGGGTCTGTACATTGGTGTACTAATTGTGCACGGGTCTGTACATTGGTGTACTAATTGTGCACGGGTCTGTACATTGGTGTACTAATTGTGCACGGGTCTGTACATTGGTGTACTAATTGTGCTCGGGTCTGTACATTGGTGTACTAATTGTGCACGGGTCTGTACATTGGTGTACTAATTGTGCACGGGTCTGTACATTGGTGTACTTATCGTACATGGGTCTGTACATTGGTGTACTAATTGTGCATGGGTCTGTACACTGTGTACTTATTGTGCATGGGTCTGTACACTGTGTACTTATTGTGCACGGGTCTGTACATTACTATGCATTGGTGTACTTTGGTATCTCTCAGCTTCAACCAACTCACCCGCCCGGTTCATCAGGTTGTCAAGCACCGATTCGACGGATTCGAGATTGAGATGCAGAGCAACGCTGTTCGAGTGGCGGAAGCCGACACCCTGGCTAATCGGCTACTCAAAGCTGAGCACCCCAGCGCCGAAGAGGTCCGCGAGCGTCAGGACCAACTCAACGCCGAATGGAACGAACTGGCCGATTTGGTTGACCAACGCAAGGCAAAGATTAACAACGCCTACGATTATAACAAGTACAAAATCGAATGCCGGGAGACTACAAATTGGATCAAGGAGAAATGCCAACTAGTTGAGTCCACAGACGAACTCGGCAACGATCTGGGCGGCATCATGCAGCTGCAGAGACGGTTGCAGAATCTCAACTCCGACATGGCCGCTATTGAAGCCCGACTGCAGCATCTGGACGATCAGTGCGAAAAGCTTCAACGAGTGAAACCCGAAGAGGCGCAGGCCTTGGTGGAGAGTCGAGACGAACTGCGCGCTCTCTGGTCTGAGCTGAGCAACATGCGAATGGAGCGCAAGGAGAGGCTGGAAGAGTCTTCGGAGTTGCAAAAATTTCTGCAGGATTTGGATCATTTCCAGGTGCGTTTCTTGGGAAGATGCTTTTGTAGCGGAAACCTGCTGGAGGAGGGAAGCAGAGACTCCCTGAAGGAGGGAAGCAGAGACTCCCTGAAGGAGGGCAGCAGAGACTCACTGAAGGAGGGCAGCAGAGACTCACTGAAGGAGGGTAGCAGAGACCCTGAAAGAGGGTAGCGGAGACCCTGAAGGAGGGTAGCGGAGACACCGAAGGAGGGTAGCGGAGACACTGAAGGAGGGAAGCAGAGACTCACTGAAGGAGGGAAGCAGAGACTCACTGAAGGAGGGTAGCAGAGACTCACTGAAGAAGGGTAGCAGAGACTCACTGAAGAAGGGAAGCAGAGACTCACTGAAGGAGGGTAGCAGAGACACTGAAGGAGGGTAGCGGAGACAATGAAGGAGGGTAGCAGAGATACTGAAGGAGGGTAGCGGAGATATCAGATCCCAGCAAATGCCGCACACTGAACTGCCTACCCCACCCCGCAGGTGTGGCTGAGCAACACACAGACCAGAGTAGCCACAGAGGACATGGCCAAAGATGTCAGCGAGGCGGAGAAGTTGCTAGTGAATCACCAGAGCCTCAAACAGGAGATCGAAGGCTACAACGAAGAGTTCGCCAGCTTGATGAGCTATGGCCGTCGTGTCACTGAAGGTCAAACAGACGCGCAGTACATGTTCCTCAGCCAGCGTCTGAACGCTCTGTCAGACGACTGGAACGCTCTGCACGAGATGTGGCAGATGAAGCACACGCAACTGTCGCAGAGCCTCAGCCTGCAGGTGTTCCTGCGTGACTCTGTCCAGTGCGACCTCGTGCTCAGCTCGCAGGAGAATTTTCTTAGCAAAAGCGAAACGCCAACCTCAGTTGAACAGGCCGAGTCTATGGTTAAACAGTGCGAGAACTTCATCACTTCCCTGCGGGCCAATGAAGAGAAGCTGGCTCTGGTTGACGAGAGCGGGCAGCAGTTGCTGGCTGAGGAGGAGCACTTTGCTAAGGAGAAGATTGCGCAGAAGGTGGGACTGCGAGATGCAACTGACGAGCTTTGATTTATTCGAATAGCATTTTGGGATTCGAATAGCATTTTGGGATTCGAATAGCATTTTGGGATTCGAATAGCATTTTGGGATTCGAATAGCATTTTGGGATTCGAATAGCATTTTGGGATTCGAATAGCATTTTGGGATTCGAATAGCATTTTGGGATTCGAATAGCATTTTGGGATTCGAATAGCATTTTGGGATTCGAATAGCATTTTGGGATTCGAATAGCATTTTGGGATTCGAATAGCATTTTGGGATTCGAATAGTCACTTACTTAGGATTCGAATAGTCACTTACTTAGGATTCGAATAGTCACTTACTTAGGATTTGAATTGTAGCCAATTGGGATTGGAATAGTAGCTTAATGGGATTCGAATGGTAGCTTAGTGAGATTCGAATAATAGCTTAATGGGATTCGAATAGTAGATTTATGGGATTCGAATAATAGCCTAATGGGATTCAAATAGTAGCTACTGGAATTTGAATAGTAGCTAATTGGGATTCGAATCGTAGCTAATTGGGATTCGAATAGTAACTAATTGGGATTCCAATAGTAGCTTAATGGCATTCGAATAGTAGCTTAATTGCGATTCGAATAGTAGCTAATTGGGATTCGAATAGTAGCTAATTGGGATTCGAATAGTAGCTAATTGGGATTCGAATAGTAGCTAATTGCGATTCGAATAGTAGCTAATTGGGATTCGAATAGTAGCTAATTGCGATTCGAATAGTAGCTAATTGGGATTCGAATAGTAGCTAATTGGGATTCGAATAGTAGCTAATTGGGATTCGAATAGTAGCTAATTGCGATTCGAATAGTAGCTAATTGGGATTCGAATAGTAGCTAATTGCGATTCGAATAGTAGCTAATTGCGATTCGAATAGTAGCTAATTGGGATTCGAATAGTAGCTAATTGAGATTCGAATAGTAGCTTAATGGGATTCGAATAGTAGCTATTCGGTATAAAAATCACAACCAACCAATCCGCAGGTGGATTCGATTCAAGCTCGTCGCGAGGCCAACCTGGCCCGCGCCCAGGAGCGACTCGACCAGCTCCGAGGCCAGCTGGCGCTGCAGCATCTTCGACAGGACATCGACGACCTGGCCGAGTGGATCGAAGATCGCCGGCTCGTAGCCGACGACGAGAGCTTCCGCGATGCCAAGAACATCACCAGCCGCTACAATCGGCACAAAGCATTCGAACGAGAAATCGACGCTAATAAAGACCGGCTTGAGTCGGTCAGACGAGGCGCCGAGCAGCTGCTGGCCGAGCGGCCGAATTTCTCGGACACTGTCCGACCTCAGATCGATCAGCTAACGGCTCGTTGGGCCGATTTAGAAGAATCTGTTAAACAGAAAAGCGAAAAACTTCTCGAAGCTAATAGGGAAACCATTTTTAACAACACTGCTCAAGATGTTAACGTATGGATGGAGAAGCTCATGACCCAGATGGTGGTGGACGAAGAAGAGGTGGTCACCCTCACGGACGTTGACATCTGGTTGCGCAGCATCGAAGATCAGGAGAAAGAGATGGAAGAGAAAGAGAAACAGCTGGTAGACATGAGCGAGCACAAGGAGAAGCTCAAAGAGCAGCACCCAGACAAAGAGGAAGTGTTTGAGAAGACTCACCTGTCGTTGCAGCAGACTTTTGTTAAGCTGCGAGATCCTCTGTCCAAGAAGAAAGACGAGCTGGTGCGCAGGAAGCGGATCCAGCAGCTGTTCCGCGATATCGAAGACGAGAAGATGTGGGCTGAGGAGAAACTGGCTCTGGCGTCGCTGCAGGATGTGAGACAGCTTTTGTCACTCCGGTCATGTCGGCACTCTTTCATCCTTTAGTTTGATCCTCACTTCTCTCCGATTAGGGGCACTCTTCTTGTCACTCTAATTAGCACTCTTCTTGTCACTCTAATTAGCACTCTTCTTATCACTCTAATTAGCACTCTTCTTGCCACTCTAATTAGCACTCTTCTTATCACTCTAATTAGCACTCTTCTTATCACTCTAATTAGCACTCTTCTTATCACTCTAATTAGCACTCTTCTTATCACTCTAATTAGCACTCATATTGTCCCTCTGTTTTGGCACTCCTCTTGTCACTTTTATTGTCACTCTGTTTTTGGCACTCTTATTGTCGCTCTGTTCGACACTCCTCTAGTCCCTCACTCTAAGTATCACTCCAACTTTCACTCGGATTAGCACTCCTTGTGCCAAGTCTAGCAATTGTCACTCTAACTGTCACTCTAGCCCCTCCGCCCCCAACTAATCATCACAGGCTGGTGCATCGCTGTTATCCGTCACTCAAATGCTACGCCGTCACAAAGTGCTAGCAGCCGAGGTTGAGAATCACCGACCCAGAGTTCGCGACACCGTGTCGAACGCCAACGATCTGATCGATCAGGGTGTGCCACAGTCAGAGCAATACCAGGCTGGCATTAGCGAGCTGCAGGACCGCTGGGAGCAGCTCAGCCAGGCTATGGAGGATCGGCGAGCCAGGCTGGAACGCAGCGAACTCGCTCAGCAATGGCTGGAGGATGCCAGAGAGGCTGAGACTTGGATGGGCGAGCAGGAGCTGTACCTCATGCCGGAGGAGACCCGCGCTAGGGACGAGCAGGCGGCTAATAATGCTATGAAGAAGCACGAACAGGTGCGGTTTATTGCTACCTTGTCGCTTTAGAAATATACCTGTAAATCAGTGATCCTAGCTACCTCAATCAGATATCTGTCAATCAGTTATCACGGCTACCTGTCAATCAGATATCATAGCTACCTGTCAATAAGTATTCTAGCTACCTGTCAATCAGTGATCCTAGCTACCTGTCAATCAGTGATCCTAGCTACCTGTCAATCAGTATCCTAGCTACCTGTCAATCAGTGATCCTAGCTACCTCAATCAGATATCTGTCAATCAGTTATCATGGCTACCTGTCAATCAGCATCCTAGCTACCTGTCAATCAGCATCCTAGCTACCTGTCAATCAGCATCCTAGCTACCTGTCAATCAGTATCTTCACTACCTGTCAATCAGTATCTTCACTACCTGTCAATCAGTATCTTCACTACCTGTCGATCAGTATCCTAGCTACCAGTCAATCAGTATCCTATCTACCTGTCAATTAGTATCTTGACTACCTGTCAATCAGTATCCTAGCTACCAGTCAATCAGTATCCTATCTACCTGTCAATTAGTATCTTGACTACCTGTCAATCAGTATCCTAGCTACCTGTCAATCAGTATCCTATCTACCTGTCAATCAGTATCCTAGCTTCTAGACATTTCAGAGTCTGACGACAGAGGCCGCTCTTAGTTGCAGGAAATGTATAATCAAAGCCATAAACTACTGACTCCTTTCTGTTTGGTCTGCTTTTATTCCAAAAAAGCAGCAAGGCTTGTTGTACTGATGGAGTTAGTAACTTTCCCACGGTAAAGAACTGTGGGTCGGGGCAGGGAACTCTGCTTCTTGAACTCGACCGTTTCATTTTGAAAACCGGCTCTGGTTTGTTTGAATCAGACCAATAATTTCTTTTTTATTATTGACTTTACTCTAAAAAAGCAAGATTTTTCGATTATTTATTTACTTATTATCTACTCGCAGTAGGAACATCGGTGTGTATCGCACAATTTGCAATGCAATACTTAAACTCTAGTAGATCATCAAAAAAAAAAAAAAAAAGATTTTTCTACAATCTCAACTGCATCGACAAACTGCGGTTCCGAAAAACATATTTCATAATCTAGAATCTTTACTTCAGATCCTAAAATCCCAATTTAGACTTTAAAAACTTTTTTTATCTTTTTTACTCATTTCAGATCCCAAAATTCCCAATTTTGATTAAAATTCCAAGTTTTAGACTTCAAAATTCCTATTTCAGAGCCCAAAATCCGTATTTCAGATCCAAAACCCTAACTTCAGATTCCAAAAATCCCCATTTTAGACTCTACAATCCTATTTTAGATCCAAAAATCTCCATTTCAGATTCCGAAAATACTAATTTAAAATAAAATCCCCAATAAAAATTTGGGGACTTAAAAAATTAAAAAATCCCCATTTCAGATCACAAATATCCCCATTTCAGATCACAAATATCCCCATTTCAGATCACAAATATCCCCATTTCAGATTCCAAACCCTCATTTCAGATCCCAAATATCCCCATTTCAGATTCCAAACCCTCATTTCAGATCCCAAATATCCCCATTTCAGATTCCAAACCCTCATTTCAGATCCCAAATATCCCCATTTCAGATTCCAAACCCTCATTTCAGATCCCAAATATCCCCATTTCAGATTCCAAACCCTCATTTCAGATCCCAAATATCCCCATTTCAGATTCCAAACCCTCATTTCAGATCCCAAATATCCCCATTTCAGATTCCAAACCCTCATTTCAGATCCCAAATATCCCCATTTCAGATTCCAAACCCCCATTTCAGATCCCAAATATCCCCATTTCAGATTCCAAACCCTCATTTCAGATCCCAAATATCCCCATTTCAGATTCCAAACCCCCATTTCAGATCCCAAATATCCCCATTTCAGATTCCAAACCCTCATTTCAGATCCCAAATATCCCCATTTCAGATTCCAAACCCCCATTTCAGATCCCAAATATCCCCATTTCAGATTCCAAACCCTCATTTCAGATCCCAAATATCCCCATTTCAGATTCCAAACCCCCATTTCAGATCCCAAATATCCCCATTTCAGATTCCAAACCCTCATTTCAGATCCCAAATATCCCCATTTCAGATTCCAAACCCCCATTTCAGATCCCAAATATCCCCATTTCAGATTCCAAACCCTCATTTCAGATCCCAAATATCCCCATTTCAGATTCCAAACCCTCATTTCAGATCCCAAATATCCCCATTTCAGATTCCAAACCCCCATTTCAGATCCCAAATATCCCCATTTCAGATTCCAAACCCTCATTTCAGATCCCAAATATCCCCATTTCAGATTCCAAACCCTCATTTCAGATCCCAAATATCCCCATTTCAGATTCCAAACCCTCATTTCAGATCCCAAATATCCCCATTTCAGATTCCAAACCCTCATTTCAGATCACAAAAGTCCCATTTTAGATTCCAAACCCTCATTTCAGATCACAAAAGTCCCATTTCAGATCCTAAAATCCCAATTTGGAATTCAAATGCTCCTATTGTAATTCCAAATTCCCAAATTTACATAGCGTACTTCAATTCTAAACTCCAACGAAGTTCTAACTAAAGAAATCCCAAAATAAAAAAGAATCGCTCCCCGAACCGCAGGTGGACCGCGGTGTCGAAGCCTTCGCCGAAACAATCCGCCAGCTTGGAGCTCGAGCTCGCGCCCTCATCGAAACTGAGCACCCGGAGTCCGAGCGAGTCGCCCAAGCTCAGAATCGTCTCGACCGACTCTACTCAACCCTGAAAGAGCTATGCGCCGAGAAGCGGGCCTGGCTACAAGAACAACTCAAGCTCTACCAGCTGCAGAGAGAAATTCTCGACCTAGAATCCTGGATCTACGAGAGAACCTTAGTAGCTCAGAGTAACGAACTGGGCAAAGACTATGAGCACTGCGTACTGCTTAGAGAAAGATTTCGCGAATTCGCCAAAGAGACTGAAACGATTGGCACCGAGCGAGTTGCGGCTGCCAATCAGTTTGTTGACAGCCTGATCGATCAGGTTAGTTAGTTGACGCTGCACAACTTGGACAGAGAAACAGAGATCTAAATGTACAAATTTAAACTCTAGAGTCAGCTAGTGCATAGAGAAAATAGAGAAAAGGGGAGGCTGAACAGTAGGGTAAGAAAGAGAGATAAGAATGTACACTCTAGGGTCGGATAAACAGGGGAGAGGATCTACACTGTGATTAGGGGAGGGAGAGAAAGGGCTAGAGATAAGAATGTACACTCTAGGGTCGGATAAACAGGGGAGAGGATGTACACTGTGATTAGGGGAGGGAGAGAAAGGGCTAGAGATAAGAATGTACACTCTAGGGTCGGATAAACAGGGGAGAGGATGTACACTGACTGTGGTTAGGGGAGAGAAAGAGCTATAGATAAGAATGTGCACTTTGGGGTCAGAGAGAAAAAATAATCGAAGATGATGTACACTAGATTTAATTAAGTTTTCGAAGCTTGGAAAAAGGCATTTCCATATTCAATTGTTTTTGTCATCCCTAAAGGGACATCGAAACTCTGCGGACATTGCCGAGTGGAAAGATCGCGTCAACGAGGCCTGGTCAGACCTGCTGGAGCTGATTGACACTCGAACTCAGTTGCTCACGGCTGCTCACGCTTTCCATCGATTTTTGACCGACTGTCGCGACGTGCTCGATAGAATTGAGGAGAAAGAGCTCGCTATACCGGATGATGTCGGTGAGCTATTCTCAAGAGCATAAATATTTTTCAAAAGTTGACACTTAAGGTATGTTAGACGATGTGAGATTTTTAGGATGCGACATTTTGAGGACGTTACATTTTGAGGACGTTACATTTGGAGGACGTTACATTTTGAGGACGTTACATTTTGAGGATGTGACATTTTGAGGATTTTACATTTTGAGTATGTTACATTTTGAGGATGTTACATTTTGAGGATGTTACATTTTGAGGACGTGACGTTTTAAGGATGTGGCGTTTTGAGGATGTAAAATTTTGAGAGTTTAGAGAGATTCTTAGTGAAGCATTTCTAAGAAAACCAGTTAATTTCAAATCGTCTCCTACACCCAGGCAAAGACGCCAAATCGTCGGACTCTTACGCCAGGAAGCACACCGCATTTGAGCACGACCTGCGCACCCTGGAGGCCGCGGTGCACGGTGTCGAACGCGACGCCGAAGACCTGCTGCCGGCCTACAGCGGCGACAACGAGAAGCTGATTCGCGAACGTCGCGATCAAGTAATCGACGCTTGGAATCGTTTGACTCTGCGCTGCCAGCGCAGGAAAGCTGAACTAGCTGATAATGCTGAGTTCCATCGATTCCTCAACATGGTTCGCGAGCTGCTCATGTGGATGGACTCTATCGAAGCTGAGATGGCCTCGCAGGAGAGGCCAAGGGACGTGTCCGGCGTTGAATTATTAATGAATTCGCACAAGAATCTCAAAGCTGAGATGGACGCCAGAGATGAGAATTTCACTATTGCGGCCAACCTGGGCCGGTCTCTCGTGATGCGCCGGCATCCCAGACTAACTGTGGTGCAGGAGAAACTCGCCGAACTTGCTGGCAAACGGTTCGACGTTACGGACGCTTGGGACACCAAATGGGACCAGTTGCAGCTTATGCTGGAGGTAAAGATTCAACTGTGGCTAAATACTCGTACTGGATAGCATGTAGAGGTTTTGAACATTTCATAACTTGGAATGGAAGGGGGGTAAGAGAGCCGGAGAATCAGTGTACATTCAGAGCTAGGGTGTCGGGAGTGGAAGGGGGGTAAGAGAGCCGGATAATCAGTGTACATTCAGAGCTAGGGTGTCGGGAGTGGAAGGGGGGTAAGAGAGCCGGATAATCAGTGTACATTCAGAGCTAGGGTGTCGGGAGTGGAAGGGGGGTAAGAGAGCCGGATAATCAGTGTACATTCAGAGCTAGGGTGTCGGGAGTGGAAGGGGGGTAAGAGAGCCGGAGAATCAGTGTACAGGCTCTGAAGCTAGGGTGTCGGGATGGAAGGGGGGTAAGAGAGTCAGGGAATCAGTGTACATTTCAGAGCTAGAGTGTCGTGAGTGGAAGGGCCGGGTAAAGAGAGCCGGAGAATCACTGTACATAGCCCCTGGTATAAGACAGAACAACCTGGATTGAACAAGCTCCACCACTGCCAACGCAGGTGTACCAGTTTGCTCGCGATGCTGCCGTCGCTGAGGCCTGGCTGTTAGCCCAGGAGCCGCACCTGAGCAGCCACGAATTAGGCGAAAGTCTAGAAGAGACTTTAGCCTTAATAAGACAACACGAAGCGTTTGAGAAAGCGGCCGCATCGCAGGAGGAAAGATTTGCTGCGCTGCAAAAGTTGACCGCTTTGGAGCTGCGTGGAGGTGCAACCGGCACTGCCTCTGCAGGTAATAGAGATGTACATGTGTATGATTTCTGTCCGGGGAGATTTCTATCAGGGGTGATTAATTCCTTCTTAGAGTGATTTTGGAAGACATTATAAACCCGAAAAAATAAATCAAAAAGTCTTGATTATTTTCACCGAAATCCTACCAAAACCCAACGTCACCCCAAAAGATTTTCTCAGTTTTTAAAAAAAAAGTTGACAATACGCATTGCGTCTACTTTCATGCATAAGTAGTCTGAATAGCTTCTATTGTCTGAATTTGCGAACGTTTCTGTTAAACACGGCTTCAAATTGCAGACGAGGCAGCGAAACGAGCCGAGCGTCGTGCAGCCGCCGTGTCCGCCGCCGTGCCGCAAGCGCCTCCGACGCCAAAAGCGACGCCAATTAAAAAGCAGCAACAAGAGCAACAGGAGCAGCAGCAGCAGCTGACTCAGCAGCAGCAACAGCAACAGAAGCAGCAAGCCGCTGCAGCTACACCTGGAGAGGCAGCCAAGGCGTCACAGCAGGCTCAGCAGCAGCCGCAGCCAATGATAACAGCAGCCAAGATGGAGGGCATGCTTGCCAGGTTTGTATGCTGCTGCACTAGTGAGCTTTTCTAAGAAGGCCATGCTAGGCAGCCACTTTGTATATGCAGAAATGCAACAAGTAAGGAAGGTAGCGCCCCTGGTGCTAAAGCCCCTGGTGCTAAAGCCCCTGGTGCTAAAGCCCCTGGTGCTAAAGCCCCTGGTGCTAAAGCCCCTGGTGCTAAAGCCCCTGGTGCTAAAGCCCCTGGTGCTAAAGCCCCTGGTGCTAAAGCCCCTGGTGCTAAAGCCCCTGGTGCTAAAGCCCCTGGTGCTAAAGCCCCTGGTGCTAAAGCCCCTGGTGCTAAAGCCCCTGGTGCTAAAGCCCCTGGTGCTAAAGCCCCTGGTGCTAAAGCCCCTGGTGCTAAAGCCCCTGGTGCTAAAGCCCCTGGTGCTAAAGCCCCTGGTGCTAAAGCCCCTGGTGCTAAAGCCCCTGGTGCTAAAGCCCCTGGTGCTAAAGCCCCTGGTGCTAAAGCCCCTGGTGCTAAAGCCCCTGGTGCTAAAGCCCCTGGTGCTAAAGCCCCTGGTGCTAAAGCCCCTGGTGCTAAAGCCCCTGGTGCTAAAGCCCCTGGTGCTAAAGCCCCTGGTGCTAAAGCCCCTGGTGCTAAAGCCCCTGGTGCTAAAGCCCCTGGTGCTAAAGCCCCTGGTGCTAAAGCCCCTGGTGCTAAAGCCCCTGGTGCTAAAGCCCCTGGTGCTAAAGCCCCTGGTGCTAAAGCCCCTGGTGCTAAAGCCCCTGGTGCTAAAGCCCCTGGTGCTAAAGCCCCTGGTGCTAAAGCCCCTGGTGCTAAAGCCCCTGGTGCTAAAGCCCCTGGTGCTAGAGCCCCTGGTGCTGGCGCCCCTGGTGCTGGCGCCCCTGGTGCTGGCGCCCCTGGTGCTAAAGCCCCTGGTGCTAAAGCCCAGTCAAATGGAATGCGGCGCCCCGTTAATAAAAAACTGGCGCATTAGCCCCTATTTTTAACCCCCCGGCCCTCAGGAAGCACGAGTGGGAGCAGGGCGGCCGGAAGGCGCACAGCCGGTCCTGGCAGCAGGTGTGGACGGTGCTGGAGTCCGGCCAGCTGAGGTTCTACAAGGACGAGCGACATAGCCGGGAGCGACCGCAGGACACTTATCGGCACGAGCCGGCTCTGGAGCTGGAGGGCGCCAGCAGTGCGCCGGCGGCCGATTACTCGAAACGGCCTCACGTGTTCCGGCTGAAGCTGGGCAACGGGGCCGAGTACCTGTTCCAGGTGCGTGTGCGCTCAATGCTGCCGTTTTGCGCTGATATATGGTTTTACTGACACAGATCTAGCCCTACTCACACAGACATCTAGCCCTACTGACACAAAGATCTATCCCTACTGACACAAATATCTAGCCCTGCTGACACAGACATCTAGCCCTACTGACACAGACATCTAGCAATACTGACTCAGACATCTAGCCCTACTGACTCAGAGATCTAGCCCTACTGACTCAGAGATCTAGCAATACTGACACAAAGATCTAGCCCTACTGACTCAGACATCAAGCCCTACTGACACGGACATCTAGCCTTTCGAAGTGAAGTTTTGCATCTGTCCCACTAAAATATCTGTAAAAACGCGCACTATCCTACTGGTACTACTTATTTACCATAACTAGGCGCTTCGGTCTGGCGACGCCGAAATGACCGACTGGGTAACGCGAATCAACGCTGCCGCAGGCGCTACGCCGACCACAGCCGCCCGGGCCGCCACGATGCCCGCCGCTGCCACGTCTTCGGCCTCGGCGACCGCAGCCACTTCTGCCTCGGCTTCCGGCGGAGTCGGTGGGAGCGGAGGCGGCGGAGAAGCCGGCGGAGGCGGAAAGAAGAGTCGATTTTTTACTATCGGAAGAAAAAAGTAACACCGGATGTGGATTTTGCAGTTGCGCTACTAAGTTTTTCTTCGAACCTAAATGCGTCTTTAGGGTTTTCGATTTTTTTATTCTGTGCGTCTGCAGTGCATGCTTGCAGCTTGATTGACTTGGAAGCTCCGGATTGTTGACTCCATTACGTAGTTTTTAAAATCTCTTACCAACTGGGCACCAACCTCACTCCGCGTGCTTCATTTTAATTGGCTGAAGCTTTATAAAAATCTCTACCCCCAGTGTACTGACCGGCCTCACCCCTAGCTTTGCTCTCATTGGCTGAAGCTTTATAAAAATCTCTACCCCAGTGTACTGACCGGCCTCACCCCTAGCTTTGCTCTCATTGGCTGGAGCTTTATAAGACTCTCTACCCCAGTGCACTGACCAATTCATTGACTGGAGGCGCAAAATGCTGAGTTTTCTAAGAAATTTTCTGCCAGTCATGCGCGCGAGCTCAGACGCGCCTAGAAATTGAAAAAAGAAAAACTCACGCGATGTACTTTAGGCTGATTCGTCTATTCTTTTTAGTAAGTCTGAATACTCTTCTAGCACATAGTAATTGTTTAGTATTAACTAGCTATCCTTCAGTTTTTAAGTCAAATTGTTGTAAAGCTTCTGTAGGCAGTATTTTTATGTAATAATTCCATCTTTTTTTCGTTAGTTCCACCATTCCGGTCAGAAGCTGCTTCAATGCTGCTTCAGTTTTTATCAAATTGTTTCTGAATATTTTGTGTGTTTAGTTTTTTTCTAATTGCCGTTAAATTTAAATTTAAACTTTAGACAATCCACACTGCTCTGGTCTTTGCTTTAATATCATACCTCTTTTTTTCCTCTCTCAGTCAGGTCATCGAGGGTCTTCCTATAGCACCTGTGTTTAAAGCAATCAACTGAAATATTTTATTTTTTTGTTTAATCTCTGCTATATTCCTTCAAACGTTCCTTAACGACTTAAACGTTAAGCTGCACTGCACTGGGCTCTTATTTATTCAGCGCATTCTTTTCTCATGCTTTTAGCTAGCAATGTGAAGCACTGAAACAAAAAGCTAGTTGAATAAAAAAAGTCTCTTTTCGTACTACTCGCCGCGCCTGGCAAGTCAGTAGTGTAGTAAGGACGCGTTTTTATTATCATTATTTTTATTCTAGACTTGTTTAAAACAATCTTATCTAGCTTTCATAGAATTTATTCTTAGAGATTTTTTCCCTAGAAACAGCTGTTCCCTTTTTCGATTTTTGAGATCGGCTGTCATTTTTGCTTTATAACCCCCTCTATACCGGTATTACCTACTATGAGTAGCTTTTGAGCACGATAGCATCAGAGACATATCAGTTGCGACCTCCCTTCTAGCTTTAAATGATTTCAGTTGGCTTAGCCTCTACGCCCTCGATTGTAAAATTACTTTAATTACATATTTTTTCTAAAGGTTTAAAGGTTTAACTGCCATTTGCTTGTTAAGCAACTATTTAAGTCAAGAATATATATATTGCTTTGCTTTGCGAACTGTAATAGCCTTTTTTATTTCTAGCTATTCTGCTTTTGTTTCCTTTTTTCTAAAAAAGAAGGACCTTTCTGGAACTGGTCGATAGGCCTAATTGTTAGTTAAACTGCTGTCGCTTTTCATTCCGCACCTGCCGCTTCTCCTTGTGGCTTCGATAAATTCGCGCAATATTATATGCTGCTAATGTTTTAGCTATATAAATAAACTAGGTAGTAGTAAGGGAGGCGAAGAAATAGTTTTTTTTAATCGCTTAGAAGCTTGTGAAAGCAAATTATAATAATTTGTTTTTTTTACAGTCGTTGACTTACTTCTGCCTAAATACATGATATAGTTAAATACATGTAGTTTGGTAGATAGGTAGGTGATAGACAGGTAGGTAGGTATTTAGATAGGTTACAGATAAGTAGGTGGGTAGACACAGGTAGGTTGGTAGTTATGTACATAGGTAGATATGCTAGATAGGTACATAAATAAAATACACATAGTTAGGGTAGATAGTTTTTTAGATAGGTAAGTAAGTAGAAGGGTAGACAGGTAGATAGGTATGTAGGTACACAGCTAAGTAGCTATGTAGGTAGGTAGTTTGTTAGGTATAGGTAGGTAGATAGTTTGGTAGGTACAGCTAAGTAGGTATGTAGTTAGGTAAGTAGATACGTAGGTAGGTAGGTAGGTAGGTTACAGGTGGATTAGTTATGAAGGTGGAAAGATAGGCACATGCAAGTAGATACGTAGCCATGTTAGTATGCAAGTTTTACCAGAGCGCATACACGCAACTCATATAGCTCCATTTGACAAACTCAAATGAATTTGGTGAAAACACGAGCCCCTTAGTAGCAATGCAGTTCCTAAAAGCAATAACAATCAAGTTAAAAACCTGACAAATGACAATGCCATATCAATTCCTTTGCAGTTGAAGTCTGTAGCAAACTATAGCACAGGATCGCTTGCTCAGAGTCATTGTTATCATTGGGTTTAGCCAATCAGCGCATGTCGAACTTCACCCATTCGCCGCTGGTTCCAACGCTTTGCTCAACCAGCGAGTCAGCAAATTGCAGCAGGCGGCACTTCTTCATCTTGCTGTTGTACATCACCTGCCTGGAGTTGCCAGCCTGCAGCGCACTGGCAATGCACATTCTGCCGCTGACTGCAGGCTGCTGAACATCTTCGTAGCAGTACCAAGAGTGGTAGTGCGTTCGATTGAACTCGGTAGCAATCCACGAAGATGCTGGATTCGTCATAAGTGAGCTCGTGCTGTTTGAGCCAACATATCCGTACCTGACTGTGCAGGGCCATGTCTCCGATTCTGTTGTCGGCGGTTTTTCTCAGGCACAGCTCGACGGACGCTGTCCGACGCTAGATAGTCGATCGCGGAGCTGTCCATTGGGAAAATGCCGTTGCCGTTGAGCCGCTGCTAGCCCGCTGCACTGCCGCCTCGAATGTCGCTTCGCACCAGGTGAAGCTGTGAGCTGGATTGACGAACACGCACCGACTGGCTTGCAGGCTGAACGGCTGGGGGCATTGGGCTGCTGACTCAGACTGGGACTGGGACACTCGAGTCAGAATAACCAACAGTTGGACTAGTAGCAACGCTAGATTCTTCGTTGTCATGGTTGCTATGCCAGTTGGGATTTTTGAAGCCTATTTATTCTCGTTCGATACTTATTTTTAGTTTAAAAGATCCTTTGTTTTCCAAGCATTTGACATCAAAGTTGAAGTGTTGTGTTGACTTGTGCGAATGTGACAGAACTATCTGCTCCATGTAGCTACATGTCAATCTATCTGGGTATGAAAATCCAAAAACAGTTCTTCTGTTTCACGGAACACTTGATTGTAATTAATGCATTCACAGAGCTGCATACACACGTGTCCCAAAAAACTTGACTTTCCCACATTTATTACGACTATATAGCGAACATGCATTTATATTATTTAATGACAGACTACCTTGAGCATCTCTTCGGGTACTGAATTGAAAGTAATAACAAAAGCCATTGGATTCTTCGGGTTTTAGATGGGTTTTTAGGAGAAAATCGACTTGCCCATTTAGTAGATTAACAGATTTATTTTATCAGTATTTCTGCAGGTAGCTACTCGTATTATAACACAATTGCTTCTT
This sequence comes from Macrostomum lignano, assembly GCA_002269645.1. NCBI lineage: Eukaryota > Metazoa > Platyhelminthes > Macrostomidae > Macrostomum > Macrostomum lignano. The sequence continues at coordinate 288,628 of NIVC01000130.1, forward strand.
TTGTACTCGTATCAGTCTTTTACATGCAGATCGGTACGGCATACATTATGTCACTTTACGTTCCGATGTTCCTTATATCTTATACAGATAAAAAGAGTCACGTCGGCAGAAGCACAAATGTTCTGAACATACTCGTATCTGCATAAAATACCGTACTTTAGCGTAGCAATGTACTTTTCTTGTAAATGGGTGGGAACAGTGAAGCTAATATAGGGTTTTGGAAACAAAAAACTAATTAATAAACTAAACAGAAACTGCATAGCTATCGCTCAATTTATAGGGAAGAGAATTATTGTTAGTTCTCTAATTAATTTTCTTGAACTGGCTTCACCATCCCATGATGCTCAGGAGAGCAGCCCCGGTGATAGCTCCGGTCACACCCCCGGTAACAGCACCGACGATTTTCCTTTTCCCCCAGCTGAGGAGGGTGCTACAGGCCTGTTTAGCGCTGTTGAAAACGTTCTTAGCGTATTCGCCCAAGCCAACGCGGCCACGCCACACGTCACCAAAGCCCAGACACTGCAGGCTGATCTTCTGCCCGTAGCGACACAGAGTGGCGAAGTGCTCGCAGTTGTTGGTGACAGGGTTGTAGTCCCAGTACTTGTCCAACCAGCTGCGAGCGTCAAACACAATCTGCGGCCTTGGCTTGGGCAGCAGATCATTATCGTGCAAGTTGTTCTTGCGCACCAGTTCGCCACAGAATACTTCCACCAGTGGGCCTCGCTCAGCTGGGCCCGATTTAACAATGTGAATGACGTCACCATTGCCTACATAAACAGCGTAGTGGCTGTAAAAATACTGGTGCAACCAGTTGCCTTTCTTCTGCACGATGTCGCCAGGCTGCAGATGGTTCACCAGGCTCTCGGGATAGCAAAAGTCGGAGGTGTCATGTCCACGGGCCTGTCTGCCGACATATTCGTCGAACGCTCTCAGCGCTGAGCAGCGAGTGTCTCTATAACCTCCGCTGCTGCTGCTGCTGCTGCTGCTGCTTGAATGTGACTGTCCCATTCAGATGCCCTTGGATTAGGACAGCTTAATCCTACTTTAGGATTCGCTCTGAGAGAGGAAACCTAACCTACGTAAAATTTCTAGTGCATCTACTTAAAAATTCCAGTCGTACTCGTTTATATATTTTTTCACTAAGGCGAATAGAATAAAAAAGGCTTCAAATTGCCCTTTAATCGAGCTTCCTCTGTGGTGCTGTACGAAGCGTTTGAATATGCTACCATATAAAGTACATTACTACTTAGTCTTGGACAGTTCATGGACAGCTGTACACAGAAGACAGCGCTCATTAAAAGAGAACTTCAGTTTACCTGCTTGAAGCTGTTATCTCAGGTCAGCTCATGTTTGCAAAGCCCTGCAAAAGAAAGCAGCACATTGTTTATGGGAGTTACTTATGATGGTTTTTGACGCTCGCTAAAGACAGAAAAGGACGCCAACGGTGCACGCAGCACTGAGACCTTAACAGCGTCTATAATGTTGGGCACATTTTGGCAATGCTGCCGTTTGTTTCTCGTACTCCTAAGTAAATTGGTGCAATAAAACTAACCAGCATCAAATAAACGAACGAGTTACGATAATTCGGCATTAATTTTTAGTTGTTTTGTCTTAGTTGGTTACAACTGATCCAGAAAAGAATTGCCCCGAAGACGCTCTGGATTACTCCACCGGGTGACTCTCGAACAGAGTGCCAGATATGCCGTGCATGTTGAACTTCGTACATATCTTGAAGGGCAGATGCTTCAGTCGTCAAATTGAGTAGCTCCGTAGAGGGGACAATGTCAGCTGATGCAATGATGCAAGGTGGAGCAGCAGGGCCTTTATCCATACGCTCGTACATCCAGCCACAGCGTGCATAAAAAAGTCTTGAATACTCCACAGGACAAGGAATCAGAGCTGGCTAAAGCCAAGGACCACTAGCAGATATACATGTACGTACTGAATGGCCGCAGCGGATTTAAGGAATGACGACGGTTTTCGGACAGTGTCTCTGTCGCAGGTGTTTAGCTACGAGCGTACAAGCAAGTACCTCTATATAAGACAGAATGCTGAAGACCCTCTTTTAATCTGTTTCCCTTAGTAAAATTCGTTTTTGAAGAAATATATGCCGAAAAATGGCTTAATTAGCGGTATTATCGACGTAGTATAATATAAGTATTGTATTTTACTATTATATGCAATGTGTTGAATAGCATAGCAGTATTGACACACTGTATTGTAAGTGCACACTGAGCCCTCAACCAGCTGTTTTTGATAAGGTACAAAGAGAAAAAAGCTCGTCATTTCTAAATTTAGTTTTTCCTGTTCTCACAGTTTTCGTCGACACAAAAGGACTATAGCCTTTTATGTCCCCAGCTTTTATTAACGCTGTGTAAATTACAATGAAGCGGTGTCACATGCATCAACAGTAATAATAAATTATTAGGTTTATAGGGCGCGAAAGTTTGTGCCTCATTCATTATGTCTGCACCAGCAACAATGGTACACTGTACAACGATTCCGATTAAAATATCAAAAATTCGTTAGTAATAGTTTTAATACGCCTAGTGTATGTTTCAGTAGGCACTCGTATCATCTGTCATTGTGGCAAGTGGAAAATCACAAAATTTTCCACTACAAAACTTGGCCGATGAAAAAAAGAACTGAAAAGAGGCAAAGCTGCGCGCACGTGACACGTGAGCAGCTAATCATAATTTTCTCCATGTTTTTATGTCAAGACAAAAAATAAAGCATATATACGCTTATGCTATACTGGATCGTGAGTAGCAGGTCAAATTAACTGAAAGATAAGTGCCGAGTGGTTTTCTCTTTTTATGCTATAGTGACTCGCAAGTTGAGCCACTGACTATGCGTTTTGACTGCTGTAGTGCTTGCTACTTGTAAATGTAGCCTTCTACCTTATAGCTTTTAGTGTGTCATTGTAACATGACGCAATGGTTGCCTCTATTTTATAGCTAATGTAGCAGTTAATTTATCAGTTATAACAGTAATAATAGCAGTTATTATTAAGTGTGATGCAATCTTCCTGCATATGAGGAACATTTCCAGGCCTATATATAAGATTGAGTTTTTAGCGAGCTACACACACAGCTAAGAGTCTTTTTACACGGCACTACAATGTGAGTTGGCTACGTCAATTAATCTGTTAATTTCAGCCTCAAACCGGGCGTGAATGCAGGAAAGTACGAGTACATGTAAGTACAGCAACATGTCTAAAAATAGTATTCACATACGCTAAAGCAATACACACGCTAATTGTGCACTTTTCATTGAAGGGCGGTATACAGCTACGTGCACATGGTTCTTTTACCACCACATTTGCATAAAATATAGTAACTTACCTTTTGTAGCTTCTGATTCTCATTCTAAGAAATCATATTTTGTCCGAAATTGTTTTGTATTACTCTGAAGCCATAGTTTTTATAGAGTTTTTTTCGGTCAATGTGCAAAATACTCGTAGCCCACCCAAGTGCAAATAACTCTCAGTTGAAGTGCGACATATTCAAGTCAAATTGTATATTTAAAGCTACTAAAAGACTAAATCAAGTGCATCATAGTTAGTTCAACTAGCAGACACATTCGTTTCTGTGTGTGCTCTGATAACTAATTTGCACATGACTTAGCTATTTTAGCAGATAAAAAAATGAATTTTATGCTGTTGGGATGGCTATGTTGAATTTGATTTGGAAATTGTTCTGCTTGACCGAAAAAACCTACATTGGCCTCCTACATCACCTCCGTTAGCAACAGTCTACCACAAAAGAAGCAAGCGAAGACGACGTGCACCTACACGACGGCTCTTCGCTTTCATGCTGCATATTTTTCCTGGCCTCGATAGCTAAATCTGACATTTAAAAGAGCACATTGACAAGCTGCTCTCTGCAGTCAGATGAGCAGTCGCAATGACACAGATCTTCTAGACCAACTTATAACCGGCTGCACAGATCACGAAGCTGCACCGGAACGTGGCTGTGAGTTTCTATGGTAATTGCTTCAAAATGGGTACCTAAAGTGCAATTTTGTGAGCGGCCATACATTAATATGGAGATCTTGCATGAAACAAAGTTTGTACCTTAAGAGATTATATCGCTGACCAAGGCTCGGATTCGCTAATACTAACAAATTCCTTTGCCATAATAAATCAAAACCTATTTTAACACCGTAAATTTGCAGTCATCCTAGTCCAAGCCGTAGTCGGCGCATCTCACCCCAGTCAGCTGGTCTGCAACACTCGCTTACAGACTTCAGTTTCTCCAGAGCTGGCTAAATCTGGTTTGTTTCGAAAAAGATTATCGAATTCCACATCAGCAGCTTCTGCTGAAACTACTTACTGCTGTTGCTATTGTAGTGCAGATTCCCAGACGGGGCAGTCAGTCGGTCATTCTGCAGCCTGTCTGATGTCAGTACTATCAGCATCGACGACAGCAGCCTTCAGTAACATGCGCCTGAAACGAACAAAAACTGCCCAATTGTTGAGCAGCCGTGAGATCTCCCAAGTAACTGGAACTGCATGGCAATTCGGTTGTCCTAAAGAGCTGATAGCGTTGGTTTCAGTGAGAGCACTTGCAGCTATAGGAGACGTTCAAAACGGTTTGAAGCTTCTACCAGGACACGTCCTTGAAGCCTGGCACTACTTGGAGGAGAGCATCGAGCCTGATTTACTGAGAATCGCCGCGAAAGTTGCCCAACAGATCTTGTCGACAGATGCTGAGCCGTCACCACAGGAGAGGGAACGAGTAGTTCGACCCGAGGTTCGTGCCCAAGATTGCCCGCCGCTAATGACCGATGGCTCCAGGGCTGCAGCTGCCACAGTTAATGGTGGGTAAAAATCAGTACTCAAAAGCAAAAAAACTGTGAAATCTTAAATGCTGTTGGCTTATGACTTTATTATATTGTACATGTAACCTAAATGTAGTAGTTAGAGCATCGGACCAACGACTGAAAGGTCGGACTGAAACAATATGTGTCCTTGAGCAAGACACTTAACTCTGCATTGCTTCAGTTCACCCAGCTGTAAAATGGGTGCCAGCATTAGCTGGGGTAATTGAGGCTGTGTGTGACGATCTCCAGTCCTTGGACTGAACAGCCGTACGCAGCCTTCAAATGCGCCGAGCAATAGCTGCGGCTGAGCTGTCGGTTGCACAATCGGCCCAATTAGGGCAGGTGTAATCAATTATGATTATTATCATTAATACTCGTATTATTTAATATTATTACGTACGATTGAGTAGCATGCTTCTGCAAAAGTCAAAAATAATTATTTTATCTGCTCATTTTCAACAACACGTCATCCCTAATGCTGGAAATATTTCTCCAGAAGTGCAGCCAAGTTTGCCGAATCAGACCTACTTTTTTTCCTCGGTAACTCGATCAGGTCATTTCCCAGAGCCAAGTCCAATCAGCAGAACCGCAAGCAGTCAGTCTCAGCAGCAGCAACCACAACTACAAGTACTAGACGACCGATGCAAGAGCTGCCACAGACAGGTGCTGAGTCGAACCTTGTTGCCATGCGCCCACCTGGCACTGTGCCAGCAGTGCTCTGAGATCAATCAAAGCTGCCCAGTCTGCGGATCGGCAATATTGGCCACAATTGTGACTTACATCTGTTAATTGCGCCAATGTGTAGCTACATGTACTTGACGAGTGGCCCTTTTAAAGTGGCCACTTTTAAAATGGAGGTGTTGGGTTTCCGAAATCAACTCTCCCTCTCGTCTCCGACGCGACATTCGTTCTCTCGTTCCTATAGCCTCATTCGACATTGCCTCAGCTAACGCATTTCAGGGCCTCTAGCACTAAGGAATAAGACATATTCAAGTGAGTTTGCAAGACCACGCACTGAACTGAATTCCTGCAAAAATTCCAGTAAAAGCGAGTACATGTAACTGTCCACCCGAGGGCCGAGGCAGCGTCTATTTTACATGTATACATGTACATGAATTTCCAAGATTCAACATCTAAATTAGCCATGAAAATTTTAATTTCGATTTCGAATTCCAGAAAAAAATCGAAATAATTCCCAATCTTAAACAGACATTTTGTGTAGAAAAACTATATATGACTTATGTGTGTGGATCGAAAGAGAAGTAAAGAAGCACCTGAAGATGTAGTTGGAGTTGTATCTTATTGTACGCTCTGCAACCGCACCCCCATCATCCCGCACCCCACTCTACGTTTCTGTCGACTGCTCAGCGCCCATCACAGTGCAGAGACTGCTCAGCGCCCATCACAGTGCAGAGACTGCTCAGCGCCCATCACAGTGCAGAGACTGCTCAGCGCCCATCACAGTGCAGAGACTGCTCAGCGCCGATTGCACTTCTACCACTAGCAAAATTTAAAATTTCGATTTCAATTTCGATTTTGGAAAATTCTGTCAAAAAAGTCGATTTCGTCTTCAATTAAAAAATCAGTTTCGATGATCCATCTCTATCATCATGCTTATGTCCAGCACTCCACGCTACCCGGACCTCTACTCGCTCCACTTAGGCGTCTCATCTCGCTTGTGTTTTAGCTTGCTTCTGTTGTGCAATCGTGCCCTTTCTCGCCCTCCTGCCCCGCTCCAACCCTCCAGTCTGCCCCACCCCTCCAATCAATAATCAATGTGTACGCCGATCACGCCACCTTGCACCACCACCCCATACTGTACATTTGTTCTTAAGTTATATTCATGTACGCGTAGGACCAATGAAAAATATATAGTCGCTGTCTGGAGGGCGACTCCTCCCTTGCTCGCGTTGGTCCGCCTCCGTTGGCTATTGAATAAAACGACTCGTCTACCATAAAAAGTGCACGGCGAACTGCATCGGCTACGGTGTGTAAGTTCGTATTCGCGAGTTACTGTCCTTTTTCCTGCTTCTCCCTAGGGCGCGGGACGGGAGCTCTGACTGGGGACCTGGGGGTCGCAGCTTCCCGACAGGTTAAAGCTGTAGGCGTCGCTCCGGAGGACGGGGCTCACAACACTTCTTTTTATCCGGATTATTTTAATTTTGGTAAAAATACTTCTAAAATAGTCTAGATGCGTTAAAAAATTACTCATAAATAATAAATTTTAAATAAAGTTTCATTTATTTTTGTTGCAAGATCATTGATGATCATTGGTGTTTATCCATGTACATGTAACTCGTGTTGCTTATTGAAGAACAGTTTTCTTTCGTCAACACAAAATTTCTGATCTTCTGGTAAAGTGGCTCGCTTGGCAAGTAAAATAAAGAGAAATCCGAAAATCAACATGTGGTTTTTTTCGACGCGTTTCGCACACCTAAGTGCATCGTCAGGTATATATAACGAAAGGTGTGAGTAAGCGAATTTATGAATTATTTGTCAATGAAACGTATCTAGCTGGTGAGTAAGTATTTTGTATGTACAAAGTAGTAGGAGGTTGATTGTCCGTAGGGCGGGGCGAAGACCAATAGGCAGAAAACAAAATATAATTGAATGAGCACTACAACAAGGTCAGTGTGCTCTCTCACTCAGAATACACGGGGGACATGGCCTGCACCACTGTGTTGGAGTTGCGTATTAAGGGTGGGCGACTGGTTTTTTATGTACAAGGCTTCTAAATCTTGATCTTGTGATCAGATGGGCATCGATCGATGATTTTAAAACGTTCTTCAGGTTTTACAAGTAAAACGTACTTCAGATATATGAACTGATCTTCTGTCATATAAATTGAATTTCTTCTCAAGCCTAAATTTTTCCACAGAGAAGTTGCCAAACAAAGACTGAACAAAAGGGGGTCTATCTAGAGCGATGCTCTATTTTAAAGTACAGACGACATAGGGCAAGATGAATAATTTGGCGAAAAGTGTAGTCCAATATTGACGTCAATATGTAGGAGTACGGAGTCCAACTTGACTTTCCAGTCCAGTCCTGGTGCAGGTGAGCAACCGATGCAACAAGCTTAAGACTTATATAGTGTGCGACTGCTTGTGTGGAAGGTCAAATGATCCGACCTCAAGTTTGATTGTGGGTGCCAGGGGTGTCGCCACCGGCAGGGGGGGGGGGAACATGTCCCCCTTGGTAGGGGGAACATGTCCCCCTACAAGGACTATTTGTAGAAGCTACATGTATGGGGAGGCCAATGCTTTGTCACCCCCCACCCCTCCTTGTGCCCTGTTATGGAAATCAATAATTTTGCTTCAGGGTGACAAAACATAGCACCTGCGGCGCCAGAATGAGCGCTGACAACACGGATTCTGAAAATAATGTGAATTCTTGGCTTTGTCCCCCCCCCCACCATCATAAAACCCATGGCGATCGACGCCCCTGGTACGTGCTGCCGTTTTTGTTGCTTAAAAAAGTACATAGCGAGTCATCGGCCACTAGCAACGAGTATATAGACTGGAAACGTACGGCGGATCTGCCATCAAAACGCGGCTGCCACCTTTTATGTCGACGACAATATTAAGGAAGCGAATATTATGCAATAGGTCGCGATCTGTACCAGCTCTCTCTGCTTTCTGCAAAGTAGATGGAAAATCAATTAAATGAGTGCCATGTATATGCATATGGCAGCACCAAGGACTATTTGTAGATAAAACGTAGGTTGTAATCTTCCAGTGTGGTCCTTCGATCTTTTGCAGACAATTAACATGCAAAATTGTGAGTGCCGCTTTTAGTGACACAGTGTGTACAATCCTTATGCCAAAATGGTGTGATAAATGCTAATCATTTAATACAATATATTGCCATTGGTAATCGACTGCATATCATATTTTTGCTTACGAAAGAGTGCATATGTATAGCTAGAAGAATTTCTGGCAGCCAACAAAATTATTATTTTTTAAATAAACGCAAATACTCGTATATAGTTACGAAGGGTGGGCAAAAAGCTTTTGGCAACTGGCTCATAACTTTTTAAATAAACGTTTAAATGCAAACATTTTTATCTCATAAATATGAGTCTATTTTGCGTTTGTTCGTAAATTTTCAGCTCATTGCACGGACTTTTTTGTTCCCTAGAGCATTTTTAATAAACGTACAGTTTCGTTTTCGGCCTTCTCTTCAAATGGAATCTATCACTGCTGATCAGTGGAGATTTTATGTTTTCATGCGATCGCAGCTCGGAGAAAATTCTGCGCCGGCCCATGGGTTTCGCTCACATGGAAGCTCAGATGTTCGTCGTCTTTTTTCAGCATCAATGGGCCAGAGACAGTTGTTATGGTGGCAAATGGACAGAACGTCATGCCACGTTCTATACTGGCGAGGTTTTGCCTAAATTCGTGGCTTCAGTCATGGAAAAGCAGCCAACCCGCCTCCAAAGTGGCAGAATCACTTAAGCACCACGACAAACGCCTCCAGCCACACTGCGGCCATGAAAACGAGCTTTTTGGCCGATAACAAGCTAAAGGTGATACCGCACCCTCCATACAGTCCTAACTTGGCGCCCTGCGACTTCTGGGCCTTCCCGAAGCTGACCGAACGCATGACTGGATGCCATTTTCAGCGGCCCCAAGACCTGGCTCGCCGCATCAATTCAGAGCTGAACACCATGACAGACATCTAGTAGGAGTACCGCGCTGCCTTCGAGGCATGGATACGTTGTCACCAGAAATGCATAGAACGTTGCGGAGATTACATTGAAGGACTTTAATACAGTTTAAATATTTGGGACCAACAATTTATCTGCAATTGGGAACCTAGTAAAACTTTTTGCGCAACCATCGAGTACGTAATTAAAGACTTATTAATTTTTATAATAAAATTTTGCAGGTAACCAAAAAGTATTTACGAGACGTCTCTTATTTTTGAATAATTTTGTTTACCACAGTACTTCCGAGAAATGTGACACACGTATAAGTTTTGAACTTCGGACTATACGCGCGCGCCTGAAGCCACTCTCACTCTCACTCTACCCTGTATAGTACTAATACAGTCTAACCTAAGAATTAAGTTTTTGTACACTTTACAAACCACTTATTTTAAAAATATACACAGGCGCAAGAGCCAACTTTTTAAAAACGGCTGACGCGCGGCCAGGGAGTTTTCGGCTTGGCACTCCCTCGGCATACTTAATAACAACATACGCGCGCGCGGCGCGCCTGAAGCCAAACTTTGCTTTTTAATTTTTTGAGCCAAACTTACTAGTACTACTACTACTACTGAGCTCTGGCTCTGGCATTGGCTAAAATTGTAATATGAAATGGGTATAAAATACTTTGTTTCATTTAAATGAAATTAATAAATGCTAAATACATGAATACTAACGTCATCATATACTAACATCATATTAACATATTAACGTCCAAGTCAATACTAATGTCATAACGTCAAACGAAAGTGACAGTCACTGAGTCACAGACAAAACTGGCTACCACTACCACTGGCACATTGGCCGTGGCTTGTGGCAGCAAATGAAACCATCGTCAGTGATATATTTATGTAGAGCTGCTGTCTAACCAGCTGACAATTGTCAATACAAGCCCTAGTTAAATTTCTTTTTTACTTGGTTTTTTCGAAGTTCTAGGGGGCCTATTCACAATAGGCCTAATCATATGTAATGAAAAAAATATGTCAATATTCAGTTATTCAGTAAGCTAAAGAGTAAAGACTAAGTGCACATTTATTTAGCTAGACAGTAGGAGTAGGTGTTGTTAAAAGGTTTAATTCTGGCATTACTGATATTATCCTTGCTTAGATTAATGAAAGTTTAGAACTTAATATATATATATCATATTTCACTAAGTCTAATAACTAATAAGGGCCTAAAGTAGGCCAACTATGATTGTATTATATGACAATCTTTTAAATAACAATCTAGTAAAGTGTTTTTATTCAATTGTTTTTTTGGGGATTTAGGATTTTATGATTCTAGCACTTTTACAAATTAGCACCTTATGTTCATTGTTCATATAGGCCTATTTAGGTCTACTCTAGCAATCCTCTAGTTTTGCACATTTAATTAATTTTTTTAAGTTTTAACAATTTTTGAATGAAGTTTTACTCTAAAGTTTTAATAAGTTTAACAAGTTAGGGTTACTGTTATAAGATAGGGTCTGTGAATATAATCCAGTCCATAGTGCAGAAGGACAGGTGTACGACGGAAATTTCTGTCGTACATTGAGGTTGGTTGTTGTATATATCGTACATCGTTCATTTTTGCAAGGGCTCTTTGTTGTACATGTCGTACCGTCGTTGGCCACACTGTCACTGTCGTACATCTCTGACTAGAAAGCTATATGCATAGGCATTTAAAAATACAATTTCGTTTTCATAATTAAATTAAATTTATTCAAAGTTCTTTTTACAAGGCACAAATAAAATATAATCTTGGCATACTTAATAATAATTTTTTATTATGTGGCACCAAATTTCACATTTTTATATTCAAGGCCACACAAATGTGCATCCGTTGTTTTAATCTTAACCTTGTTTATTTCTTTTTTGAAATGCGTATTTTTTGAAATGGTTTCTGCATTGTAGTTTGTCGTACAAAAAAAATTACTTAGTTCACTTGTGTTGTACTGTCGTACAGCAGGCTAAAACTGAAATTTGCCTTCCGTCGTACACAGAAATCCTTCTGCACCATGGAATCTAGTTTGGTAACTGCCACTTTAGTACCTGCCACTTTAGTAACAAAGAATGACCATTCCAGTAATAGGGCCTAGCCACTTTGGTAACTGCCACTTCTATAATAAAGCAGATTTATGACTATCAACATTAGGCCTATATCTTTGAAGCAAAATTAGTAGTCATAATTTTTATTATTGTAATGGCTTTTGCTAATTTAATCATTTTGCTTTTATTATTTATGCTATGTTTTTATAATTTAGCTTAGGCCTAGTTAGTTAATAAAATAAATAGTTAGATTATTTAATATTAATTATTAAGTCTATTAAATTATTGTTTATAGTAAATTAAAACTGAGAATAAAATATCAGCTATCATACATATATAATTTTTAGTCTTAGAAATTTAAGTTAAAGTAATAGAAAAATTGTATACAATTGCCTATAGGCAATACATTTAATGAATGGATATTAGGGAAAATAGTACATACCTATGGTTTGATATAATTTTTTTCCTCTATAACACTTTGATATTATATTTTGGACAGAATATATGCAATATGCAATGTTCATTTTTTTAATACTTTAACATCACATTTGCAGCATCTGCCATCAAGCCAATTCATTGTTAGCATATTGATTAAGCCATCTAGACTTTTGTTGTTTAATAAGAATTTAACTGCATCATTATTCAGTCCATCTTGGTTTGCTACTAATAGTAGAATAAGCAAATTTTGCTCCTATAATCAAGTCATGACTGACAATATTAGCAAGGCTACTTCTGCAACTAATCCTGCTATACAGACAGTGATTAATGATGTAGTAAAATCGCCTGAGGATAAACACTCTTATCGAGCTCTAGTGCTAAGCAATGGCATTCGAGTCATGCTTGTTAGTGATAGTGAAGCTGATAGATCAGCTGCATCTCTGTGTGTTTTGGCAGGCAGCATTAATGAACCTAAGGCTTGGCAAGGTAATTGAGCTTTTTATTGTATTGTAAAATGTACTCTGACATTGGGACTGGATTGAAACTTAATAGTGAGTGTGTTCAGTTCGAGTCAGATCATCTGTCATTCAATAGTGAGTGTGTTCAGTTCGAGTCAGATCATCTGTCACTCAATAGTGAGTGTGTTCAGTTCGAGTCAGATCATCTGTCATTCAATAGTGAGTGTGTTCAGTTCGAGTCAGATCATCTGTCATTCAATAGTGAGTGTGTTCAGTTCGAGTCAGATCATCTGTCACTCAATAGTGAGTGTGTTCAGTTCGAGTCAGATCATCTGTCATTCAATAGTGAGTGTGTTCAGTTCGAGTCAGATCATCTGTCACTCAATAGTGAGTGTGTTCAGTTCGAGTCAGATCATCTGTCATTCAATAGTGAGTGTGTTCAGTTCGAGTCAGATCATCTGTCACTCAATAGTGAGTGTGTTCAGTTCGAGTCAAATCATCTATCATTCAATAGTAAGTGTGCTCAATTTGAATCAAATCATCTATCATTCAATAGTAAGTGTGCTCAATTTGAATCAAATCATTTATCATTCAATAGTAAGTGTGCTCAATTTGAATCAAATCATCTATCATTCAATAGTAAGTGTGCTCAATTTGAATCAAATCATCTATCATTCAATAGTAAGTGTGCTCAATTTGAATCAAATCATCTATCATTCAATAGTAAGTGTGCTCAATTTGAATCAAATCATCTATCATTCAATAGTAAGTGTGCTCAATTTGAATCAAATCATCTATCATTCAATAGTAAGTGTGCTCAATTTGAGTCAAAATCATCTATCACTAAATAGTGAGTGTGCTCAAGTCTTGGGTAACCATCTGTCACTCAGTACTAAGTGTGCCCAGTTCGAGTCATCCATCATGACTCCAGTTCGAGTTAAAATATTTCGTGATCTGCTTACACTGCACGATAAAGTACTGATAAAGAAACTGACACCATTTATTCACCTCAGGCCTGGCCCATTTCTGCGAGCACATGCTATTCCTTGGCACAGAGAAATACCCAGTGGAGGACAGCTATTCAAATTTTATTAACGAGCACGGTGGCATGAACAATGCTTATACGGCTGAGGATCACACCTGCTATTTTTTCGATATTGCGCCTAAACATCTCGCTGAAGCGCTGGATCGATTCAGTCAGTTCTTCCTGTGCCCTCTGTTCACCCCGTCTGCTACTGAGCGTGAAGTGCAGGTAATCAATTTGCGTAATTTTATTGTCCATCCGATTTAGTTTAACTATTTAAAATTTTCAAAACAAATATTTCTACTAAAAGTAGCGTATAGAATACGTTTGAACTATTCGACTTCGACTGGATTAGAAAGTCAAAGGGCCGCTGTGCACCCGTGGAAGCATGTGTCTGCGTGTCTGCGTATAAAAAATTAATAATTGGTTACACCTGCTCTAATGGCCAGATGTGCAACCGACAGCTCAGGCGAAGGCTGTGTACGGCTGTCCAGTCCAAGGACTGGGGGGTCGCCACACACCCTCTATTACCCCAGCTAATGCTGGCACCCATTTTACAGCTGGGTGAACTGAAGCAATGCAGAGTTAAGTGTCTTGCTCAAAGACACAAATTGTTCCAGTGGGATCGGGAATCGAACCCCCGACCTTTCAGTAACTAAAATCCGAAGTCAGCTGACACAAATTTCCAAATCCCCTCCACAGGCTGTCCACTCGGAGCATTCGAAAAACATTCCACAAGATGTTTGGCGTATGCAACAACTTGAGCACACTCTGGCTAATCCTGAGCACGATTATGGGGATCATTTCTTCACTGGCAGCCTTGAGACTCTGCTGCCAGATTCTTCGAAAGCCGGCGAGCTGAGAGAGCAGCTGTTGAAATTTCATGCTGAAGAATATTCTGCTAATAGGCTGCACCTGGCCGTGCTGGGCTGCGAGTCTCTGGATGAGTTGCAGTCCATGGTTGTGAGCACCTTTGCTAGCGTGCCTAATAAGAATCTGCCGGTGAGACGTTGGGATAAGCATCCCTACGATGGGAGCGAGTGCGGAGTCAAGGTGAGGTATTTGTAATGAATATGGGGATTTGTAATGAATATGGGGATTTGTAATGAATATGGGAATTTGTAATGAATATGGGAATTTGTAATGAATATGGGGATTTGTAATGAATATGGGGATTTGTAATGAATATGAGGATTTGTAGTGAATATGGGGATTTGTAATGAATATGAGGATTTGTAGTGAATATGAGGATTTGTAATGAATATGAGGATTTGTAGTGAATATGGGAACTGGTAATTAATATGGGGATTTATAAAGAATATAAATAGGGATTTTTAATGAGCACAGCATATCCAGAAAGTCCAACAAGCCTCTTCCTCCAACTGGGCCCAGGTGTACGCCGTGACTATCAAAGACGTGCGCACTCTGCAGCTGGTATTCCCCATGCCAGAGCTGCGCTATCACTACAAAGGCGCGCCTGACCGCTACCTCAGCCACCTGATTGGTCACGAGGCTCCTGGCAGTATACTGGCCTATCTGAAGCGCAAAGGCTGGAGCAACGCCCTGTCCGCCGGCTGCGGCGGCGGCTCTCTGGGCTACGACTTTTTCAAAGTGTCGCTCGACCTCACCGAGGAGGGCGCCAGACGCGAGGACGCCGTCATTGCCACCCTGTTCCGCTATATTGACATGCTCCGGCGGGAAGGACCCCAAGAGTGGATTTATAATGAGGAGCGCGATTTGGAGTACATGTCGTTCCGGTTTCGGGATAAATCCCAGCCAATCGACTTGACCGAGCGACTGTCGGCCAAGATGCTGTATTATCCTCAGAGGGACGCCCTGGCCGCTAAGGTGGTGCTGAGCGAGTACATGCCCGACAAGATTACGGAGTTGTTAAATTTAATGACGCCAGACCGATGCAAAGTCTACATTGGTAGTCAGGTGTGATTCATTTGGTATTTTTTGGCGAGAGCTTTTTATAAATTAGAGACTTTATCAACTAGTGACCCCCATACATACTAGATACAGTAGTTATCCTGACCCAAAATGACCTCGGTTGACCTCGTACTTATACTCGTACACAATAGACATGGACAGTAGTTGTCCTGACCCGAAATGACCCCAGTTGACCATATACGCAATAGACATGGACAGTAGTTGTCCTGACCCGAAATGACCCCAGTTGACCATATACACAATAGACATGGACAGTAGTTGTCCTGACCCGAAATGACCCCAGTTGGCCATATACACAATAGACATGGACAGTAGTTGTCCTGACCCGAAATGACCCCAGTTGGCCATATACACAATAGACATGGACAGTAGTTGTCCTGACCCGAAATGACCCCAGTTGGCCATATACACAATAGACATGGACAGTAGTTGTCCTGACCCGAAATGACCCCAGTTGGCCATATACACAATAGACATGGACAGTAGTTGTCCTGACCCGAAATGACCCCAGTTGGCCATATACACAATAGACATGGACAGTAGTTGTCCTGACCCGAAATGACCCCAGTTGACCATATACACAATAGACATGGACAGTAGTTGTCCTGACCCGAAATGACCCCAGTTGACCATATACACAATAGACATGGACAGTAGTTGTCCTGACCCGAAATGACCCCAGTTGGCCATATACACAATAGACATGGACAGTAGTTGTCCTGACCCGAAATGACCCCAGTTGACCATATACACAATAGACATGGACAGTAGTTGTCCTGACCCGAAATGACCCCAGTTGACCTCCGTATCTATTTAATTTGCCCGCCCGCCAGTCGGTCAAGGACAAGTGCACCCGAACCGAGCCGTACTACGGTGTCCAATACGGCGTTGAGAAATTCTCGCCCGAACTGCTAGCGGCCTGTCGCGGGGATTATCAACAGCTGGCTACTGCTGACAGCTTTTGGCCCAACGGCGAACTGCCAGACTCGGAGCTGCACTTGCCTAGTCCTAATCCGTTCATTCCGACCGATTTCTCGTTGAAATCGGCCACCGATCAGCACAGAGACTCGCCTCCGCCAGCCTCTGCCGGGCCTCTGATCCTGCGATCGGACAGGCGGGGCCGGCTGTGGCATCGGTTAGATTACGATTACGCACTGCCCAAAGCTTGCTACACTATCGAGCTGATATCTCCGTGCGCTTACACAGATTCTTATGCCGCAGTTTGTTCCAATCTTTACTTTCAACTATTGTCCGACGCATTGAACGCGTTGACCTACGATGCCGAATTGGCCGGATTGAATTATCGAATTGATCCCACGGAGAATGGCGCCGTTCTGCATTGTTCCGGTTATAATGACAAATTGCCCGTACTGTTGAATAGCGTTCTGCAGAAGATGACTAAGCCAGACTTCAATCCTGTTCGATTTGCTAGTCTGTACGATCATGTAAGTTTGTAGTGACTTTCTATGGCTTTTGTGTGACCCGTGAGATCTGATTGTCTATGGCTTTTGTGTGACCCGTGAGATCTGATTGTCTATGGCTTTTGTGTGACCCAAGAGATCTGATTGATTACATGGCTTTTGTGTGACCCGTGAGATTTGATTGTCTATGGCTTTTGTGTGACCCGTGGGATCTGATTGTCTATGGCTTTTTGTGTGACCCGAGAGATCTGATTGTCTATGGCTTTTTGTGTGACCCGTGAGATCTGATTGTCTATGGCTTTTTGTGTGACCCGTGAGATTTGATTGTCTATGGCTTTTGTGTGACCCGTGAGATCTGATTGTCTATGGCTTTTGTGTGACCCGAGAGATCTGATTGTCTATGGCTTTTGTGTGAACCGTGAGATTTGATTGTCTATGGCTTTTGTGTGAACCGTGAGATTTGATTGTCTACATGGCTTTTGTGTGACCCCTGAGATTTGATTGTCTATGGCTTTTGTGTGACCCGTGGGATCTGATTGTCCTTATGGATTTTGCGTAACATGTGAGATTTGATTTGAGACTTATTTAAACGGAATTTGTGTCATGAGATTTCTGGGAAATGTGAGCTGTGATGATCCTCATGCAAGTTCGTCATGACCTCATGCATGTCACCACTCTAGTCCGCCAGTGTCACCCACTGTCGCCCAATTTAGATGGAACGCAGTTTGAAAAACTTCAAGTTGGAGCAGCCCTACCAGCACTGCAGCTTCCATATGAACCTCATCTGCAAGACTCTGGTGTGGACTCCCGACGATCAACTGGATGCTTTGGCCAGTAAGTCAATGCAGATTAGTGGTCTGGTTATCAAAACTGTGCTTTGGTTATGTAATATCACCCCTATCAGACTGAAGTCTCACCCCTATCTACTCAATCAGTCTAAAAGTAAACTTCTCTCTCGACCAATCCAAAACCTCATCCCCGCCACCTTAAAATCTCAGCCCCCAAAAACCCAGTCACTCCAAACCAACGCAAAATCTCATCCCATCAAAGTCAAAGTCTCACCTCAGCAAACTCAAAATCTCACACCCAATAAGTCCAAAATCTCACCTTAACCAAACAAAAATCTCACCATAACCAACCCAAAATCTCACCCCAACTAATCCCAAATCTCGCCCCAACCAACCAAAAATCTCACCCTAACCAACCAAAAATCTCACATCAACCAACCAAAAATCTCACCCAACTAATCCCAAATCTCACCCCAATCAACCAAAAATCTCACATCAACCAACCAAAAATCTCACCCAACTAATCCCAAATCTCTCCCCAACCAACCAAAAATCTCACATCAACCAACCAAAAATCTTACTCCAACTAATCCCAAATCTCACCCCAACCAACCAAAAATCTCACCTGAACTAATCCCAAATCTCTCCCCAACCAACCAAAAGTCTCACATCAACCAACCAAAAATCTCACCCAGCTAATTCCATCTCACCCCAGCCAACCAAAAATCTCACCCAACTAATCCCAAATCTCACCCCAACCAACCCAAAATCTCACCCCAACTAATCCCAAATCTTACCCCAACCAACCACCCCAACCAACCAAAAATCTCAAATCAACCAATCAAAAATCTCACCCCAAATAATCCAAAATCTCACATAACCAACCCAAAATCTCGCATCGCCAGACGTCACGCTGGACAGCGTGCTGCAGTTCAGTCGCCAGATGCAGTCCCGCCTGTACACGGAGACCCTCGTCTACGGTAACGTCGCCGCGACAGAGGCCGAGCCAATCGCCGACTCGGTTCTGGCCTCTCTGACGGCAACTCCGGTACCGAGATCGGAGATCGCTCGAGCTCGCGACTTCCTACTTCCGGCGGGCACGCATCACCTGTACCGCAGCGTGCACTCGCATCACAAGGACTCCGCGTGCGCTGTGTACTTTCAAATTGAGTCCGACGCGGCCGGCGGATTCGACGCTAAAATTCGAACTCGCGTCCTTTGTCGCCTACTTGGGCAAGTAGTGCAGGAGTCCTATTTTGATTCTCTGCGGACTAAACAGCAACTGGGCTATTTGGTTGGCGTCAGGACTTCGGCTGGGGTTAACACTGACGGTCTGATTTTCTTTGTGCAGTCTGACAGGTGAGAATTATCAGTTTTGATCATCTCCCACAAGAATCGCCATCTCACCCAAGAATCGCCATCAAGTTTCCCACAAGAATCGCCATCAAATCTCCCACAAGAATCGCCATCAAGTCTCCCACAAGAATCGCCATCAAATCTCACCCAAGAATCGCCATCAAATCTCACCCAAGAATCGCCATCAAATCTCACCCAAGAATCGCCATCAAATTTCCCACAATAATCGCCATCAAATCTCACCCAAGAATCGCCATCAAATCTCACCCAAGAATCGCCATCAAATCTCAAGAATCGCTATCAAATTTGCCACAAAAATCGCCATCAAATTTCCCACAATAATCGCCATCAAATCTCCCCCAAGAATCGCCATCAAATCTCACAAGAATCGCCATCAAATCTCACCCAAGAATCGCCATCAAATCTCACAAGAATCGCTATCAAATTTGCCACAAGAATCGCCATCAAATCTCACCCAAGAATCGCCATCAAATCTCACCCAAGAATCGCCATCAAATCTCACAAGAATCGCTATCAAATTTGCCACAAGAATCGCCATCAAATCTCACCCAAGAATCGCCATCAAATCTCACAAGAATCGCCATCAAATCTCACCCAAGAATCGCCATCAAATCTCACAAGAATCGCCATCAAATCTCACCCAAGAATCGCCATCAAATCTCACAAGAATCGCTATCAAATTTGCCACAAGAATCGCCATTTACTCCCTCAAAGCATTCGCCTCTTCGATATTCTCCATTGCTATTGTCGCATTAGAATCAATATTTAACAATTAAGAATAATTTCCATCCGGATGAAACTCACATCAGGCACCCAGTGTACCTGGAGGAGCGAATCGACGCTTTCATCGACTCAATTGCCGACGATCTCAAATCGATGCCGGACGAGCAGTTCCAATCTCACGTGGCCGCTTTAAACTCGGTGATCACTGAGAAGCCCAAAAAGATGACTGCACGAAATCAGCTGTACTTTGAAGAGATTCGCCGTGGCACATTGTGCTTCGATCGCAAAGAGCGCCTGTCTGCCTGCCTGACTAAGATCACTAAGGATGACCTGCTGCAGCACGTCAATGTGAGCGATTGATCATTGATTCTTTAATTTCTACCCTAACCCCAACCTGAAAAAGACCCTGCACTCCGAGCTGCTACAAAGACCCTGTACTCAAGACTACAAAGACCCTGCACTCAAAACTACAAAGACCCAGCACTTGAAGCTACAAAGATCCTGCATTTTAATCTACAAAGACCCTGCACTCTAAGCTACAAAGACCCAACACTTTAAGCTACAAATACCCTGTACTTTAAGCTACAAATACCCTGCACTCTAAGCTACAAATACCCTGCACTTTAAGCTACAAATACCCTGCACTCTAAGCTACAAATACCCTGCACTCTAAGCTACAAAGACCAAACACTTTAAGCTACAAAGACCAAACACTTGAAGCTAAAAATACCCTGCACTCTAAGCTACAAAGACCAAACACTTTAAGCTACAAATACCCTGTACTTTAAACTACAAATACCCTGCACTCTAAGCTACAAATACCCTGCACTCTAAGCTACAAAGACCAAACACTTTAAGCTACAAATACCCTGCACTCTAAGCTACAAATACCCTGCACTTTAAGCTACAAATACCCTGCACTCTAAGCTACAAATACCCTGCACTCTAAGCTACAAAGACCAAACACTTTAAGCTACAAAGACCAAACACTTGAAGCTAAAAATACCCTGCACTCTAAGCTACAAAGACCAAACACTTTAAGCTACAAATACCCTGTACTTTAAACTACAAATACCCTGCACTCTAAGCTACAAATACCCTGCACTCTAAGCTACAAATACCCTGCACTCTAAGCTACAAATACCCTGCACTCTAAGCTACAAATACCCTGCACTCTAAGCTACAAAGACCCTGCGCTTTTTATTCCTCTTTCCTATCCAATCTAGCGAACAGGATCAGTGCTCCCATTTCACGAGTATTTCAAGACTTTGCCACGCGTTCCTCATTATAATATGCTAATGAACAGGCCGCCGCGTTCAAATTCCCTTTCTCCAGACCTGGCTAAGCAAAGATTCGAAGCAGAGGCGCCGTCTGTCGTTGCACGTTGTCTCCGAGGAGACACACGGCGGCATCAAAGATGCAGACTATGCCAACTATACGGTGAGGGCTGGGGTTCGACTCTGCAAATTCATATTTCACTATTCACTATTCATTTCTCGCCCCCCCCAAACCGCGCAGGGAGTCAACATTCCGAGCGTGCAGGAATTTCAACGCCGCCTGCTGCTTGGCCCGCTGCCAGCGCCGGCCGCTCCGGAGTCGCGGTTTCTGTCCGCATCTGCGGCTACCGCTGCCGCGGCTGCTAAACTCTGAGATTAGTCTGTGGCTGCCAGGATTGATTCTCGTTTTCCTGACAATCTGAATTGTATTTTCTTTTCTTGGGGTGGTAATTAGGGATGTTTTATTTTGGGTGTTCAACTGGGATGTTTAATATCGATTTTTATTTGTCTCTTTATTGAGAAATTATTTATTTACTTGCTTTTTAAGTGTTTATTGTGGATTTATTTGACTTTTGAGTGTTTATTGGGGATTTGATTTGTGTTTATTGTGGATTTGTTTGATTTGAGTGTTTATTGTGGATTTGATTTGTGTTTATTGTGGATTTATTTGATTTGAGAGTGTTTATTGTGGATTTGATTTGTGTTTATTGTGGATTTGTTTGATTTGAGAGTGTTTATTAGGGATTTAATTTGTGTTTATTGTGGATTTGTTTGATTTGAGAGTGTTTATTGTGAATTTATTTGATTTGAGTGTTTATTGTGGATTTATTTGATTTGAGAGTGTTTATTGTAGATTTATTTGATTTGAGAGTGTTTATTGTGGATTTGATTTGTGTTTATTGTGGATTTGTTTGATTTGAGAGTGTTTATTGTGGATTTGATTTGATTTGAGAGTGTTTATTGTGGATTTATTTGATTTGAGAGTGTTTATTGTAGATTTATTTGATTTGAGAGTGTTTATTGTAGATTTATTTGATTTGAGAGTGTTTATTGTGGATTTGATTTGTGTTTATTGTGGATTTGTTTGATTTGAGAGTGTTTATTGTGGATTTATTTGATTTGAGTGTTTATTGTGGATTTATTTGATTTGAGATTGTTTATTGTAGATTTATTTGATTTTAGAGTGTTTACTGTGGATTTATTTGAGTTGAGTGTTTATTCTGCATCTTTTAATGAGGTGTTTGTTGCGAATGTTTACTTTTGTGTTCTTGTTTTTTGTTAATCGTTTTTACTTATTGTGTTTATTTTTGTGTTTAATTGTGGTTGTTTTTGGTGTGTTTTTCTGAATTCATAAGAGCTGCACCATGGGGTGTTTAGGTTATAGTTAAGGGCATTTTAGGCGGTCTTAATCCGAAAACCGAAATGGCTCGGTCTAAACCGAATACCTCCCAACTGAGTGTTTATGGGTATTTTATAGGATTGCATGTGCAATTTCAGAACAATAAGCGATTCTTTGTTTTAATTTTATCTACTCTATCTTGTTATTAAACTTGTATTTAACATTTAATATACATTTAGTTTTAGACTTCAACGTAACTTTAGTGAACAGAAAGATTGTTGTCAGTAGTAGTTCTATGCAGTAGTATGTATTGCTACAAAACTATTTTGATTATCATTTTATCATCCATCGATCGAAGTGAACGCAGCATGCACCAATTTTATTAAATATATTTTCTCTTGTTTTTGTTGTTAATCTTGTTCTGTTTGGTTCTAATTAATAAAGTCTGATTAATATTTAAAGAAGCAGTTCACGAAGATGACGGTAAAATTCTTTTCTGCAATAATCTTTTAATTTTTAGAGTTTTGTTTTACACTCTCTCTTATTTAGTTTGGTGCGATATAATTTTCAAAACCAGTAGTAGTAGTAGTAGTAGTATTTAATAACGTCAGTAGGTAGTTAAACTAGTAGCAGATACTTTCGAATCTTTTACTCAACCTAATTGATTTTGGCATGATTTTCAAATACGAGAGTATACTACAATAACTTTCACTGTCTACTTGTAAAGCAGCATCTGCAGCCCCAGTTTTATAGTCTATGGCGCATGTTCAATGTTTACAACTATGCCTAAGGGACCGCGCATCACTTCAATTCAGATTTTACTAGGAAAAACAGTAGCAGATTTTAAATCATACGAAGTCCGCCGCACACTCATGGCATTCTCGATTTACAAACCCGAGATCTTCGTGCTCGTGGTTCTTTTTGTGATAACAGATGCCATGTGCATCCATGCTTTAAATGAAAGGGTTTATCCAACGTTGTGTAAGTGCTGTCATTCAGTTCATGCATTTTTGCTCCATTTGTTATACCATCCACCTGCTTTCACCAGTTAGACTTCGCCTGCTTTCATCGGTTGCCATCTGCACAATGCACTCAGCTAGCTAATCCAAATTCAAAACTCTATATTAATAATTAATCTAACAGGGGAAACCTTCGGCTGCTACGTGGCTCCAAATGCGTCCGCATTCCCACTCCAGCTGAGAGTGTATTGGCCTAACCACACTGAGTTGGTTATGTCACCCAGTTCCTGCTTTGAAGAGTGCTCCTTCCAGCTGTGGGAGGGTCGCTATTTTGGCCTGTCGGTGAACGGAGGTTGCCACTGCGGCACGATGCTGCTCATATCGCCCAGCGTTGATAAAAGCAAGTGCAGTACAATATGCTTAGATAGCCCCTTAGAGTTCTGCGGCGGAGTCAATGCAATGCTGGTGTTTGAGATTAAAACTTTGCCGCGACTGCCTGGTAAGGACGCAAGCGAGCGCTGTAATATGTATGTACATGCATGACTATGGGTGCAATCATACAGAGTCAGAAGTTTTAGCTCCAGCCAATGAGAGAAGAGTGATCCATTTGCCCACGGGTAGGGGTTTCCACTCCAGCCAATGAGACCAGAGTGAAGAAGCATTTGCCCACGGGTAGGGGTTTCCACTCCAGCCAATGAGAGCAAATTGAAGAAGCATTTGCCCACAGGTAGGGGTTTCCACTCAAGCCAATGAGAGCAAATTGAAGAAGCATTTGCCCACGGGTAGGGGTTTCCACTCCAGCCAATGAGAGCAAATTGAAGAAGCATTTGCCCACGGGTAGGGGTTTCCACTCCAGCCAATGAGAGCAAATTGAAGAAGCATTTGCCCACGGGTAGGGGTTTCCACTCCAGCCAATGAGAGCAAATTGAAGAAGCATTTGCCCACGGGTAGGGGTTTCCACTCTAGCCAATGAGAAAAGAGTGAAGCATCATTACTCGTACTAAAAGGCTGCAAAGCAACCAATTACTGGAAGTAAATTAACTAGCCACATTTAATGCCGAATTGTCTCTGCCAGCCCGTGTCATTGGCTGCTTCATGCAGACTAACAACCAGCGAGTTTTCAACTTCGAAGAGAAGCTGTCGTGTCAGTTCTTCATGTCACACGCCAGATGTGCCACCTATTGTCTTCGAGTCAAGCGTACTCAAATGTTTGGCCTGATCAACAGATCGTACTGTTACTGTGGCAACAGCTTTGTGAGCACCCTGGCTAGACTACCTTTCTCCTTGTGCTACCATCCGTGCACTAATTATGATTTAGATTTGTGCGGTGGCGAACACGCCATGCTTGTGCTGGAGCTATTTCAGATCCGTGTCTGATCTTACTCGCTTATTAGTATTGTAAACAAGTTTTATCTTTTACTCTTATCCCTGCCTTTTTAAAGCTTTTTGTGACACGCAGTTCTAGATACAGCAAAATGCAATAGAAGAAATGGAAAATAAAAATAAATATTTACGTTCTTAAAGTAGACAATGAGTTATGCCTTTCCTTTGATTTTTTTGCTTTTTCCTCCTTCCTATCTTTGGTCCATAATCTATGCATGGTCCCTGATTTATGGTCCTTAATCTATGATCCCCAATCTATGGTCCGCAATCTATGGTCTCCAATCTATGATCCCCAATCTATGATCCCCAATCTATGATCCTCATTATATGATCCCCAATCTATGATCCCCAATATATGATCCCCAATCTATAGTCTTCAATCCATAATCTCAAACCCGTTGTCCTTAATCTATAGTCCGAATCTATAGTCTCTAATTTATGATCCCAAATCTAATGGTTCCCAAGTTTGTGACTTCATTTTTTACCATATTACGCCGTAAGAGTGTCATGCATGAGTTTCTGTGGGAGAAAATAGTTTCAGTTTTGGCAAACTAGGGGGCGAAAAAGCTTATTTTAATAAGCTAAGAAAGCTACCGTTAAAAGTACAAATCGCTTGAATGGTACTTCAAGGATAAGCTTTCTAAATTTCTATGGTTTCTTTGGTGCAGTTAGAACTAAATAGAATATATAATACGCTCGTACTACAGCAATAGTTTAGCCAATTTAGAGTTTTATTTACACTTGAATCAACATGAGGAAATCAACATAAAATAAGTAAGGCTAAACTAAGTTGACATTCACTCACTAATGTCGCCCACTGCACACTTAAATGGCATTTTGTTACCGATCTTGTTGATTTTTTTCAACAAGGATTTGCTATCTACAACTGCGCATTGTAAGTTTATTATTTCTTAGCTGTTCTATCTAGCCTACTTTTCATACTACTTTCCAACCTACTTTTCAGCCTACTTTTCAGCCAACTTTTCAATCTACTTTCCAACCTACTTTTTAGCCTACTTTTCAGCCTACTTTTCAATCTACTTTCCAACCTACTTTCCAATCTATACTTGACAACCTACTTTCCAATCTAATTTTTCAAGATACTTTCCAATCTACTTTCCAATCTACTTTCCAATCTACTTTCCAATCTACTTACAACCAACTTTTCAACCTAACATGTAACTTTTAAGCTGTTAATAATATTTAGCTTACTCTTGTCTATTTTCATATACTTGTACTACATATGTTGTTATTCTACACAAAAAGTTACTCCCAACCTTTCCATTGCTGCCCAGTTCAGCACGTTGGCTGCTATCAGATACTCAATGACAATGGCAACCTTGGTGTTCTAATGGAATTAACAGATAACTTGAAAAGCCAGCTAACCCCCGATGTGTGTCTAAGATTGTGCGTTGAATTTAATGATAATCGAAATAAAGTATTGAACTATTTTGGCCTATTTAATGGCGAGCAATGCTATTGCCGCGATACAGTTGGTATTTTTCGACTCGCCAGCTTCGACTGCATGGCGAGTTGTCCGGGCAACTGGCAGATCTCCTGCGGCGGCTCCAAAGCTATGGACATATATTTTATTGAATGGGAAAATCCTCCCGTTCTTCAGAGTGAGTCTAGGCCTTTGCAAATAATGATACCTAACCTAATTTAAATGTTTTCACATATTTAGGCCTATGTAGGTATGTATGATTGTTCATACATCAAGACTATATACAGTCTCAATGTTCCGTCTTAAGTTTAAGGGCTAGAAAATTGAGAGGGTCGCAATGTACATTGAAGACCGTTTCGTCTTAAGTTTAAGGGCTAGAAAATTGAGAGGGTCGCAATGTACATTGAAGACCGCTCCGTCTTAAGTTTAAGGACTAGAAAATTGAGAGGGTCGCAATGTACATTGAAGACCGTTTCGTCTTAAGTTTAAGGGCTAGAAAATTGAGAGGGTCGCAATGTACATTGAAGACCGCTCCGTCTTAAGTTTAAGGACTAGAAAATTGAGAGGGTCGCAATGTACATTGAAGACCGTTTCGTCTTAAGTTTAGGGGCTAGAAAATTGAGAGGGTCGCAATGTACATTGAAGACCGCTCCGTCTTAAGTTTAAGGACTAGAAAATTGAGAGGGTCGCAATGTACATTGAAGACCGTTTCGTCTTAAGTTTAAGGGCTAGAAAATTGAGAGGGTCGCAATGTACATTGAAGACCGCTCCGTCTTAAGTTTAAGGACTAGAAAATTGAGAGGGTCGCAATGTACATTGAAGACCGCTCCGTCTTAAGTTTAAGGACTAGAAAATTGAGAGGGTCGCAATGTACATTGAAGACCGCTCCGTCTTAAGTTTAAGGGTTAGAAAATTGAGAAGGTCGCAATGTACATTGAAGACCGCTCCGTCTTAAGTTTAAGGGTTAGAAAATTGAGAAGGTCGCAATGTACATTAAAGAAATGGGTCGGGTCTACAGGAGGGTGAGTTAATCGATAATAAAGTTAAAAGAAACAGTAAACAAGACGAATCGATCTATCTAAAGCCTATACGGGTATATCTCCATTCTACACTACATGTACCAAAAGCCATTGCATTGGGCTGCTATCTATACGACAAGTGGCACCCAGTGCTAAGTGACCGGCTGTCAACGTCTGTTAGTGCAGCCAGCATGAGCCACTACAACTGCGCCGTCCACTGTCTGCACTTGGACGTGAAGCTGGCCGGTGTAACCAATCGCACAAGCTGCTACTGCGGCTCCGGCCTAGTCAGTAGTGCAGTCAGAGCCTCTGCCGGCGTCTGCGGCCGGCCCTGTACAGGCAATCAATCCGAGATTTGCGGCGACGCTGAATACATGCTGGTAATGAAGGTTGTGTAGCCTGTGCATACTATATACTACGAGTATTAGTAATGCGTAGCAGTTTTAATTTCGTAATTTATTGAGCCATCTGTGTCTGTTTTTTATTGCTTAATGACGCTTGAGGCAAAAGCCGTCAAGAGCCTCACCCAATTCGGCGTCAAGAGCCTCGCCCAATTTTACCGTAAAGAGCCTCACCGTTCACCAATTTACCGTCAAGAGCCTCACCCAATTCACCATCAAGAGCCTCACCCAATTCACCGTCAAGAGCCTCACCGTTCACCAATTCACCATCAAGAGCATCACCATTCACCAATTCAACGTCAAGAGCCTCACCAATTCAACTTCAAGAGCCTCACCCAATTCACCATCAAGAGCCTCACCCAATTCACCGTCAAGAGCCTCACCCAATTCACCATCAAGAGCCTCACCCAATTCACCATCAAGAGCCTCACCGTTCACCAATTCAACGTCAAGAGCCTCGCCAATTTAAAATCTCAGAGCCGTCAAGAGTCTCAAAGAAAGCTGACGTCAGGCAGTCTTAAATATTCCACAATTCATCGTCAAAGCAAAACTGTATAAACAAGAGCCTTCCAATCGCTCTAATATACTTTCGATTCAATTCAACGCTTTTTACTTTGCTAAAATAAAAAAGAGTTTTAACTTTGCTACTTGAATATTTTTTAACAAAAGTAAACACGCCACTTGCAAAAAAATCATGTTTAGTGGGCCATGGGCACCCCACATTTAGCAGTTGCTCAACAATTACTTTGGCGCCCCTTGGTGCTGGCGCCCCTTTGGTGCTGGCGCCCCTTTGGTGCTGGCGCCCCTTTGGTGCTGGCGCCCCTTGGTGCTGGCGCCCCTTTGGTGCTGGCGCCCCTTTGGTGCTGGCGCCCCTTTGGTGCTGGCGCCCCTTTGGTGCTGGCGCCCCTTTGGTGCTGGCGCCCCTTTGGTGCTGGCGCCCCTTTGGTGCTGGCGCCCCTTTGGTGCTGGTGCCCCTTTGGTGCTGGCGCCCCTTTGGTGCTGGCGCCCCTTTGGTGCTGGCGCCCCTTTGGTGCTGGCGCCCCTTTGGTGCTGGCGCCCCTTTGGTGCTGGCGCCCCTTTGGTGCTGGCGCCCCTTTGGTGCTGGCGCCCCTTTGGTGCTGGCGCCCCTTTGGTGCTGGCGCCCCTTTGGTGCTGGCGCCCCTTTGGTGCTGGCGCCCCTTTGGTGCTGGCGCCCCTTTGGTGCTGGCGCCCCTTTGGTGCTGGCGCCCCTTTGGTGCTGGCGCCCCTTTGGTGCTGGCGCCCCTTTGGTGCTGGCGCCCCTTTGGTGCTGGCGCCCCTTTGGTGCTGGCGCCCCTTTGGTGCTGGCGCCCCTTTGGTGCTGGCGCCCCTTTGGTGCTGGCGCCCCTTTGGTGCTGGCGCCCCTTTGGTGCTGGCGCCCCCTTGGTGCCGGAGCCCCCAAAATAGTGCCCCATCCAATAAAATATGCTGCGGCTTCTTTCCTGCTTTAATTTTTGCTCTTTTGCAAAATTGCAAGCGGGGATGATGGCACGTTAAGTTGGTGCTGGCGCAGTTGCTGGGGAACTATAGAGCAAACAGCTGGTTGAGCTGCTACATGTAGCCGCATGCTGTGCAGTTCAAATGAGGCGGGCCAGCTTTAGCTGACAAACAAGGAACTAACAAGAAACTCATGTTTTCTAACCTCGTCTGCAAGAAACCCAGGCAGGCTGAAGTTCCGCATCTAAAAATAACATCCGCGTACGCCAGTTTGTCTATCCATGCACGCTAGTAAATTTATATGTACACACATGCGCTTGCACTGGCCAGTACGTTCATGCGTGTACATGTATACCGGAAAGAACTGAAACGAATCCAGACTGTAACTGAATAACCTTCATTTGTTTATCTGTGCATGTATGTGTAAATAATTGACCCGTTTGGTTACACAGGATGCAGATACTCGTACGAATCAAGGACCACTGGAATGTTCTAGTCTAGAATAGTCCTTGATACGATGTAGTATAATGACTAATAACAGGTACTGCTGCACTTAAGACGCATGCAGCTTAATTACATGTACCGCGATCGGCTTCTGCACCATCGTGTAGTCCAAACCACGAATGCTGTCCTATGATCTAAACTGGGGTTGAGATTGGGGATCTGAGAGTGAAATTAGAAATCTGGGATTTAGATTGGGGATCTGGGAGTGAGATTGAGGATCTGAAAGTGAGATTGAGAATCTGGGAGTGAGATTGGGGATCTGGGAGTGAGATTAGCTAGGGATCTAGGAGTGAGGTTAAGAATCTGGGAGTGAGATTGGGGATCTGGGAGTGAGATTAGCTAGGGATCTAGGAGTGAGGTTAAGAATCTGGGAGTGAGATTGGGGATCTGGAAGTGAGATTGAGAATCTGGGAGTGAGATTGGGGATCTGGGAGTGAGATTGAGAATCTTGGAGTGAGATTGGGAATCTGGGAGTGAGATTGAGAATCTGGGAGTGAGATTGGGGATCTGGGAGTGAGATTGGGGATCTGGGAGTGAGATTGGGGATCTGGGAGTGAGATTTGGGATCTGGGAGTGAGATTGAGGATCTTGGAGTGAGATTGGGGATCTGGGAGTGAGATTGAGAATCTTGGAGTGAGATTGGGAATCTGGGAGTGAGATTGAGAATCTGGGAGTGAGATTGGGGATCTGGGAGTGAGATTGGGGATCTGGGAGTGAGATTGGGGATCTGGGAGTGAGATCGAGGATCTTGGAGTGAGATTGGGGATCTGGGAGTGAGATTGGGGATCTGGGAGTGAGATTGGGGATCTGGGAGTGAGATCGAGGATCTTGGAGTGAGATTGGGGATCTGGGAGTGAGATTGGGGATCTGGGAGTGAGATTGGGAATCTGGGAGTGAGATCGAGGATCTTGGAGTGAGATTGGGGATCTGGGAGTGAGATTGAGGATCTTGGAGTGAGATTGGGGATCTGGGAGTGAGATTGGGGATCTGGGAGTGAGATTGGGGATCTGGGAGTGAGATTGGGGATTTGGGAGTGAGATTGAGGATCTTGGAGTGAGATTGGGGATCTGGGACGGAGATTGAGGATCTGGGGAGCTATTGCAATTGCTTATTCGTAAAGAGCAGTTTTATACCAATGAAAGACGTGAAAAACTACAAGGTCCTTTAATTCGTTCACGCAAATTTCTTGATTTAAATGAGTTTATTGCTGAATACAAAATATTACGTACAGTAGATGTCAGAACTACTTAAGCAAAGCAATGCACATCATATAAGCATTAATGTTTTTATAGACAGGCTATATTGTTAAAGTACCCGTAAAATATAAAAAATGCACTTCAGCTAAATATTCTTTGTCGCTGACTATACTCTTATTCAGCTCTACAAACAGCTGGTAGATTTATCCGTCTAGTATTCACTCAAGTATTGTGTAGCGGGCACAATACTTTGTTTAAATACACTATAGGAAGGTTGCAGTATACCACAAGAATAAGCGCATGAATGAGCGCGAGGTGACGAAATCATATAATATGATTTTATAATCCAGAGAATGATGATACTCCTGACAATGCGCGCGCAGAGATACCAGTAAAATATGTTAATCTTCACTGCGGTAATACGTTTATTTTATGAAACACAAACTAACAATGAAGACTTCAAATATCGTAATTACAGAAATATTCACTCTCAGCTTTGTCTTTATACTCTCAAAGGAGCGATTAGAAGAGATTGAGGTAAAGGGTGAGATCGAAGGGAGATTGGGAAGGGAGTCAGATGAAGGGTGAGATTGAAGGTGGAGAGACTAGGGGAAATATTGAGATCAAGGGAAGGTGGAGAGACTTCAGTAGTGTGAGGTGAAGGGTGATTTTTAAGGGAGATAGACTAGGGGATAGAGTGAGATAAAGGGATATATATTAGGGGAGACAGTGAGATAAAGGGAGATAGACTAGGGAAGACAATGAGATAAAGGGAGATAGACTAGGGGAGACAGTGAGATAAAGGGAGATAGACTAGGGGAGACAGTGAGATAAAGGGAGATAGACTAGGGGAGACAGTGAGATTTAACTGAGATAGACTAGGGGAGACAGTGAGATTTAAGGGAGATAGACTAGGGGAGACAGTGAGAAGGGTGAGAGAATAGAACGAGTTAGAGAGAGATTATTTTCGAATTAACGGGCCGTCACAAATAATAAATTGCATCTATGATTGACCAGGTGGTGCGCCAGACGCACTGGGATTGGAGGTTAGCACAGACTGAATAGCCTGCAGCTGGGCATGAGTCAGCGAGTGCACTCGAGACTGCATGGAGCCAGACAGGCGGTCGTATTGGCCAACCACAACTGAATGATAGCCGCTGCTCTCAGGCCGGCCGGGCAGAAGTTTCAATGGCTCCAACAGTGCCAGAATGTCCACAGTGAGGGGCACGGACTCGTGGAACAGTGGCTGTATACTGTGCACCAGCTGGATGAGATCTCCAGCCCTGTCCGGCACCCGGCCGCTATTCCGCATGAAGTGTCTGGCTGTACAAAATGTTAATAGTTTGTTATCGAAGCCATAGGTCATGGCAATGGCCATGCCTTGGCTACATAAATCTGTTTTGAGTTTCCGCAACGCTTTCACGTAGCGGCCGATGTCTCTGATGACGCTCTCAGTGAAGCTGGGATCGGCGCTGCCCATGCTTTTGATGAAATCGAAAAATCGAACGAAATAACAGCCGGGACTGGCTTGTCGATGGGCGGAGAGGCTGCCGGATTGATGGGGAATCTTTGCGCTGCAGTGAAAGCACACAAGTCTGTGTTGCTGCTGAGGTCTTGGCTGATCGTCAAGGTACAGACCTGACTCAGCCAGTTCTGAGGCCTGCTCAATCGAGTAAAGTTGCGATTGTAACAGGTTGGACTTTCGTCTGCTTAGCAGAGTGTACTCGGGCTTCACTGAGGCCGTCAGTGTCAGGATTAGGCAGCCTGCAGAGATTCAGATTGTGTTTGAATTTCATTATTATCTGCACTGCACTGTGCTTAAACCCCGGATTAGTGAGCCTTCTAAGCCTCCCATCTCACCCTCAGATCTCAAGCATCTCACCCTCTCACCTTCAGGCCGGCCTGAGCTATCTCACCCTCCCGTCTCAGCTATCTCACCCTCCCATCTCAGCTATCTCAGCCTCCCGTCTCAGCTATCTCACCCTCCCATCTCAGCTATCTCACCCTCCCATCTCAGCTATCTCACCCTCCCGTCTCAGCTATCTTACCCTCCCATCTCAGCTATCTCATCCTCCCGTCTCAGCTATCTCACCCTCCCATCTCAGCCATGCCACCCTTCCATCTCAGCCATCTCACCCTCCCATCTCAGCTATCTCACCCTCCCATCTCAGCTATTTCACCCTCCCATCTCAGCTATCTCACCCTCGAATCTCAGCTATTTCACCCATCTCACCATCCCATCTCAGCATCCCAGCCATCTCACCCTCCCATCTCAGCCTCCTATATCACCATCCCATCTCATCTATCTCAGCCATCTCACATTCCCAACTTAACTATCTCACCCATTTATCCCTCCCGTCTCAGTTATCTAATATCACCTATCTCACCCTCCCGTCTCAACTATCTCACCCTCCAATCTCAGCTATCTCACCCTCCAATCTCAGCTATCTCGCTTATCTCCCCACTGATGCCAGCTATCTTACCCTCCCATCTCAGCCATTTCTCACCCTCATCTGTCCAATCTCACGTCTAAAGTTCTCATCCTCGCGTCTCACAGCCTCACACCGTTGAAGGTCCATCATTGCATCTTCAGCCCTTATCTCAAGTGCCCTGCCCCATGTCTCGCACCTCATCCCATCAATCTCATAAAGCGGAACCCACCAACAATGTAGACTTTGTATTCCTCGCCGCTCCGTTTGTATAATTCAACAGCTTTAGTAGCAATTTCGGGTGAGTAATGCAATTCCAAGCTAGATTTAAGTTGCTCAGTCAATTCGGGCAAACTTTCGGCCATTTGCAGATACCTGAAATTTAATTGGCGTGGAAAAAAGCGCAAATATTAACAAATTTGTTTAGGTCCATGTTCAAACTTCATTAGTTACATTAAGTTGAGAAAGTAAACTCAAAACTAGAAGTAACTCTATATTTAGAAACACGCGTCTATTTTAGCATATGATGCCATTTGCATGCCATTCTTAATAACGGCCAAATTGGCGTTTTATACGCTAAATAGGCAAGCCGAACCTATTTTTGTGGGCGGGCCAGTGCTATTAAATGCTTAATTGTAATACTGTTGTTGCTATAGACTTGGCTTCTGTGAGATGCTTGCTCTCATTTCGAATTCACGTTTGCCTTAATTGAATATGAATATTCATACAATAGTGTTCGCTCAGTGCCTGAACAGCTCACCACGAACATGTACATAAACAGTACACGTGCTAAGCTTCCCAGTCCTTCAGGTGGCACTGCTTCCCAGTCCTTCAGGTGGCACTGCTTCCCAGTCCTTCAGGTGGCACTGCTTCCCAGTCCTTCAGGTGGCACTGCTTCCCAGTCCTTCAGGTGGCACTGTTTCCCAGTCCTTCAGGTGGCACTGCTTCCCAGTCCTTCAGACGACACTGCTTCCCAGTCCTTCAGATGACACTACTTCCCAGTCTTTGAGGGGGCAATGCTTCCCAGTCCTTCAGGTGGCACTGCTTCCCAGTCCTTCAGGTCGCACTGCTTCCCAGTCCTTCAGGTGGCACTGCTTCCCAGTCCTTCAGGTCGCACTGCTTCCCAGTCCTTCAGGTGGCACTGCTTCCCAGTCCTTCAGGTGGCACTGCTTCCCAGTCCTTCAGGTGGCACTGCTTCCAGTCCTTCAGGTGGCACTGCTTCCCAGTCCTTCAGGTGGCACTGCTTCCCAGTCCTTCAGGTGGCACTGCTTCCCAGTCCTTCAGGTGGCACTGCTTCCCAGTCCTTCAGGTGGCACTGCTTCCAGTCCTTCAGGTGGCACTGCTTCCCATTCCTTCAGGTGGCACTGCTTCCTAGTCCTTCAGGTGGCACTGCTTCCCAGTCCTTCAGGTGACACTGCTTCCTAGTCTTTGAGGGGGCAATGCTTCCCAGTCCTTCAGGTGGCACTGCTTCCCAGTCCTTCAGGTCGCACTGCTTCCCAGTCCTTCAGATGACACTGCTTCCTAGTCTTTGAGGGGGCAATGCTTCCCAGTCCTTCAGGTGGCACTGCTTCCCAGTCTTTCAGATGGCGCAATTTCCCTCAGTTCCTTCGCATTCGCGCAGCCCCCATTTCCTGAGTTACCATTTCTGTTTCGCCATGTAACTTCAACCATTTAGTACTTCTCGGCCCCACACCACACCCAGTGACCCAGTCTCTTAGTCTTACTTACCTCGAGAGTAGTGTGTCTATCAACATGTTCTGGAATATACGTTATCAGACATCAGTATATATATTCTAGAACTGTCTTAGTTCCGCACGGATAAAATCTAATATAGTACTATGACAATATAAAAGCTATAATCTATTTAAACTTAATAAGCTATTTCTGTAATTTAAGCCAAATTAAGAAAACGACCGATCGATATCACAATTTTGCTGCTTACCTTGTTTCTTTTGCACTCGATGTGACCTCAATCGCGATTTATCCATGAGAATAATCATAGAGACTGCGAGTCCATAAAACAGTATAATTTTTTACCAGTAGCTTTGTTTTGCTCTCTTAGGCGCGGCGTGGGATATTAAAACCAGTTCGATACAGCAGATTTTAGCTCCAAACTGAAAGCAGCTTTGAATTAAAAATGCAACGCAACTCCAACGTGGCAAAACTGTTTTTAGAACACGGCTTCACTGCTGCCGGTGCTTGTGCTGCGTTATTTGTATAGTTCCACGGCAGAGAGAGATCTTTTTAACTATATGCTTTACACTCATCTAGAATAATCTAGACCCAATGTACACTCAGTGTTTTGTACACTGGCTATATGTACACTTAGACCCCTCCCCATTCCCGACCCACGGCGGAGGCGAGAGGTTTCCGATTGAAAAGAATGTACATTTTGAAAAAACCCTAACCCAGGTTTAGCTAGCGTCGAAGTTCCCTTTCGCTGACTAATAGCTAAACATAAAGCTAAACTGGTACAGGGTAGGCTATACGATTCTCGTATGAAGACAGAAGAATAGCTAATAACCTCTGCGATATAAAACTATATTAAAGAAACAAACTAAAGCAAGGATGTTATGCCTCAATTAAATTAATGTACACTCCTGAGTCCTGATACAATGAGAGTAATTCTGGTTAGATTTTGCGAAATTTTAATCTAATACATGTAAATCATAGATGAAACAAACTGGTTTATAACGGAAGCGCAGATCTTGTTTAACTTAAATGAATCTGAGAGTCTGGTTTAACTAACTACTCACCGTCTGACATGGCCTTGAACGCAATACACTGTAATCTATGGTTTCATTGTCTAGCAATTTGACGATCATAATTCACACTTTTAATGCAGAAAAATCCATTACTACAAGCAACGCATTATCTGTAGGATCGTCAAACAGAAAAACAATGCAAATAATCAGTGGTCGCAGCACGTGACAACGATTGTCTGGCGAGCGCCGGTATAATTTCATAATTATGTATTCCCCTTGACTAAAGATCAGATACGCTGTATTATATCCTTGTTTTTAATCGTTTTTAATCCTTGTCAGGCAGGAGCCATCAATTTCAAGAAAAAAATATTTTGCGTCTTTACTTGTGCCTGTGCGCGTGACACCCACGACCCGCTATTGGCCACCTCTCACCCTCCCTCACCTTCTCTTCTCTTTAATTGCGATAAACAGTGACATACACTGAAGAAGTCTATATACTAGTATATAGATAAGTAGGAGCTATAGAGAACAATCCCCTCCCTCTACTTTTCTGTTCGAACGAAGTTCGAGCGTACCAAACAAATAATGCATGGTTTACTGTTTTCTATCCAAATCTTTGTAGATAGACCAGCAGTGTTTTTTTAATGGAAACTAACTTCTGCTTGTGATTGTCTGTCTGGACCTGTGTTTGCTTCTTGGTCTGATAAACAATTACAAGGTTCTGACTATCAATTTTTAATTGATTAGATTTTAATATATGTATGATCTTTAATGGTAGCGCTTGTGCACCATTAGTAAGAAAATAATGTGAGGCTTATATTCATGTTAGCCCCTGTTAGCAACCAAAGCCTATGGTTGCCTATGGCGAAGCCAGGGATAGGGGAAAAAGGGGTCACAGTTGGCGCTCCTGGTGCTGGCGCCCCTGGTGCTAAAGCCCCTGGTGCTGGCGCCCCTGGTGCTGGCGCCCCTGGTGCTGGCGCCCCTGGTGCTGGCGCCCCTGGTGCTGGCGCCCCTGGTGCTGGCGCCCCTGGTGCTGGCGCCCCTGGTGCTGGCGCCCCTGGTGCTGGCGCCCCTGGTGCTGGCGCCCTTGGTGCTGGCGCCCCTGGTGCTGGCGCCCCTGGTGCTGGCGCCCCTGGTGCTGGCGCCCCTGGTGCTGGCGCCCCTGGTGCTGGCGCCCCTGGTGCTGGCGCCCCTGGTGCTGGCGCCCCTGGTGCTGGCGCCCCTGGTGCTGGCGCCCCTGGTGCTGGCGCCCCTGGTGCTGGCGCCCCTGGTGCTGGCGCCCCTGGTGCTGGCGCCCCTGGTGCTGGCGCCCCTGGTGCTGGCGCCCCTGGTGCTGGCGCCCCTGGTGCTGGCGCCCCTGGTGCTGGCGCCCCTGGTGCTGGCGCCCCTGGTGCTGGCGCCCCTGGTGCTGGCGCCCCTGGTGCTAAAGCCCCTGGTGCTAAAGCCCCTGGTGCTAAAGCCCCTGTTGCTAAAGCCCCTGGTGCTAAAGCCCCTGGTGCTAAAGCCCCTGGTGCTGGCGCCCTGGTGCAAAAGCTCCTAATGGTTACCAGAAAGGCCTAGTTGATGGGTCACGGCCGTCTCATTCAAGTGCTTAATTTGGTGTCAGAGTGTTTAATAAAAACCATTCCGACTTCGGTTGCATCTTGCATCTCTCACTTGATCATACTTGTACATGGAACTAAATTAGTTAGTTTTTTAGCAATAATAGTTGCATATATGATGCGATCATTTTCAATTTATTTTCCACATTACCAGGCAACGTGTTGATGTTTTATTCCGTCCAGGAAAAAGTATTGAAAAAGTTTTAAAGCATTCATGAAAGCTCAGTTGGCTTGACTGGAATACTTTTTTACAGTCTGCCTGGGCAGTGAAAATGCTTGGATAAATGCAATGCTGTTTGGTTACTTACTATGTTACAATTTTACGACTGCTAATCCTGCGGCGTGTGTGCTGACCCTGGGTTGGAGTCATAAAAAGGTTAATTTTTTCATATGCAGAATTATTTTTAGATTCTAGACCGGTATAGTGTTTGATTTTCTTAAAATGAAAGACAAAAATAGTTTTGGTACCTTAATACACAGCCATGAGAGACTGACTGGCCCACCTTCTCATAAAACTGCTGCTCTCCATCCTACCGAATTGTGTTCTCTTGTGCCTCTCGTGCAGTCTGTTATTTAAGTGCACAGCTCCTTCTAGCTGCACAGCTTTCAGCCTACGCACATTTTGCCCAACCCTATCATCAGTGCTATAATAGGGTTCTATGTACACTCGTTCTCTACTGTACTAAAGCAAAGCCTCCGTTTATTATTGCGGCTGAACTTTTTGCAAGTTCCACATTTCGTTGTACACCATGGAGCTTGGAGCCTGTTAGATAGCGCCTCTTGGTTTCAAACTGAAGTACCTTATTTATTCACGTGCCTAACTAATTCACGTCTCCAGGGGTGCAAACTTTGCTGATTGACGGCCAGTGTGTGTGTGGGGGGGGGGGCGTTGTTGGGCATTTTTGACATGGCATATTGATGAGTTGGGTTGCGTGTGGTAAGTCAGGACTTATTCATTTGAATAACTTCACATGCATGTAGCTGGAGACAGTGCCTATACAGATATAAATCTAAGACAGGGTTTAAAGTGCAAGCAAAGGTCTGGAAAATATAACTTCATGTACCTTAGTTGTCGTTCTTCATTGAACCCCCTCCCCCTTGACAAACCTTGATATCCTCCGTGACAATTCCTAATTGTGTCTTGTATTCTTCCGTGTCAAGAGCGGCCATGCAGCGATCGCTTGGAAAAGCAAGCTGGTTTCTGCTATACGGCGAGTAACGTGCAGGCCATCGCAGAACACGATGGCACAAACAGATGACACAAACGATGACACAAACGATGACACAAACGATGACACAAACGATGACACAAACGATGACACAAACGATGACACAAACGATGACACAAACGATGACACAAACGATGACACAAACGATGACACAAACGATGACACAAACGATGACACAAACGATGACACAAACAGATGACACAAACGATGACACAAACGATGACACAAACGATGACACAAACGATGACACAAACGATGACACAAACGATGACACAAACGATGACACAAACGATGACACAAACGATGACACAAACGATGACACAAACGATGACACAAACGATGACACAAACGATGACACAAACGATGACACAAACGATGACACAAACGATGACACAAACGATGACACAAACGATGACACAAACGATGACACAAACAGATGACACAAACGATGACACAAACGATGACACAAACGATGACACAAACGATGACACAAACGATGACACAAACGATGACACAAACGATGACACAAACGATGACACAAACGATGACACAAACGATGACACAAACGATGACACAAACGATGACACAAACGATGACACAAACGATGACACAAACAGATGACACAAACGATGACACAAACGATGACACAAACAGATGACACAAACGATGACACAAACGATGACACAAACGATGGCAACACACGATGGCACACACGATGACACACGATGACACACGATGGCACACACGATGACACAAACGATGGCACACACGATGGCATACACGATGACACACGATGGCACACACGATGACACACACGATGACACACACGATGTCACACACGATGGCACACACGATGGCATACACGATGACACACGATGGCACACACGATGACACACACGATGACACACACGATGTCACACACGATGGCACACACGATGACACACACGATGGCACACACGATGGTACACACGATGGTACACACGATGGCACACATGATGGAACACACGATGGCACACACGATGGCACACACGATGGCACCAAAACGAGGACACACATGATGACACGAACGATGACACCCCAGGATGACACCCACAATGACTGCTACCAGAGGGCGGTGTTTGTTCCAGGCGTCAGTCTTGCTCTATATCACCGAGACTGGACGCTGACGGACTCACTCGAGCAGCACGTTGACGCGACGCACGCTGGCCTGTTTCACGCCGCCTTCAAGATCGTTGACGAGCATGCCACCACGGCCAATGCAGCACTCCATCGCCGCGTTGGTCTGGTCCGTCCAAACGACCTGTTGCACCGTCGAGGACTCCAGCTGGCAGGGCCACATCATCGAAATTCGTACTGCCCACAGTGCAGGTACCGCTGTTGACGCTGCAGGCACCCTACCGGCGAGGACAGGTGCGCACTCGACGTTTCGTCGACTCCCTGCTGGTGGACGCTGCCACGGTCTGTGTCAGGATTACATGTAAGTTCAGGATCAAGCCCTGTGACGCTGTTATGATTATTTAGACCTTACCTGACATCCTACTGTTTTTTGTTGTTATTGCTGTGACGGCCCTGAACCTTTCCGTGACAACCCAAGCAACCCTGATGTCCCCCATGGCCGTCCTTGACAACCTTGAATGTCTTCCATAGCGCTTGAAAACCGTGATGTCGTCTGTGGTGCCCTCGAAAACCGGAGGTTCTCCGTTCTCCATGGCATCCTTGATGTCCTCCGTGGCGCCCTTGACAACTCAAATTTCCCACATGGCATCCTTAACAACCCGAGGTCCTCTGTGACGTCCTTGATTCACCCGTGGCGTCCCTGGCAGGAATCCTGATTCTTCTTCCATTACAACCCTGGAGTCTTCCGTGGCGTCCCTGGCAACTCTTACATGTACGTCCGATCTGCAATGTCCTCAATGGTCGGCTTCCCTGAACAGCTAAGCGACAAGTTGACAATTGCTACGAGCTAAAAGAAACAAAATCTTTTTATTTAATATTGATACATAACTATAACACGTCCGACTAATAGATGTATTTCGATTGCTTTTCCTAACTCAGATTTGGTACTGAAGAAATATACTACTCTTAGTAATATAACTAAGAAATTCCAACTAACTAAATTCGGATATTCAACAGAGTTCGAATTGTTAGCAAAATTCAAAAGTCCTGCCAATCATATTTTCGTCTGCTCTTGCATTGCAGATCCTTCCTATTTTCTCAACCATAACTGCACCTGTCTTGGCTGTCTAGGAGTGTAACAATTCCTGTGACGAATGCTGACAAAAATTTCAGCAGCTAAGACTGAGAGAGGAAACTATAATACTCAGCAACATTGAAAAGCCGCCATCACAGAAGATTCCGTCTGTGGTCGCCACTTTTGAGAGTGCAGGTAAAGTCTCAATCTTGCGAG
Source organism: Macrostomum lignano (assembly GCA_002269645.1). Classification (NCBI taxonomy): domain Eukaryota; kingdom Metazoa; phylum Platyhelminthes; family Macrostomidae; genus Macrostomum; species Macrostomum lignano. The sequence continues at coordinate 329,714 of NIVC01000130.1, forward strand.
TGACGCAAATTAGCTACGCCACGCGGCAGACTTGAGTTGAGGAATGAACTGGGGGGAGCGGGTGTGCGAGGGTTGGACGGATTAAAGCTACCCTGATCAGTTTTCTCGTATCTTTTATTTCAAGCCGGTCTTTACCAGCCCTAAATGTCACTCCATGGCATCCTTAGCAACCCCGATGATGTCACTCCTTGTCCATGGCATCCTTAGCAACCCCGATGTCACTCCATGTCCATGGCATCCTTAGCAACCCCGATGTCACTCCATGTCCATGGCATCCTTAGCAACCCCGATGATGTCACTCCTTGTCCATGGCATCCTTAGCAACCCCGATGATGTCACTCCATGTCCATGGCATCCTTAGCAACCCCGATGTCACTCCATGTCCATGGCATCCTTAGCAACCCCGATGATGTCACTCCTTGTCCATGGCATCCTTAGCAACCCCGATGTCACTCCATGTCCATGGCATCCTTAGCAACCCCGATGTCACTCCATGTCCATGGCATCCTTAGCAACCCCGATGATGTCACTCCTTGTCCATGGCATCCTTAGCAACCCCGATGTCACTCCATGTCCATGGCATCCTTAGCAACCCCGATGATGTCACTCCATGTCCATGGCATCCTTAGCAACCCCGATGTCACTCCATGTCCATGGCATCCTTAGCAACCCCGATGATGTCACTCCATGTCCATGGCATCCTTAGCAACCCCGATGTCACTCCATGTCCATGGCATCCTTAGCAACCCCGATGATGTCACTCCATGTCCATGGCATCCTTAGCAACCCCGATGTCACTCCATGCCCATGGCATCCTTAGCAACCCCGATGATGTCACTCCATGTCCATGGCATCCTTAGCAACCCCGATGTCACTCCATGCCCATGGCATCCTTAGCAACCCCGATGATGTCACTCCATGTCCATGGCATCCTTGGCCTTAGCAACCCCGATGATGTCACTCCATGTCCATGGCATCCTTAGCAACCCCGATGATGTCACTCCATGTCCATGGCATCCTTAGCAACCCCGATGTCACTCCATGTCCATGGCATCCTTAGCAACCCCGATGTCACTCCAGGGCGTCGCTAGCAACCATGATGATCATATAGTAACCCCTGATCTGTAGATCCGTTAGTCCATTCCGTGGCTTCGAATGCAATTATCGTATGTCGGTAACAGATTAATTCATTTCCGAAAAATACGACAGAAAATGAAGTATTGAATCACTTTGTTTGTTTTGTCAATTTTTGATAAAATGTGAAGAAAATAATTAAATAAATCAATGACTGTTTATTGATAAATAGTGACTAAAAATCAGGCGACTTCAAACGCGTTAATAAACTGTCAAAGAAACCGCAAATCAAAACAAGAAAAATGATTCTTCTCTTTCAGACCGTCGTCAGAAAAGCACCAAAAATAAAATAAACGGTTACTAAGCTACTATTAGTAGTCAGAATCCACATCGCGACAGAAGCCATCCTCTCGAATGTAGCTTAATTCTTTCCCAGACTGGGTCACCATGGAGCCAAGGGCCCCCGTGTGGCCGGTGCGAAATGCTCGCAGCTTCAGCGAGGACGCAAACTCCGTCTGAAGTTGAGCAGAAGGGGGTTGGCCGGGATTGCTTGGTGAGACTTCAGCGACTTTTAACGTATTTAAAGTGCAAATGAATCCAATATTTGTCGTAGTTTAGTTATCAGATAAAATAACCACTCTCCCGTCTCCAACTCTCCTCTCTACCTCTCCCTCTCACCTCTCCTCTCTCCCTCTACCTCTCTCCTCTCCTCTCTGCCTCTCCCTCCCTCCTCTCCTCTCTACCTCTCCTCTCTACCTCTCTCCTCTCTACCTCTCCTCTCTACCTCTCTCCTCTCTTCTCTCCCTGTCCTACTCTAACCTCTACTTTCCCCATTCCTCTCTCTAATTCTTCCCACTCTCCTCTATCTCTCCCAATCTCCTTTCTACTTTCTCCCACTCTCCTATCTATCGCTCCCAATCTCCTCTTAACCTCTCCCACTCTCCTCTCTATCTCTCCCAATCTCCTTTCTACTTCTCCCACTCTCCTCTCTATCTCTCCCAATCTCCTTTCTACTTCTCCCACTCTCCTCTATCTCTCCCAATCTCCTTTCTACTTCTCCCACTCTCCTATCTATCGCTCCCATCTCCTCTTAACCTCTCCCACTCTCCTCTCTACCTCTCCCTCTCTCCTCTCTCAACCTCTTCTACTATCCTCTCTCAACCTCTCCCACTCTCCTATCTATCGTTCCCAATCTCCTCTCTACCTCTCCCACTCTCCTCTCTACCCCCCACTCTTCCTCTATCTTTCCACTCTCTTCCCTCTACTATACTCGTAAATATTTCACCTCTTTTACATGCTTCCAAAATGTTTCCAAAGTCATACGACGCAACCTCGATGACCAAAGAGCCATTTTAAAACTCACCCCAAGCAGTCTTTGTCTCAGATTGAAGGCAAAAAGTTCTCTGAGCACTTTTGCGCGCCAGAAATTACAGCCTAAATAGACTCGAGCAATCCCGCTTGTCCTGATGCCGTGATCCACGAAATATGCGCTCCAACGGGCAAACCAGCTGGCTAGGCGGAGCGCCTTCTGTTCTCTGGTGAGTCCGTCTGGGGATGGGAAGATGCAGATTGAAATAGGAAAAAGTCTGATTCATTTAGATTTAGGGAAATTTTGATTGGGATTTCGATTGATTTCCATAGGGATTTGAGTTGATTCTAATTGGGATTCAGGCAGATTTTAAATGGGATTTGGGGTGGTTGTAATTGGGATTTGGGGTGATTCTAATTGGGATTTGGGGTGATTTCAATTTGGATTTGGGGTGATTTCAATTTGGATTTGGGGTGATTTCAATTAGGATTTGGGGTGATTCTAATTGGGATTTGGGGTGATTCTAATTGGGATTTGGGGTGACTTCAATTAGGATTTGGGGTGATTCTAATTGGGATTTGGAGTGATTTCAATTAGGATTTGGGGTGATTCTAATTGGGATTTGGGGTGACTCTAATTGGGATTTGGGGTGATTCTAATTGGGATTTGGGGTGACTCTAATTGGGATTTGGGGTGACTTCAATTAGGATTTGGGGTGATTCTAATTGGGATTTGGGGTGATTCTAATTGGGATTTGGGGTGGTTTCAATTACGATTTGGGGTGATTCTAATTGGGATTTGGGGTGACTTCAATTACGATTTGGAGTGATTTCGATTAGGATTTGGAGTGATTTCAATTATAATTTGGGGTGATTCTAATTGGGATTTGGGGTGATTCTAATTGGGATTTGGGGTGATTCTAATTGGGACTTGGGGTGATTCTAATTGGGACTTGGGGTGATTCTAATTGGGATTTGGGGTGACTTCAATTAGGATTTGGGGTGATTCTAATTGGGATTTGGGGTGATTCTAATTGGGATTTGGGGTGATTCTAATTGGGATTTGGGGTGATTCTAATTGGGATTTGGGGTGATTCTAATTGGGATTTGGGGTGATTCTAATTGGGATTTGGGGTGGTTTCAATTACGATTTGGGGTGATTCTAATTGGGATTTGGGGTGGTTTCAATTACGATTTGGAGTGATTTCGATTAGGATTTGGAGTGATTTCAATTATAATTTGGGGTGATTCTAATTGGGATTTGGGGTGATTCTAATTGGCATTTGGGCTGAGTCTAAATGGGATTCGGGCTGATTCTAATTGGGAGTTGGGCTGATTCTAAATGGGATTTGGGTGATTATAATTGGGATTTGGGTGATTATAATTGGGATTTGGGTGATTATAATTGGGATTTTTTGCGCCAATAAATTGAAATTGGAGTGATTTTCATTGATGTGGAATGACCGCTCACCCAGCTGCTCGGGCCGCATGTCAAAGTCCCCGAGCCGACTGTCCAGAGCTTCGATGGGCCCCGCCCGCTCCGCCAGCCCCGTGATCTCATCATAGTCGCTGGTGCCCAGCACCAGGGCGCTTAGCCCGAGGAATGCTTTGCCACCGTGCATCATGATGTGGTCCTGGCACTTGCTGCCGTCCGGGTACAGCTGGGTGGGTGGATTAGATAGATTAGATTCGATAGATGGATGGATAGATAGATAGATAGATAGATATATAGATAGACAGACAGACAGACAGACAGACAGACAGACAGACAGACAGACAGACACTAAGACAGACAGACAGACAGACAGACAGCCCTCACTAACCAGAGTCAGTCCGTTTCCCGACCCTGAGAACACATATAGAGCAGGCAGGGGCACATCTTCATCCAGCGGTGTCAGAAAGTCGTCGTCATAGAAAACCTCGGCAGCTGGGGCCTGCTTGATCAGCCAGATGCAGCCACGGGCTTGGCCAACTAGTTCGTCAACAAAAATCGGTTGTTGCACCCGAAGTTTGTCGCAGATTTTCTCTTGGTGCAGGGCAGAACCGCCGCCAGTGAGGGCGATGGTTCGAGTCCCACGTTCAGGGTCAGCGGGCAGTGTGTCGGCAAGCCAGTCCAACACTGCATCGAATTCGCTATTTTTGGCCAGGGCAAATGTAATTTTGAACTTGTCAGTTGATTGCTGTTTTGATGGCAGCTGCACTATTACAATCTTAGTTGATGAGCATCCTCTATCCAGTGAGCAGAGACAATTGAGCTCACCAAGTAGCTCAATAGGGAGCTGAATTTCCAGTTGAGTTTGAATCAGCATTGTTTGGTCTGTTCCAATCAATGCGCAAAAAGGGTAGAATTTTAGTTTCATGAATAGTCAAACGACATATCATGTTCTGATTTATGTTTAAACAAAAAGAAAGAAATTTATGAAGTTTAAAAGCAATAAAATGAAAGCAATGCCTAGAGTTGATTCTAGCAAAAATGCACTTGGTCCCCCTTTGATTTTTTCAGGTCTCCATCTAAGAGGGAGGGGGCGACCGCCACCCTCCCCCTGGTTGCGCTTGTTAAGGTCTAGTCTAGTCAATGTCAATAATGTACCATAGAAGCACTATTTTATTGTTTAATTATTTTAATCTACCAAATTCTCCTTTGTAAAGTAATATTAAACTAGAACAAACAAAAGTACTTTCGTACTCAAAAACATTAAGAAGTATTAAGAAGGGGGTCCACCAAACACTAGCCACAACAACAAACTTATAGTTTTTCATTTTAATGACTTCAATTCTTATACAATCTATACTCTATGACTACTTTTGTTGTATTACTAAAGGTACTCCAATAATTAAGAGTAGAATAATAGGCAAAATTTTATATTCTACCTAGTATTAAACTTGTCTTAATGCTTAATTTAATCACTAGTAAAAATGTAATTTAGCATGCATATTTCTGGCCTATTTAAAAAATTCAGCTGGTCCAGAACTTTTTGAAACTTGTATATCTGTTTTGAATCTGATAAGCAGACTGAATTAAGTATTAAAAAACAAGTAAGTTTAGAAAATATACTGATATGAAGAACAACTTAAAAAATTGCAATGCAATGGTCTGGCCCATCCTATTAGAAATTTCAAATTTACTATCTGCATACAATGTCTATTGATTGGCAATCTTGAGATTAAGTAGTAGTAGTAGTGAGTTTGGCTCAGGCAAAAAGCCTGTTTGGCCAGATTATAATTCGATGCATTTAATAGTAATTCAACAGGAAGCCAGGAGGGTACATTTAGTATGAGCAGGAGTTTTGAAAAAAAAATATAGTATTTGAAATAGCGGCTAAAAAAAATTTCTGCTAATTTTCGAACGAACTTTAACAGCTAACGAAACGAAAGAGTATTTAAGTAAGGAATTATAAAACAAGTACTGTATGACCGTGATGGAGAGCAATTCATCTAATAGGTCATAGGTGGTTAAAATAAGTACATTAGATATTAATCAGTCTATATCAGGCATCGAGTGTAAAGATTGCTGGCAATATTACTGTATTAGGCTTTTAAGAATTGCGATAAGCAATTGCATCGGTATTTGTACATGAAAATAGGCAGGAGAATGTAAAATGGAGATGTAGCAAACGGAAAATCGCAACGGATTCGATTGGTGTAAGACGTAGCAACAGCATTGTAACACACTGGGTTTGTCTAAGTTTTCATGTTTGTTGTGGCCAAAGATTATTTATGAGTTTATAAATCTTCTCAATAGCTAGCAGGTCTTCTTTAGTTTTGTTTTCATTTGTAGCATAGCCTAAGCTGTAGAAATGTTTTGTGCTCAGATGGCTTTGGCTAAAGTATTTGTTTCTGATTTCTAGCACGGCAGCACATTCGGTTACATAGTGTAAAATATAGTTTCCTGAATCTGTCAAAAATATAACTAAATAGAAAATAGAATAAACCTTGAAAAAAAAACAATAGTAAAAAACTAATAAAAAAGAGAAATGTATCAACTGCTGCAAATAATTGTTTTTACACTACCAAGTTGAAATCGTTCTTAAACAACAACGTATTAGGACAGTAAAACAAGTAAAGTGTTTAGAATTATTAGATAAGGCAATAAATCAATCCATTCATGCATAAAATAAATCTCATTATTTATTTCTATTTTAGGGCTTATGTAAAAACACAATTTGCTACTCTTGTCTTAATAATAGGAACTAAGCCTCTAATAGGAACTGCTTGTAATTGTAGCAGAGCAGGAACATCTCTTCTCAGAATATATATACGGCGATAAGTTTGTATCGATCGGCGCTGTCAAAAGAGCAGATAGGCCTCATCATTATGCGGTTGCGATGAGATCGCAGTGCCGATATATATTTTTATTAGTTGTCCTAGTATCTGCTACAACTGCACCCCACATATATTCTAGCACTGCTTGTAAGTATCTGACATCTAGATATGCATAGCAATTAAATTTAAATTAGGCTAGTAAAAAGAGAGTATTAAGGCAGTAGTGGCAGTAGTGGCCGCATGCATATCTAGGTTATTACTACATACATGTAGTGGGTAAGTGCCTATCCCAGGGCTATGCAAAAGCCAACTTAGGGCTTAGGCCCATTTAACCAAAGCAAATTCAGTAATAATAATCAATTCTTTATTAAACCTACCTTGTTCGGCTTGTTGGGCAAATATGCAATTGACAGCTTAGCCACAGGGCGCATGACTAAGACTGCTACACACCAAGACCACCACAGCTATTACTGGCTACTGGTATTGAGGGGGAGCTACCAATCTTCTAGCATTGCTATTCCTCTCATAGGTTCTTTTCTCACTCCTGGCTCTCCTACCCACTCATCCCCTCTCTAGCACCATCTAATAACACATAAATTCAAATTTCTCCTTTAGCTCCCCACTAGCAATCTAGCGCCCCCCTTCGGGGTGGCCAATATGCAAGGGACGAATCCTTTAAAATGAAAAAAAATTCTTAGGGAAGGGGGGCTAGGAATCGAATTCTCATTTTAATTCTAGGCTTATGTACCAATAAAACATGCTTGTGCAGAATTTTATAACAGACATTGAAATTCAACCATACTTGCTTTCTTTCAGAGCTATTTCTACCAGTATGCTTCAGTACGCTACCAGTACCCTTGTAAGGCTTGACATGTCAGCAATCCCCCCCACAAGCCTTAACATATCAACTCCCCCCTTGATATCTCAGTGATGCTCCCATAAGCCTTGAAATCTTAAAAAATCTGTCTACTTTCTAACCCTAACCCTAACCCTAAAGCATTGAAATTTCAGTAATTCTCTCTAAGAGTCATTATAGCACTACTACAGCATTATAGCAATTCCCTGCAAGCCTCGACATCGTAGGGATTCCCAAATGAATCTCTTAACTTCGACATGAAGCTTCTTTTATTTTTTACATTACGCTTTTTCTATCAGCGATCCCGTGAGGAGCCAACAAATAATGTAATAACTTTTTTTTCCAATAAACTACATATAGCTTCTGACATTAGCCTTGACATCTCATTTATTCCCCCGTGAGCCTTGACATCTCAGCTATAGATAGATAGATAGATAGATAGATTCCCCTCGTAAGCCTTGACATATCAGCGATGCCCCCCATAAACCTTGAAATCTAAAAAATCCCCTGTTAACCTTGAAACCCGCTAAAATCTAACCCTCAACCCAAACCTGTCGTAAACCTAACTTTCACCCAACCTAAAGCCTTGAAATCACAGCAATTCTTCTTCCCTAAGCCTTGGCATTTAAGTGATTCCTTCTTTAAGAATCACAGCACTATAACGATTCCCTCCAAGCTTTGACATCGTAGCAATTCCCAAATGAATCTTTTAACTTTGACATGACTTTTATTTTATGTATACATAGTGCTCCTTTTATTTTTACATGACTCTTCTTCTATCAGCGCCCCCCCACCGTGGCAAGCCAACAAAGAATACAATAAAAAAACTTAAGTAAAGTACATGTACTTTGAAGTAGCTTCTGACTTTTGCTTTAACATCTCAGAAACCCCCCTGTAATCTCAGTTATTCTCTGTGAGCCTTGACGTCTCAGTAATTCTCCCCAGCACAACACTATAGCTTCATTTAATTTTTATATGACACTTCTTTCATGTCTGACATGACGCTTCTTTCTATTTTTACATTATGCTTCTTTTATTCTTCCATGATGCTTCTTAATTTTTTAAATGACACTTTCATTAGTTTTTATATGATGCTTCTATGATTTTTACATGACGCTTCTATGATTTTTTCATGACGCTTCTATGATTGTTTACATGACGCTTGTATGATTGTTTACATGACGCTTCTATGATTTTTTTATGACGCTTTTATGATTTTAACATGACACTTCTATGATTTTTTTACATGACGCTTCTATGATTGTTTACATGACGCTTGTATGATTGTTTACATGACGCTTTTATGATTTTAACATCACGCTTCTATGATTGCTTGCATGACGCTTCTATGATTTTTTACATGACAATTCTATGATTTTTTACATGACGCTTCCATAATTTTTTTTTGTCTTGGCGTTAAAAAGCTTTAATTAAAAAAACTCTACTCTCTAAAAATTCAAACCATTGTCCCTGCATTTAGCAGTTTAGTCTGTTTACCTCTAGGCTAGCTCTCATGAATTTTAGTCATTACCCCTAAATAGAAAATATTCCCAAGACAGCAAGCATCCCCCCAGTAGCAAGCATCCACCCAGATAGCAAGCATCTGCAGATAGCAAGCATCTTGCAGATAGCAAGCATCTTGCAGATAGCAAGCATCTTGCAGATAGCAAGCATACCCCAAATAATGTAGAAGCATCCTTCCAGATAGCAAGCATCCCCTAAATAATGTAGAAGCATCCTTTCAGATAGCAAGCATCCTGCTCATAGCAAGAATCCCTAAATAGCAAGCATCCCTGGATAGAAATAATCCTATACATGTAGCCAAGCTTATCAAGCACAGTAATCCTTGGCTATCGAGTGTAGTAATCCTTGGTTGATTAATAGCAATAATCCATGGCTTATCGAGTGCAGTAATTCTTGGTTTGCCAAGTGCAGTAAGTAATCCTTGGTTTATTAATAGCAATAATCCTTGGCTTATCGAGTGCAGTAATCCTTGGTTTATTAATAGCAATAATCCTTGGCTTATCGAGTGCAGTAATCCTTGGTTTATTAATAGCAATAATCCTTGATAAATCAAGTGCAGTAATACTTGGTTTGCCAAGAGCAATAGTCCTTGGTTTATTGAGTGCCCTATTGCAGCGCATGGCTTAAGTACGCCAGACGCCTACACAACCTGCGCCACGCTGTGAAATGACTTACCTGTAAAAGAAACCCTAAAGCAAAATTAACGCAGTTTTGGGTAAACGGCAGGAGTAACTATGACTGTCTTATCAAGCCTAAATGCCTCGGCATCTAATTAGTACCGCGCCACGCCGTACTAATCGCCCCGCGCCGCGCCGTATTAGATCCGCGCTGGACGCCGTCCACCAAAATGCCCATGCGCTGCAATCAGGATTGAGTGCAGTAATTCTTGGTTTATTAATAGCAATAATCCTTGGCTTATCGAGTGCAGTAATCCTTGGTTTATTAATAGCAATAATCCTTGGCTTATCGAGTGCAGTAATCCTTGGTTTATTAATAGCAATAATCCTTGATAAATCAAGTGCAGTAATACTTGGTTTGCCAAGAGCAATAGTCCTTGGTTTATTGAGTGCCCTATTGCAGCGCATGGCTTAAGTACGCCAGACGCCTACACAACCTGCGCCACGCTGTGAAATGACTTACCTGTAAAAGAAACCCTAAAGCAAAATTAACGCAGTTTTGGGTAAACGGCAGGAGTAACTATGACTGTCTTATCAAGCCTAAATGCCTCGGCATCTAATTAGTACCGCGCCACGCCGTACTAATCGCCCGCGCCGCGCCGTATTAGATCCGCGCTGGACGCCGTCCACCAAAATGCCCATGCGCTGCAATCAGGATTGAGTGCAGTAATTCTTGGTTTATTAATAGCAATAATCCTTGGCTTATCGAGTGCAGTAATCCTTGGTTTATTAATAGCAATAATCCTTGATAAATCAAGTGCAGTAATACTTGGTTTGCCAAGAGCAATAGTCCTTGGTTTATTGAGTGCAGTAATCCTTGGTTTATTAATAACAATAGTCCTTGGTTTATTGAGTGCAGTAATCCTTGGTTTATTAATAGCAATAATCCTTGGCTTATCGAGTGCAGTAATCCTTGGTTTGCCAAGAGCAATAATCCTTAGCTTATCGAGTGCAGTAATCTAAGTGTTTTTATTTAGTCCTTTAATAAAAGCTTTTAATAAAAAATTTTACACTACTACTTAGATTCGAACCCAGGTCGCTGCATTAGCAGTCTGGTCTGTTCAGCTCTAGGCTAGCTCTCATCAAAGTTATCAGTGAATTTGTACCACTTATATAATTCAACACTCACACCAAGTCAGGTAGAGTAAAAAGTCACACGAAGCAGTTATGACATAATCAATTTCTTAGGCAAGTCAGTACTAGTGTCTATGAAAGCTAACAATATGGTTACGTAATATAAATTCAGTACTGCACTATGCTTTCACACAGGGGGGCCGTAGCCCAGCGGTAGCGCAGCTGCTCTGGTGTGCCAGCGACCCAGGCTCAATTCCAAATGCAGTCACATTAATTTGGGGCTGAATTGGAATCTCGGCTTGGCTCTGCTCATGCAATTAATGGCCTTGAGAGCCAACCCCCCAAGGTGCAGTGAAGTGTACATGCCTAATGATAATATAAAGTTAGGGCTGCTGTACACTCCTGTGTGAGTGTGTGCCTGCGTAACGTATCCGCGCGCTTGTATGCCTGCTCAGGGGAGTTGGCGGAATGGGCAGTAATGCCTCTCACCGGTTGTGTGCCCATGTCGCTTAAAGTGCGCCAGGGTGCACACAACCCCCCTGCCTCTATAAAAAAAATGCTTTCACACTCAAAGCTGTGACGCAATTCAATTGAGTGTCAAATTCAGCCAGTACACAGACAATAAATAAAGTGTATTGTGATGCAATCTATTTCAGAATCAGAATTCAACCAGTCAGTTTTTTCTCTAGCATTTTTACAGTGCGTTTCAAGTCAAAATAGCTGCTTGACCTTTGCAAAAAAAGCATGTTTTTCGAATATTTAATCCCTTTAGCATCAAGCAATTTCTTAGCCACAATGCATGTACCATCATGGAAAAATTTCTGATTGAATGGTGCAAGTTCAAAGAAAATCGGTTGAGCCGTTTTTGCTAAAATCGATCACACACACACACACACACACACACACACACACACACACACACACACACACACACACACATACCGACAGACCATTTTTAGTATATGGAAGTTTTGATTTTTAGTATAATGGAAGTGTGGCGGTCTTGGTGTATGGCGGTCTTGGTCCTACACCAGCCACAGGGCCACAACTATTGTGTGGCATATCTAAAGGCTACATATAGATGGCTATTCAGTCCAAGGACTAGGGGGTTGCTATAGACACATCCTCAATTACTTTAGCTAATAAATATAGGGCTTAGTTTATAGTTTGAATTGTGCCAGGGCCCTGGGTCTAGTGGTGGGAAAATTATATGACCTTGTTTATACAATGACTAGGTATTTTATCAACTGGCATTTTGTCAACTAGTATTTTGTTGCTATATAATTGTAATTAGTTAGTAGGCAGGGTAAAACCATTTCCTGCAACTGTTGCAACCCAGTCTATCATTACTATCATTGATAGGCCTAGGCCGTACCCTTTTGGCAAACAGGACATTTTGGAACTTGCCAATGCTCACAATGGCATTGTTCAATTGTATGATGTAACCATAAGGCAATCATTTAACTAGATAAGCTAGTGGAAACAAAAAAATGGCTTACTAACTTATTCAACAAGAGCAGCAGTCATACAATGAGTTCATTCAAGTGGCTACCAAATCTCACAAGCCCAGAAACATAGAACAAAGAAAAACATTGAAACAATAAAAGAAACTATATAGGCCTATAATATCCAAGAAAGTCAATTGCAAAATGTTTTGTCTAAAATTCCAATTGCCACAACTCCACAACAACTATCTCAGCAACCTCAACCATCTCAACCATCCCAGCAATCTTAACAACCTTAAAAGCTAAGTGACTCATAAGTTTTTGGTCCAGTAAGGGAGCAAGCAGCTGGCAGGTTTAAATATGTCTATGAATTAGCAAATAGCAAGAAAAAATTACTAATCAACCAGCGGACTATCACTTAGAAGTTACAAGGCAAAGTAAATCAGTCATTAAAGATCAAAATTCTAAACAAATCCCTTTCACTAAAACTTTACTTGACTATATGACTAAAAATCAGGACAAAATATCTGAGAAGCAGTTAAATAATTACAAAGATCTAGTTACCTTAACTTTAGAAAAAGACATAGATATTCTCAAGAACCCAGAAGTTTTAATCCCAAACTCTTCAAACCCAATCTCAAATTTAGACTCCTCAAAAGAAACATGTAAGAGGCTTTTGTTACCTACATATATTTTAGAAATCCCATTTATGCAACCAAAGTTGGTGTAGATGCTCTTCTCTCAATTATTACTTAATCCTATAGCTGACACCAAAGTTAGGGCTAATTTCTATCCTCTGAGATGATCTTACTGTCATCAATTATGTACTTTTATGAATGTACTTAATGCCTATACTAATGTACTTATATATGTTAGTAAGCATATGTACTTAGACTAGTAGCATTGTATGTAAAATTGGTAGCATGTATAATTATTTATTGGCCTGAGCAATCTAATGGCATTGTCTACCCTATTCTTTATGTACTCTTTTTTACTCTATATAGAGAATAATTCTTATAGAGAAAAATTCTCTATTTATTCTCTATACTCTATTTTAGAGGAGGGTCACAGAGGAGGATCTACCCTTTGGTAGGTGTTCTGCCTTCTAAGGCAATTTATTGCTCTAGGGGCCTAAGGTGATCTTCTTCCTATTACTAAGTAATTCTCGCTTTCAATGGATTTTTGATACTTCCAAATTGGGGCTCTAAAAACAAATCCTTTAAGTCTTAAGTTTAAGTAAGTAAAAAAATGTCTTTGAAGTACTGCCAATAGCAATTTTATATGCAAGCAATTGTATTAATTTGCTAGTTTGTGAAAAGGAGCAAGTCTAATGCTTGAGCTCAAGTTGCTCTTCTTGGCCTGCTCTGGGCTTCTATTTATACTAAAATTCTTTACCATTTATAACAAAGATCAGGAAGAACATCAGGAAGTGCAATTTAATAAGGCAATAGAAAGCATAAAAGTCAGATAGATTTCATAAAACTATATGTGCAATATAAAAGAAAGGTAACTAATAGCTAAAAACATTTAAGCACGCTGAGAAATGAAGTCATTTCAGTTTAGTACCACATTAGGCAAAACAACAAAGAAAATTCTAGGTAAAAATAGCTAACACAATATAACTAAGGCAATTGAATTTAATATGTAAAATGTTGCAAATGCTAGTTAATCAGTTCGTAAAAGCAATTTCAAAAGTTACAGTTGCGAGGGAGATCTCGATACTCTAGCCAGCCTATCTGCATGAACAACCAGCGGATCTCAATGCCCAAGAGCTGGCGCTGGTTGATTGTGTAGCACAGGATGATGATTACCTCCTCTCGTGAGTAGCACGCTCGCAGCTGCCTCAGCCCAGGCCAGATATAGGCGCATTGCGGCAGCGCCTGATCTAGCCTTAGGTGGGCGATACTCAGCAGGTACACGCGGATACCGTGCGTAGTTCGTTCGAAAGGGGCGCCGTGCATTGACATTAGATTTAGCGCCGCTTTACTCTTTCTCGCTCGGTACTCTTTCGCCTGCTGCTGCAGCTGAGGTGGGGGCGGCAGCTGTTGTAGGGGCTGGCGAGGCGGTGCTGACTGTTAGCAAGATGGCGACGGCTGACGGCGGGGCGGCAACTGCTGACGACAAGGCGGTGACTGCTGACCGCGGGGCAGCGACAGCTCACGGCGAGGCGTGACTGACAGCGCGGTGGAGGCAATTGGTGTCGTGTCCGTGGGCAGCCTGGAGCTGCCAGTTGAATGGTGCGCCTCCCTACTGTATCGCAGGAAGTCACCACTATCGATTTAATAGGAGCTCTAGCTTGAGCCTCCATGATGGCGGCTCTCTTAGCCGGAATCGTCTCCTTTGGTTGGTCTGTGGTTGGTGTTGGTGGTCTCTTGCTCGTTCCCGGCAAAGCTCTGGGCCGTGTCGGTAGCCTCAGCGGTGCCTCTTCCACTAGCTGACTCGCCGCGGGGGCTTCCTGCTGAATTGCTGGCGAAATGGGCTGAGCTGCTGGCGGAGGCCGAGCAGCTGGCGCTGGATCTGGCTGTTGGACTGCTGGTGGCGGAGACACAGGCCGAGCTGCTGGCGGCGCTGGCTGTTGAACTGCTGGTGGCGGAGCGTCCGGCGCAGCCTCTAATTCCATGGGATCGTCTAGCCCTAGCAGATCTTAACAAAATTATCTAGACTATCTTCCTTGATGACTTCTTAAGCTTGACTGTGGGTTGACTTACTCTTGGCTAGGCAAGGTGTGATTGACAGGTCTGGGAAGTCGCAGGGGGTTCAATTATATGGCTCGAAAACTGGACTGCATCTTTGTGTTCGCACGAGAGGGGGTTTTGCAAAATTTTTGCGAGCTCGCTCATGGGTTCGCACCGTTACTGAGCGTTGCTAAGATTTTTATGTGGAGTGGGTCTCGAATCTTTGCTGCACAATTCTCTAGGCTATACTGTTAGTAGTGCGCATAGCATTTTTATAATACTGTAGATGCAATCGTAATACATTTTTGTTTTGTATTTTTATAACTTATGATTTTTACTTTCTGAGAGTTTCTTTATAATCTATGTACATATTTTTACATGGATTTAGCCTCATTACCTTCGATAGTGTGAGTATCGCCTCCGGGGAACAATGCCTGTGATGACTGAGTTCTCTCGGGGTCTCAAATTATAGCGTGGCCTTGGCTCGGCCTCGGCTTGATCATTCTCTAATGCGTCATCTCCTTCAGCTGGTTCAGTCTTTTCACTATCTGTTGACTCATCTTGTATCTCTCCTCCATTCTGCTCAATTTCCTCCTCATTTGGCTCGATTTCTATCGCTCTCCATTGGATTCTTTCGTCTTCCGAACTTTCGTCTAATATTACTGGTTCTAAAAGCCTTTCCTTCTTTCCTGTTTTCTTTTGTTGTTGCCTTCCTGGCTCTCTCTTTTTCTGTTGTTCTTTCTGCCTTCCCCTATTTGTAGGTTCCGTCTCTTTGATTAATAATTAAGTTAATGATTTTCCACCTCTAATTAATAATTAAGTTGATGAATTTACACCTCTAATTAATAATTTAGTTGATGATTTTCCACCTCTAATTAATAATTAAGTTGATGAATTTACACCTCTAATTAATAATTAAGTTAATGATTTTCCACCTCTAATTAATAATTAAGTTAATGATTTTCCACCTCTAATTAATAATTAAGTTGATGAATTTACACCTCTAATTAATAATTAAGTTGATGAATTTCCACCTCTAATTAATAATTTAGTTGATGAATTTCCACCTCTAATTAATAATTAAGTTGATGATTTTCCACCTCTAATTAATAATTAAGTTAATGATTTTCCACCTCTAATTAATAATTAAGTTGATGAATTTACACCTCTAATTAATAATTTAGTTGATGATTTTCCACCTCTAATTAATAATTAAGTTGATGAATTTACACCTCTAATTAATAATTAAGTTAATGATTTTCCACCTCTAATTAATAATTAAGTTAATGATTTTCCACCTCTAATTAATAATTAAGTTGATGAATTTACACCTCTAATTAATAATTAAGTTGATGAATTTCCACCTCTAATTAATAATTTAGTTGATGAATTTCCACCTCTAATTAATAATTAAGTTGATGATTTTCCACCTCTAGTTAATAATTAAGTTGATGATTTTCCAACTCTACCTTCCAAAATTACTCTGTTCTTAGGATCGGGCTGAATTTGGCCGCCATTGGGCTACCTTGTTTTCTCCGTAAGAACAGGGCTCTCTTTCAGTAGTCCAACGGTTAGAATTCCTTTCCAATTTGCAATATCCTTGAGAGAGGTCTTTAAAATGGTTAAACCATGCCTTTCTAAGCGGGATCAAGAAATTTCACTCAGTTTCTCAAATTAATTGGATTTTCTCTCTTTTAAAAGAGGATTTTTAATTTTCTCTGACAAATTTCATGCTTTAATTTTCCTCCATTTCTACTCAATAGTAACACACACGTATTCTAACTGCTTAATTTTCGATGCGGAATTTTCTCACTTTTGCCTTTTCGCAAATTTCTCGCAATAATTTTCATCATGCTCTACTCAATTCGGTCACTCAGTAGCGATTTTGACATTTTCAAGCTCTCGTTCGCACAGCCTCTCGAATTCTCATCTGTTTTTGCTCTTCACAGACTATCGCATTCTTTTAGAAAGCAATGAAGTCTTGTCTAAAGAGGGATACCAAAGGATAGCTGATCAGAATTTTCTGTTTTCTCACAATTGTCTCCTGTTTTCTCAATTCTCTGTGACTTCTGATTCTTTTTTTCGAATTCGCTTCATCACTTTTTCTCAACCAATTGCTTCAATCCTACTTGGCTACTTCTCTTCAATTCCTTCTTCTCGTCTCAATTATCTTCCAAATTCTCCGGGTCCATGAGAATTGCCCGCAGACAAATTGCCCGCCAAGATTTGCCCGCAGGAGATTTGCCCGTGGAGATTTGCCCGCCGAGCTTTTCCCGCCGAGATTTGCCCGCAGTGCATTTTGCCTGTGAGCAAATTGCCCGTGGAGATTTTCCCGCCGAGATTTGCCCGTGGAGATTTTCCCACCGAGAATTGCCCGCCGAGGTTTGCCAGCAATGCTTTTTTACTGCAGATTTTGTCTGCACCTTCCCAATTCTTATTACATGTAATAAATCTTATCAAAGAGATTTACACGATCAAAACTTTTTGATAGTAACTGCATATCAAATGCGTATTTTTTGGGGGGCCGGGCAGTACAGACAGAATCTAGCTGCCAAATGCGCTGCAATAAAAAAGCATCGCGGGCAAATCTCGGCGGGAAAATCTCCACGGGCAAATCTCGGCGGGCAATTCTCGGCGGGAAAATTTCCACGGGCAGTTCGCTCACGGGCAAAATGCACTGCGGGCAAATCTCGGCGGGAAAAGCTCGGCGGGCAAATCTCCATGGGCAAATCTCCTGCGGGCAAATCTCGGCGGGCAATTCGTCTGCTGACATTTCTCGTGCTCCCAAATTCTCCTCTCGAATTCACTTCTACAGCTTCGTGCCTATCAGCGCTGTGAGAGTACGGCTAGACTTCGAGTCACCCAATGGTGGGGGAGTATCTAACCTGTCTCTGCTTCTATTGCACTTGCTTCAACTTCTCTTGTCTCAACTCTTCTCATGCATCTCATAATTCTATTCTCAAATTCTTCTTTTCTTCTCGGCTTTTCTCAACTTCAAAACACTCTCAAATGGCTTCTATTTCTGTTTTCCGACTTTCAAAAATTACATTATTCCTTAAATAAGTCTTCTCCACAGAGCCTTTCACTTAGTTTATTGGAAGGGCTTTTGCCAAAAGATATTCTTATTCTATTACTGAGCAGCTTAAATGACCAAACTAAGCCTATTTTTATAAAATTTCAAAAGAACTGTCAAAACGGCCCTTTTAAGGGTTCGTATTACAATTTTTAGTACAATGGCCCCTTTGGGACTCACAAGCAATTCAGTGCATTATATGCATGGTGCAGTGCCGTATTAAATCTATTTATTTTATTTTTATAAGCTTTTTATTAGTTTTTATATTTTATAAATAATATGTACACATTTCTTTGCTTAATTGAATTACACATGCGCGAACTCCTTTATCCTTTCTCCTTAGCTTGCTGCCTAGCTTTTCTGAAGTTGATCCTGCACTCATGTCCTACTTGCGGTCTTTACTTGCGAAGAGTTTGTTCACATCGTAGACAAAATGTCAGAGAAGAAGTACATCGATAAAAGAGCACGAGAATTTTTGCTTTCACGGTTTAACAAAAAATAAATTTCTATTTAAAAATGATACAAAATGCCAATCATTTTCGAAAAGGACATCCAAAAATACTACGACGAAGAGGAGCTCAATCTCATGAGACGGGGATCTGGGCTATTCACTGCAGGTCACTATCCATGAAAAGAACGCTCTGGGAATGGCCTCGCCGATCTGATCGCACAAGGGGCCCAGATCTTTAAAGTGGTTGGTGAGAACAAAGAGAACATAAAAATGTTGCTGAAGCAGCCAGTAGTTTAGCCACAGTGGTTAATAAGATTAGGGATACAGTCAAAGAAAACAAACGAGACACTTAATTACCATGACACTTCAGAATTTGTTGAAGCGATTAGCCAAATCCAATTAAGCGGTAAAGAATTATTGTTTAGGTACGATGTGACTTTTCTGTTTACTAACATCCCGGTTGAATTTGCGATTGACCTGGCCACTGACCTTGTCTACCAGAATAACCCTCTGACTATTCCTAAGAATGCTATCAAAAAGATGCTTGGTCTTGCGGTCTCTGGCATTTTCATGTTTGAAAACCAATACTACCGCCAAATTGACGGTGTCGCTATGGGGTGTCCACTTGCCCCTACGCTTGCTAATCTGTGCATGAGCCATTGGGAGACTGAATGGATGAAACTCCCCAATGCCCCCACGGTTTTATAAGCGTTATGTTGACGATACGTTTGCTGTTTTTGACAAAAAAACCACGACTAGTTTCTTACCACTATCAACTCCACCCACCCGAACATCAAGTTCACCGTTGAGGGCGGAGGCAAGAATCTCGCTTTTTTTGATCCCGAGGTTGACTGCTCTGGACACCGTCTTCTTGTGAAGTTTACCGTAAACCGACGTTTACTGGACTGATGTTAAATTTCCATGCTTTATGTCCGTCTCACTGGAAAGTCGGGTTAGTTAGGTGCCTTCTTCAAAGAGCCTACGAGGTGAGCAGTTCTTATTTTATTCCACCAAGAGGTTCGTGCCCTGACTAAAATTCTCAGATCCAACGGTTACCCTCTCAGTTTTGTCAGCCGCATTATCAATGCGTTTGTCACCAAGAAAGTTTCCAGCGATGTGAGATCCAGGCAACCGGAGATAGATTCTTGGGACGCTCTGTTGGTTCTCCCATTTTTTTGTAACGTTTCGCTTGACTTCAAAAGAAAAAATAGAGAAAACGTTTAGCAAATGGCTTAAGTGCACCGTTAGGATTGTTTTTTGCACTGAAAATATTGGTCGCTATGCTAGCAGGCTCAAGTCAGCTGTTCCACTTGCTCTAAGGGCTGGTGTTTTTTACCAATTTCGCTGCTCTGAGGATCAGAGCGTTTCCTACATTGGAAAAACGAAGCGACACCTGCACACTAGAGCTAGGGAACATTGGCTAAAAAGCTCTGCGATTAATGACCATGTTTGTTTGTAAAAATGTTGTGACTGAACCGATTCAGCTCTTTAAAGTGCTGGATGGGTGCAAATGTGACCATAAGCTTAAGATTATTGAAGCTTCGTATATTAGAATGCACAAACCCAACTTGAATGTGCAGCTTGCTGACAATGGGGTGGAGCGTGAGCTAAGAGTACTGTGAGCAGAGCCATACCTATTTTTCTCTCTCTCTCCCTTCATTGTGTACTTGGCACTTTTGAAATTCTACCGAACTGTTTTGACCCGCCTTTAGACTGTACAGTTTGTTTTGCTTAAATATATTGTTGTTGTGAATTAAGGTTGATTGAATTCGCCCTGACGACGTCTTGTGTTCGACGAAACCCGTTGGCTAGAAATAAAATTTTATTTTTATTTAATTTAATTTTATGTTTTTGTTGGCGTTTGTTTTCCTGCAATTCCAGGGTACTTCAGATGGTCCTTGTTAACTACTTGCATGTATATCAATAGTATCAATGACAATAACAAGTTCTTAACACACACTGGTTGGCCTTGGTGACCGAATTCGGAGATATGAGACTCACATTCTCAAACTGCTACGAGCAGGCTAAAAGCTTTCGCTCAGTGTTGACAACAACTGCTCAGTCTTGAGCAGCGGTGGAGGGGGTTGTTTGGACGTTAGAATAGGTCGACTTTGAGCTGTAAAGAGTCGTGTTCTCTGCTTGCTATTGTCTACGCTGTTTAGTCTGCTTGCTCTATTTTGAGTGCTGAATAGGGTGGGGCTTTTCTAGATAAGGGGGTTTCCTGCATTTACAGTTAAAACAAGGTTTCCATAGCCGTTCGGTTTCACCTGCTGAAGGTGCCGACGCTGTCGTGACGATGACTGATTGTTTGAGTTGAGGTTTAGATGTCTAGCAATTGAGATTTGGTCATATTATCAAGGTTTATTTCTAGAAAAATCTGACGATTGCAGCAGGGGACTATTGTCACTTGGTACCACTTATTAAAGGTTCATAAGTGTAGCGTGGGTGATGGCTGGTGGTTTCTGAAGTCAGAGATACATTTTTAAGCAAGTACATTTTTCTGTCGTTTGAAGACAAGGCCGCACTGAAGCGTGGTGCTGATTGGCTGGCTTTTTAATTTAGTAAACTAAATTTACTAGCGCTTATGGAAAACGTACTAGCCCACTTGACTCTTTATGAGAAGTTGCGCAAAATTGTCAGTGAAAACTGAAAACTCCTCTTTGTAATTCTATCTTTTATACTATTTTTGAGCAGTTAACATTAAATAATACATTGAAAAATTTAAAGGAAATTTTAAAGCTAAATTGTAATGCTAAAGCTCGCAGCACTGGATGTATTTGATGAATTCAAGTGACATAAAGCCATGTCTGTCACTAATAGTTTTACTTATGTACTTGTACTTATAAATTTACTTTTAAGTATTATCAACCGGAATAGTTAATAGTTTACTGAATTTAACTTTTTAGTACTGTTATCTAATATAATTTATTGCCTGCCTATTCGACCCACAGTAGACTGCTCAGCCTCTGTCTGCAGCTCGAGTCCTTTGCCAACTTGTCGAGCAGGCCACTACGCTGATTCTGCCTGTGTTTGTGTTTCCTGCCCTGACCTCGGGGAACTGCGCACTTGTCTGTCTTTGAACTATAACTGGTGTCAGGCTGCGCAAGGCATCACAAGTACAGCTAGGTATGCTTTGTGGTAGCTGAATGCATTTGGGATTATTTCTAGTTGAATTATTAAAATTATCCAATCCATGTGATCCTTGGGACCTGTGCTGAATCCCTTAGATACTTCAGTCTGGACTTATGTACATGCGCATCCACTGACATGTTCCTTAACCCTCAGTTGTTGGGCCAGCCTCCCATATCCTCAGTTGCTGGGCCAGCCTCCCATATCCTCAGTTGCTGGGCCAGCCTCACAGATCCTCAGTTGCTGGGCCAGCCTCCCAGATCCTCAGTTGCTGGGCCAGCTTCCCAGATCCTCAGTTGCTGGGCCAGCCTCCCAGATCCTCAGTTGCTGGGCCAGCCTCCCAGATCCTCAGTTGCTGGGCCAGCCTCCCAGATCCTCAGTTGCTGGGCCAGCCTCCCAGATCCTCAGTTGCTGGGCCAGCCTTCCAGATCTTCAGTTGCTGGGCCAGCCTCCCAGATCCTCAGTTGCTGGGCCAGCCTCCCAGATCCTCAGTTGCTGGACCAGCCTCCCAGATCCTCAGTTGCTGGGCCAGCCTCCCAGATCCTCAGTTGCTGTACAGCCTCACAGATCCTCAGTTGCTGGGCCAGCCTCCCAGATCCTCAGTTGCTGGGCCAGCCTCCCAGATCCTCAGTTGCTGGGCCAGCCTCCCAGATCCTCAGTTGCTGGGCCAGCCTCCCAGATCCTCAGTTGCTGTACAGCCTCACAGATCCTCAGTTGCTGGGCCAGCCTCCCAGATCCTCAGTTGCTGGGCCAGCCTCCCAGATCCTCAGTTGCTGGGCCAGCCTCCCAGATCCTCAGTTGCTGGGCCAGCCTCCCAGATCCTCAGTTGCTGGGCCAGCCTCCCAGATCCTCAGTTGCTGGGCCAGCCTCCCAGATCCTCAGTTGCTGGGGCAGCCTCCCACATCCTCAGTTGCTGGGCCAGCCTCCCAGATCGAATTCAGCTCGATCTATTTGAGCGCCAGTGTTTTAAAATTACAATTTTAGTCCTACAACGCCTGCTACAACACCAGTTTATCAGCCAGCTACAGCCGAGAATCTCACAGGTAGTGCAATTGCAGCTATTGTACTAGGAACCATTCTAGTTGCGTTAGTTTGCGTCGGTGTATTAACCATCACCTGCTTACG
Source organism: Macrostomum lignano (assembly GCA_002269645.1). Classification (NCBI taxonomy): domain Eukaryota; kingdom Metazoa; phylum Platyhelminthes; family Macrostomidae; genus Macrostomum; species Macrostomum lignano. The sequence goes on from NIVC01000130.1 coordinate 352,388, forward strand.
CCGTCGTTGGTATTCGACCTACCATCAGGCTGCCACGAGAGATCCAGGCGGTAATTGTCATACCTGTAACAGAAAAATTGAGGACTGTGTCTGCGCTCCCAATCGAAATTTATCATCGACTCCCGTATAATCAGTCAAAAGCAATAAAAACGATTCAAGATCTGATAGCATGCGATAAACATACTTCAACTCTCATTTTTAAATATTCGTTTTTTTCGAAATATGTCTACATATATCATAATCGTTTATCCGCAATTTGCTTATCAAGAAATTATTACTTTTACCCTACGGAGGGAAAACTCGGCACCTGGGAAATCGACGGGGAAAACTCGGCACCTGGGAAATCGACGGGGAAAACTCGGCAAGGGGGAAATCGACAGGGAAAACTCGGCACCTGAGAAATCGACAGGAAAAACTCGGCATCTGGGGAAATCGACAGGGAAAACTCGGCAAGGGGAAACCATTGACAGGGAAAACTCGGCATCTGGGGAAATCGACAGGGAAAACTCGGCAAGGGGAAACCATTGACAGGGAAAACTCGGCATCTGGGGAAATCGACAGGGAAAACTCGGCACCTGGGAAATCGACGGGGAAAACTCGGCACCTGGGAAATCGACAGGGAAAACTCGGCACCTGGGAAATCGACGGGGAAAACTCGGCAAGGGGAAACCATTGACAGGAAAAACTCGGCAAGGGGAAACCATCGACAGGGAAAACTCGGCATCTGGGGAAATCGACAGGGAAAACTCGGCACCTGGGGAAATCGACAGGGAAAACTCGGCATCTGGGGAAATCGACAGGGAAAACTCGGCATCTGGGGAAATCGACAGGGAAAACTCGGCACCTGGGGAAATCGAAAGGGAAAACTCGGCATCTGGGGAAATCGACAGGGAAAACTCGGCATCTGGGGAAATCGACAGGGAAAACTCGGCATCTGGGGAAATCGACAGGGAAAACTCGGCATCTGGGGAAATCGACAGGGAAAACTCGGCAAGGGGAAACCATTGACAGGGAAAACTCGGCATCTGGGGAAATCGACAGGGAAAACTCGGCAAGGGGAAACCATTGACAGGGAAAACTCGGCATCTGGGGAAATCGACAGGGAAAACTCGGCACCTGGGAAATCGACGGGGAAAACTCGGCACCTGGGAAATCGACAGGGAAAACTCGGCACCTGGGAAATCGACGGGGAAAACTCGGCAAGGGGAAACCATTGACAGGAAAAACTCGGCAAGGGGAAACCATCGACAGGGAAAACTCGGCATCTGGGGAAATCGACAGGGAAAACTCGGCACCTGGGGAAATCGACAGGGAAAACTCGGCATCTGGGGAAATCGACAGGGAAAACTCGGCATCTGGGGAAATCGACAGGGAAAACTCGGCACCTGGGGAAATCGAAAGGGAAAACTCGGCATCTGGGGAAATCGACAGGGAAAACTCGGCACCTGGGGAAATCGAAAGGGAAAACTCGGCATCTGGGAAATCGACAGGGAAAACTCGGCACCTGGGGAAATCGACAGGGAAAACTCGGCACCTGGAAATCGACAGGGAAAACTCGGCACCTGGAAATCGACAGGGAAAACTCGGCATCTGGGGAAATCGACAGGGAAAACTCGGCTTCTGGAAATCGACAGGGAAAACTCGGCATCTGGGAATCGACAGGGAAAACTCGGCGCCTGGGAAATCGACACGGAAAACTCGGCATCTGGGGAAATCGACTGGGAAAACTCGGCACCTGGGAAATCGACAGGGAAAACTCGGCATCTGGGGAAATCGACAGGGAAAACTCGGCAAGGGGAAACCATCGACAGGGAAAACTCGGCAAGGGGAAACCATCGATATGGAAAACTCGGCATGAAAGAGTGGTCAGATAAAAAATCTCGTAGAATCGATACAGAAAATTGGTCTGAACGGAAAGCATTTCAAATTAGGCAGCTAAAAAATCTGCCTGGGATGAGCCTAAACCAAACAGTGCAAATCGAACTGTCAATAACCGTCCTCAGAATGTTCCGCTCCAATTCCCATAACTTTGGCGAATTCTTCGTAGCTAACCAAGCCGTCCAAGTCCGTGTCAGCCTCCGCCACCATCGCTTCGGCCTCTTCAATGGTGAGCCGTTCGCCAAAGTTCAGCATCACTTGGCGCAGCTCGCCGGCGCTCAGATAGCCGTCTCCATCTGCGTCGAATAGTCGGAACGCTTGGCGAACCTCATCGTCTGAATCCACGCTGTGCATCTGCGTGCGCATCATGTAGAGAAATTCGTCAAACTCGATGCTCCCAGAGCCGTCTTGATCCACTTCCTTGATCATCTCCTGGGGACATTTAATGTTGAGAAGCTTACAGGATGTGTTCGGATTAAGGAATTTCGTTTCTTAGAAACCATTTTCTATAGAGGCGATTTTAGGATTTTATTGATCGGTAATTATTTAATAGTATATTCAAAATTATACCGGAAAATGGTTACTTCTATATTCCATTAGGCAATTAACATGGTGCATTTTTGTGAATATGTTGAAGTTTTTTGTGAATTTTATCAAATCTTCCAGTTCGTATTTTAGATGTATTTTGACTTAAAAATAAGACCTGATGTGCACTGTACATGTACAAGTACGTTGACAAAGCCGCAAAATTATTGGCCTCATCATTTGAGTGCGTTGGGGACGAAGCTTTATTTTTTGCCTTTAAGCGGACATGCTCATCGATTGGACACGGCTACATGCATGTACATGTTATTTTTCTAATAAATAGAATTAATAGAGTAAAAGTATATTTACATGTACGCATTGGCTATAGATATTAGCGCCAATTCTCAGTGCTGAAGGCTATAGATATTAGCGCCAATTCTCAGTGCTGAAGGCTATAGATATTAGCGCCAATTCTCAGTGCTGAAGGCTATAGATATTAGCGCCAATTCTCAGTGCTGAAGGCTATAGATATTAGCGCCAATTCTCAGTGCTGAAGGCCAATTCTTAATACTGAAGGCTATAGATTTTAGCGCCAATTCTTAATACTGAAGGCCATAGATATTAGCGCCAATTCTCAGTGCTGGAGGCTATAGATATTAGCGCCAATTCTCAGTGCTGAAGGCTATAGATATTAGCGCCAATTCTCAGTGCTGAAGGCTATAGATATTAGCGCCAATTCTCAGTGCTGAAGGCCAATTCTTAATACTGAAGGCTATAGATTTTAGCGCCAATTCTTAATACTGAAGGCCATAGATATTAGCGCCAATTCTCAGTGCTGGAGGCTATAGATATTAGCGCCAATTCTCAGTGCTGAAGGCTATAGATATTAGCGCCAATTCTCAATGCTGAAGGCTATAGATATTAGCGCCAATTCTCAGTGATGAAGGCTATAGACATTAGCGCCAATTCTTAGTGCTGAAGGCTATAGATATTAGCGCCAATTCTTAGTGCTGAAGGCTATAGATATTAGCGCCAATTCTCAGTGCTGAAGACTATAGATATTAGCGCCAATTCTCAATGCTGAAGGCCATAGATATTAGCGCCAATTCTCAATGCTGAAGGCTATAGATATTAGCGCCAATTCTCAGTGATGAAGGCTATAGACATTAGCGCCAATTCTTAGTGCTGAAGGCTATAGATATTAGCGCCAATTCTTAGTGCTGAAGGCTATAGATATTAGCGCCAATTCTTAGTGCTGAAGGCTATAGATATTAGCGCCAATTCTCAGTGCTGAAGACTATAGATATTAGCGCCAATTCTCAGTGCTGAAGGCTATAGATATTAGCGCCAATTCTCATTGCTGAAGGCCATAGATACATGTATTAGCGCTAATTCTCAATGCTGAAGGCCATAGATACATGTATTAGCGCCAATTCTCAGTGCTGAAGGCTATAGATGTTAGCGCCAATTCTCATTGCTGAAGGCCATAGATACATGTATTAGCGCTAATTCTCAATGCTGAAGGCCATAGATACATGTATTAGCGCCAATTCTCAGTGCTGAAGGCTATAGATATTAGCGCCAATTCTCAGTGCTAAAAGCTATAGATATTAGCGCCAATTCTCAATGCTGAAGGCCATAGATACATGTATTAGCGCCAATTCTCAGTGCTGAAGGCCATAGATACAGGTATTAGCGCCAATTCTCAGTGCTGAAGGCCATAGATATTAGCGCCAATTCTCAGTGCTGAAGGCTATAGATATTAGCGCCAATTCTCAGTGCTGAAGGCTATAGATATTAGCGCCAATTCTCAGTGCTGAAGGCTATAGATATTAGCGCCAATTCTCAGTGCTGAAGGCTATAGATATTAGCGCCAATTCTCAGTGCTGAAGGCCATAGATATTAGCGTCAATTCTAAGTGCTGAAGGCTATAGATATTAGCGCCAATTCTCAGTGCTGAAGGCTAAAGATATTAGCGCCAATTCTCAGTGCTGAAGGCTATAGATATTAGCGCCAATTCTCAGTGCTGAAGGCTATAGATATTAGCGCCAATTCTCAGTGCTGAAGGCCATAGATATTAGCGCCAATTCTCAGTGCTGAAGGCCATAGATATTAGCGCCAATTCTCAGTGCTGAAGGCCATAGATATTAGCGCCAATTCTCAGTGCTGAAGGCTATAGATATTAGCGCCAATTCTTAATACTGAAGGCTATAGATATTAGCGCCAATTCTTAGTGCTGAAGGCTATAGATATTAGCGCCAATTCTTAATACTGAAGGCTATAGATATTAGCGCCAATTCTCAGTGCCGAAGGCTATAGATATTAGCGCCAATTCTCAGTGCTGAAGACTATAGATATTAGCGCCAATTCTCAGTGCTGAAGACTATAGATATTAGCGCCAATTCTTAATACTGAAGGCTGTAGATATTAGCGCCAATTCGTCATTGCCGTAGGCTACAAATTTGGGTTCCGTGCATTTAGAGACACAAATCATGTATTTTACACCTATAGGCATTCATATAGCTACAAAATCCGATATGACACGAGATACACATGTAGCACTAAGCCAATGCCCATACCTTCAACTCCTCCTGCGTAGGATTCTGGCCCAGCGCTCGCATCACGGACGCCAGCTCTTTATTAGTGATCGTCCCGTCGCCGTCCTTGTCAAACAAAGAGAAGGCCTCGCGAAATTCTTCAATCTGTTCGTCAGTCAAACTGTCAGTTGTTGCGGCGCTGCCAGACATATTGCTTAATCTTCTGTATATTTTAGTTAAGCAAGGTTTTGGTTCGTACTGCGGACAGCTCTGTAGGTACTGAAATTTTCTCCTTTATATGCTGCTTGATGACACAGGGATGAAAAAGGATGGCACAGTATATAGCTAGCTGCATGTGGCACTAAACTTTTCAGTTGGACTGCAATTTGACAATGAGTTACTCAACGCCCCCCCCCCCATTGACGCGGAGCTTTGCAACTCAGCTCTTGAAGATGAGGAAAAAGTTGAAGAAGAAAAAAAGCGATTGGGAGAGAAGTGGAGCGGGAAGCTACATACAGTAAAGAGAATTTGCTCAACAATAGCCGTAAAGAGTATAGCTAACTATGCAGTGTCTAACAACTGGCCCGCTGCAACTTGTTAACACGATTGGTTAAGCATAGCTTTGGATTGTCTATGCTCACCTGAAGACAAAGCTCAGGATAATAGGATATAGGATATATATAGAACAAAGGATCTTCTATCTTCTTTTTTGACAGCTCGGGTCTGTTACAGCATATCGTAGCTATAAGAACTGAGGACGTGGCCTATCCTACTTGTAGTAGTTGGTCTCGGAAATCCCTGAAGAAAAGAACACACAGACAGCACTGGCTGGAATTGCATGTCTTCTGGCCTGTGCAATAAGCTGGATCTTCGCAGTAGCCATACATGTTGTTTTATACCGTTTTACGAGTAAGCTAGAAAAGCTAAATTAAATAACCAATAAAAAGGAGAGAGCAAGGAGGGTAGCAGCTGACACCAATCGGCAAGTCGAGCTGGGCAGAGCCAATAGGCTGGAGCGAAGGGGAGAGGGGGGATGCCCCGGCCCCAGCCAATCGGCAAGGCTGTTCTGGGCAGAGCCAATAGGCTGGAGCGAACAGGCAGGGGGAGAGAGGGGGGATGCCCCGGCCCCAGCCAATCGGCAAGGCTGTTCTGGGCAGAGCCAATAGGCTGGAGCGAAGGGGAGGCAATGGAGATGCCCCGGCCCGAGCCAATCAACTGGCTTCACTGGGCAAAAAAACTAAAAGAGAGACTGCTGAACTCACTAAACTGAACTCTGAACTGACTACTGTCTAAGCGAAGAGTGCAGTAGAATAAACACATTTTATGATATTTTTTATCTTCTGATCTTCGTCAGTGCGTTAATAGTACGAGTATTTGCCAATTACATGCACAATGTATTTTTAAGCCAGCTCTCAAGACTGCTTATTCGCTTGCTCGTATTTTCCATTGCATCACTGTTAGCTGCAATATGAATATGCAGCGCAACACTGCGCCACGCGGAGTCAATCAGTATGCATGTATGTAGTGTTTAATAAAGCCTTAGTACACTGTAGCTGCATATTATAGCTTTAGGAATTACATGCGCAGAGAGCATGCAGCCTTGGTAGCTCCCAATCAATCTGGAATTAATCGGGATTCTTCCCAAACTCGGCGATAGATGCAAATAAGATCAATGTATGGGATATGACAGGCTCGCCCAGTTTTCTCCCAGTTTTATACTTGCACACAGTATGTGCTGTAGCTAGTGCTGCATGTGCTTGCAGTGTATACTGACACTGTAATTCCCAGTAAGATGGAATGCGATTGAGCTAGGATCAGATAGATAGACAGATATATAGATAGATAGATAGATAGATAGATAGATAGATAGATAGATAGATAGATAGATAGATAGATAGATAGATAGATAGATAGATAGATAGATAGACAGATAGAAAGATAGACAGATAGATAGATAGACAGATAGATAGATAGATAGATAGATAGATAGATAGATAGATAGATAGATAGATAGATAGATAGATAGATAGATAGATAGATAGATAGATAGATAGATAGATAGATAGATAGATAGATAGCTAGACAGATAGAAAGCTAGACAGATAGATAGATAGACAGATAGATAGATAGATAGATAGATAGATAGATAGATAGATAGATAGATAGATAGATAGATAGATAGATAGATAGATAGATAGATAGATAGATAGATAGATAGATAGATAGATAGATAGATAGATAGATAGATAGATGGATAGATAGACAGACAGATGGATAGATAGACAGATAGATAGATAGATAGATAGATAGATAGATAGATAGATAGATAGATAGATAGATAGATAGATAGATAGATAGATAGATAGACAGATAGAAAGATAGACAGATAGATAGATAGACAGATAGATAGATAGATAGATAGATAGATAGATAGATAGATAGATAGATAGATAGATAGATAGATAGATAGATAGATAGATAGATAGATAGATAGCTAGACAGATAGAAAGCTAGACAGATAGATAGATAGACAGATAGATAGATAGATAGATAGATAGATAGATAGATAGATAGATAGATAGACAGATAGATAGATAGATAGATAGATAGATAGATAGATAGATAGATAGATAGATAGATAGATAGATAGATAGATAGATAGATAGATGGATAGATAGACAGACAGATGGATAGAGAGACAGATAGACAGATAGATAGGCAGATAGACAGATAGATAGATAAATAGATAGATAGATAGATAGATAGATATATAGATAGATAGATAGATAGATAGATGGATAGATAGACAGACAGATGGATAGAGAGACAGATAGACAGATAGATAGGCAGATAGATAGATAGATAGATAAATAGATAGATAGATAGATAGATAGATAGATAGATAGATAGATAGATAGATAGATAGATAGATGGATAGATAGACAGACAGATGGATAGAGAGACAGATAGACAGATAGATAGGCAGATAGACAGATAGATAGGCAGATAGATAGATAGATAGATAAATAGATAGATAGATAGATAGATAGATAGATAGATAGATAGATAGATAGATAGATAGATAGATAGATAGATGGATAGATAGATAGATAGATAGATAGATGGATAGATAGACAGACAGATGGATAGAGAGACAGATAGACAGATAGATAGGCAGATAGACAGATAGATAGATAGTCTGATGGACAATAGTAGAGGTAGATCGCAGTTCCATGATTTCGCATGCATGCTGCACTGATGCGGAACATTGAACTTTCATCGAATTATGATGAGAGCACAGAGAAGCTTTCTGAAGCGAAAATATTGTTTATATGAATTTCCGCTCTACTGTCAATATAATTGCCACCTTGACGTCGAAGCCTATTAGATAAATTTCTGCCTCATCATAATTTGGTCAAAAAGTGCTTTCGCTTTTATAAGCTGTGTACATGCAGTGCAGGCAAATTTATATATTGATGACATGAACAAGGGCAGATCATAGACTGAAGTAAAAAGACTGGAAATGAACTGCATTTATGCCCTCTAAAATTTCAGAATATAACTTTACTGGTTCTACAATATTATACTAACCCGCAAACTTCCTGTCTGCAAGCTGCAGCTACTAACAGTAGTGTAAAAGCAAAACAGTGCATTTAGTATGCTCTGACAGAACGCATGGCGCTAAATGAGGTTTCGCCAAGTGTCCCTGCTTCAGTTGTCATGGGAAAGTTAGGATAAAGTTTGGGTCACGTGATGCCTATACTAATACCAGTATGCTATTAAAAACTACATGAAGGCCTATATGAGTCCCAGGGTCAGTCAGTCAGTGCACAGATCCGATACGTCCCCCCAAATTTCGGCGATCCAAGACAAACAACCTCAGCTGTGTAATCTAGCATCGGTCAATCAGCTGTCTCTATTTTGAGCATTATATAGCTATAATAAATCTCGATTACTTTCTGATTGCAGTAATTGCTCCGATGGAATCAGGAGATGCCCCGCCCACACCCCCTATGATTGTATTTGCTCAATTGCTCATACAGATTACGAGCGTACAGACATTGATATATTGTCCAGTTTATTACTGTAGTCCGCTGGCTGCAGTATAAGGTATAGGTTCTCTTCATATTGTGAGGCTGGCGCTAGCTCAGAATCAGGAGCGTTTTGAGACCAATGCAATCTCAGCATTCTGATCAACTCGCTCCGTGCTCTGTTCCTGAAAATTTCTGTCAATTAGAGATAAAAGCATCCGGGGGTGTTTAAACAGGAACTTATGCTCTGCACCTGCCTTATCTATCTATCTATCTATCCATCTATCTGTCTATCTATCTATCTATCTATCTATCTATCCATCTATCTATCTATCTATCTATCTATCTATCTATCTATCTATCTATCTATCTATCTATCTATCTATCTATCTATCTATCTATCTATCTATCTATCTATCTATCTATCTATCTATCTATCTATCTATCTATCTATCTATCTATCTATCTATCTATCATCTATCTATCTATCTATCTATCTATCTATCTATCTATCAATCAATCGATCAATCAATCAATCAATCAATCAATCAATCAATCAATCAATCAATCAATCAATCAATCAATCAATCAATCTATCTATCTATCTATCTATCTATCTATCTATCTATCTATCTATCTATCTATCTATCTATCTATCTATCTATCTATCTATCTATCTATCTATCTATCTATCTATCTATCTATCTATCTATCTATCTATCTATCTATCTATCTATCTATCTATCTATCTATCTATCTATCTATCTATCTATCTATCTATCTATCTATCTATCTATCTATCTATCTATCTATCTATCTATCTATCTATCTATCTATCTATCTATCTATCTATCTATCTATCTATCTATCTATATGACCTGAGGTAGATATTACAATGCTATGCAAAGGAGATAGAATTTCCAGATACGCGTGCATCATTGCAGAATTCGGGTACAGTTTCAGGCCAGAAATCACTCTAATTTCAAGACGCGCAGCAGATCTGAATTGATACTGCAGTCCTCAGAAGCTCTGTGCCAGGGGCATTATAGATTTATATATACGGAAGTGCTACATCAGTCAGTACGCTACTATAATGCCTGTGACGTCATCAAACGAATTTTCTGCAGCAATTCATACACTGATCGCCAAATGAGTTCACACGAAGAAGTCCTACGTGGATGTATATGGCGATTCTCCATTACCCGTGACTGTCGGGTTTCCCTATTAATTTGCTCAAGCTTCACCTCGGAAAGTGCCTTCGGCAAGAGCATCGCCTTGTTATTTCGAAGTTGGTCAAAAGTTTTATTCAATGCCATATAACGTTGAAAGTTATAAGCGTCAACACGAAGGAAAGATTGTGCAACTGTAAGGAATCAAATAATATCCTGAATCTGAAAAGAAACACGCACGTTCACATCTCGGAGTCCAATATACGCTGATAACGAGCAGCAAGCTCACCAAATATATGCGTAAAAAATCTATCGCATGGGTGCTCGACTTTTATCAGTCCCTGGCTTGAGAAGATAACACTTATCTATAGGGCGAATATTGGACATTTTGCTTTAGCAGCTGGCCCCCTCCCCACAGTCAGCCAAGTCACGTGACCAGAAGCGAGACCACCCCGGGGGTTTCTCACCAATTCCCGCAGCTAGACAATATCAGTCCCACGTGACCAGAAGCGAGACCACCCCGGGGGTTTCTCACCGATTCCCGCAGCTAGACAATATCAGTTCAGTCACGTGATCAGAAACGAGGCCACCCCGGGGGTTTCTCACCAATTCCCGCAGCTAGACAATATCAGTTCAGTCACGTGATCAGAAGCGAGACCACCCCGGGGGTTTCTCACCAATTCCCGCAGCTAGACAATATCAGTTCAGTCACGTGATCAGAAACGAGGCTACCCCTGGGGGTTTCTCACCAATTCCCGCAGCTAGACAATATCAGTTTAATCACGTGATCAGAAACGGGGCCACTCCTATCCAGAAGTTTTACGAGCTGACCCACCTCAGAAAGAGACACGTATTATAGTCACGTGATCGAAACGAATCCTAAGGGACTTGCAAATTCTACACAAAAACAGTAATAAACCTAGAAAAAATCTCATTTTACAGGTACAAAACGGACTTAGAACACGTGCCCTACTCTACAAGTGGCTCAGCTTTTGCGTCGAGTAAATGAGCAGAAAATGTCGACAATAAACCCGGGCCACAATTTGTCCTCGCGGTGCCAAGCGGCCGTGTCCTTGGAATTGCCAATCAGGATGGCTCTGCCGTGCTCAGGTAGGGAGCAGTTGCCGAATGGCACCTGTATAGTGAGTGTTGGAGAGATATGCCAATTGACAATTTGACATACAAGAGACACAATCTTGCATACGAGAGACGCAATCCGATGGCATACAAGACACAATCTTTGATAGAAGAGACACAATCTTTGATAGAAGAGACACAATCTTTGATAGAAGAGACACAATCTTTGATAGAAGAGACAATCTTTGATAGAAGACACACAATCTTTGATAGAAGAGACACAATCTTTGATAGAAGAGACATAATCTTTGATAGAAGAGACACAATCTTTGATAGAAGAGAAACAATCTTTGATAGAAAAGACACAATCTTTGATAGAAGAGACATAATCTTTGATAGAAGAGACACAATATTTGATAGAAGAGAAATAATCTTTGATAGAAGAGACACAATCTTTGATAGGAGACACAATCTTTGATAGAAGACACACAATCTTTGATAGAAGACACACAATCTTTGATAGAAGACACACAATCTTTGATAGAAGAGACAATCTTTGATAGAAGAGACACAATCTTTGATAGAAGAGACATAATCTTTGATAGAAGAGACATCATCTTTGATAGAAGAGACATAATCTTTGATAGGAGACACAATCTTTGATAGAAGAGACACAATCTTTGATAGAAGAGACACAATCTTTGATAGAAGACACACAATCTTTGATAGAAGAGACACAATCTTTGATAGAAGAGACATAATCTTTGATAGAAGAGACACAATCTTTGATAGAAGACACACAATCTTTGATAGAAGAGACACAATCTTTGATAGAAGAGACAATCTTTGATAGAAGAGACACAATCTTTGATAGAAGAGACATAATCTTTGATAGAAGAGACACAATATTTGATAGAAGAGAAATAATCTTTGATAGAAGAGACACAATCTTTGATAGGAGACACAATCTTTGATAGAAGACACACAATCTTTGATAGAAGACACACAATCTTTGATAGAAGACACACAATCTTTGATAGAAGAGACAATCTTTGATAGAAGAGACACAATCTTTGATAGAAGAGACATAATCTTTGATAGAAGAGACATCATCTTTGATAGAAGAGACATAATCTTTGATAGGAGACACAATCTTTGATAGAAGAGACACAATCTTTGATAGAAGAGACACAATCTTTGATAGAAGACACACAATCTTTGATAGAAGAGACACAATCTTTGATAGAAGAGACATAATCTTTGATAGAAGAGACACAATCTTTGATAGAAGACACACAATCTTTGATAGAAGAGACACAATCTTTGATAGAAGAGACAATCTTTGATAGAAGAGACACAAAATTTTTGATAGAAGAGACATAATCTTTGATAGAAGAGACAATCTTTGATAGAAGAGACACAATCTTTGATAGAAGACACACAATCTTTGATAGAAGAGACACAATCTTTGATAGAAGAGACATAATCTTTGATAGAAGAGACATAATCTTTGATAGAAGAGACACAATCTTTGATAGGAGACACAATCTTTGATAGAAGACACACAATCTTTGATAGAAGAGACACAATCTTTGATAGAAGAGACATAATCTTTGATAGAAGAGACACAATCTTTGATAGAAGACACACAATCTTTGATAGAAGAGACACAATCTTTGATAGAAGAGACAATCTTTGATAGAAGAGACACAATCTTTGATAGAAGAGACATAATCTTTGATAGAAGAGACAATCTTTGATAGAAGAGACACAATCTTTGATAGAAGACACACAATCTTTGATAGAAGAGACACAATCTTTGATAGAAGAGACAATCTTTGATAGAAGAGACACAATCTTTGATAGAAGAGACATAATCTTTGATAGAAGAGACAATCTTTGATAGAAGAGACACAATCTTTGATAGAAGACACACAATCTTTGATAGAAGAGACACAATCTTTGATAGAAGAGACACAATCTTTGATAGAAGACACACAATCTTTGATAGAAGAGACACAACCTTTGATAGAAGACACACAATCTTTGATAGAAGAGACACAATCTTTGATAGAAGACACACAATCTTTGATAGAAGAGACACAATCTTTGATAGAAGAGACAATCTTTGATAGAAGAGACACAATCTTTGATAGAAGAGACATAATCTTTGATAGAAGAGACACAATCTTTGATAGAAGAGAAACAATTTTGATAGAAGAGACACACTCTTTGATAGAAGAGACACAATCTTTGATAGAAGAGACACAATCTTTGATAGAAGACACACAACCTGACACCCTGCAGACACACGCAAATATGGGTCTACGTGAACTGCTTTTACAATATTCTATCAGAAGAAAATCAGCCCAGATAGGATTAATTAAAGCGGATTATGGATTATGAAGTTTTAATTAGCTAATAAGCCCAGCCATTTATTGGAAAGCTGTTAGCAATTAACCTAATTACAAATCGTCATAAAATTTTCATCTAGGGGTCAGTGGAGGCTCACGTGAACAGATGAAGATTTGATAGCGGATGCAGCGACCGAGTTTTGGGCTGCACTGAGCAGCGAAGCCAGCAGAAATTCGCAGAAAAGAAAGACGTTATTCCCGCGTTCGGGCAGTCGGCCGCACATCTCGTTGCGCAGATCCCAGCCAGCCAAGTCCAGCTCCAGTTTGCGCAGCATGAACACATCGTCCTGGTTGCGCGACGTCGTGTCCGTGAATGGCAGTCGACGATTTCCCACTCTGGAATTTTGAAATTATGTATAGGCGACAGCCAGTGTTGCTTTCATTACACCAAGACGTCACTCTGGAAATAACGGCCTCATCTGGAAAATTACGTAATCAAGCAAATTTATCCAGTCAGTTTCAAAAGACATCATTTTTAAATGTCATTCGTAGAGGACGTCAATTTCGGGCGACGTCCCTCATAGATGACGTCATTCTTAAGATGACAAAATTTCTAGATTATGTCATTCTTAGATTACGAAAAGTTCTAGATGACGTCATTCTTAAGATGACAAAATTTCTAGATTACGTCATTCTTAAGATTACGAAAAGTTCTAGATGACGTCATTCTTAAGATGATGAAATTTCTAGACTACGTCATTCCTAAGATGACGAAAATCTCTAAATGACGTCATTTCTAAATGAAGTCATTCGATTATTGAAGCACCTCAACTTAACTTATTGAATATTGCGTTTGAAAACATAGTAATTTTTAAATTAACAGTTCCCCATACTGAAGACTCTTATTCGAGCAAACAAATACTCAGAGCTTTAAGCTCGTAGGGACGTGACATTTTCTTACTAGTACTTTTCTGTTTTCTTATCTCAGTCTCCAATTAAGCGAATGCTCTTCCAATGAACTATCTGTTTGACTTCTAAATAAAGGTTTTTTATTTTTTTAAAGCACTCAATGCACTTGTTAACGCAAACTTACGGTATAGTTAATGCGTTAGATTCAACATTGCAAGGTTTTAAAAGCACTCCCTCTGCATTGAATAATTTACTGCTTACCTGAGAGTGACACGTGAGTCTATTAGACTTAGGCGGGAACTGTGAGCAAAATAAATATGGGGCAAGAGATGCGATGCTTCGTTTACTTTTCAACGTAAAACTTGAGAAGGGGTGGGGAGAAGGAAAAAGGGAAAGTGCGAGTGAAAGAGGGAGAATCGAGAGAAGGAAGAAGCAAAAAGGAGATGAAGAGGGAGAGGGAGAGAGAGGGGGAGGAGAGAGTAGCGCACCTCCATCTTGCAGGGGCTGACACAGTGAAAGGGCGAATTAAAGTTTCAATTTAATTAAAGTTGCCGATATTTCGAATAAGATTACTCTTCGTCAGGGCAGAATGTGAGAGAGAGGGGAGGGAAAGAAAAAGAGAAAGAGAGAGGGAGAGAGGGAGGGGTGAGAGGGAAGGAGAGTAAAGAGAGGGAGAGGGAGAGGGAGAGGTAGAGGGAGAGAGGGAGAGAGGGAGTGAGAGGAAGAGGGAGAGAAGAAGAGGGAGAGGAGAGAGGGAGTGGGAGAGATGGAGGGAGAGGGAGAGGGAGAGGGAGAGGGAGAGGGAGAGAGGGAAATAGGGAGTGAGAGGAAGAGGGAGAGAAGAAGAGGGAGAGGAGAGAGGGAGGGGGAGAGGGAGGGAGAGGGAGAGGGAGAGGGAGAGGGAGAGGGAGAGGGAGAGAGGGAGAGAGTGAGTGAGAGGAAGAGGGAAATAAAGATAGGGGAGAGGAGAGAGAAGGAGACGGAGAGGGAGAGGGAGAGGGAGAGAGAGAGAAAGGGAGAGAGGGAGTGACTGAGAGGAAGAGAGAGAAGAAGAGGGAGATAAAGATAAGGGAGAGGAGAGAGAGACGGAGACGGAGAGGGAGAGATGGATCAGGAGAAGCATGCTACACGGCAATAGCTGAAGAGCCGCTCAATCAAAAACTAGGTCAGAGCCCAGCCCCAAAGCAGGGCAAACGACGGCAAAAAGCAGCTGAGGTCAAAGCCTGAGGTCGCTCTGCACGCACGGCGCTCCGTATCTACGAGTACTCGAGCCCCGTCTCGCTTGGCAACTCAGTGAATTTCCGTTAGTGTGCGTCCAATTCCCACTTTGAGTTCCACTTCAACCAGGCCAGCTACCAATGAGAGAGAGAGAGAGCCCTCCTACACGTAGATGGAGTGGCTCAGAGTAATTCCCGGTACGAACCAAACCATTTTTGTATTGTGGATTATTAAAGCATATAGCATTTAGTACGGTTTGTACTTTTAATCAAGTGTTCGGTCACTATATTATGTCGCGCTAATTGATGCAGGGCAGGTGATAAGGGAGCGAGAGAGATCGAGAGGCTTCAAAGCCAGAAGCAAGGCGACAGGATATTGTATTTTGTATTGTAGGCTGGACTGGCAAGCCAGATTTGAAGGCTTGCAACTCCGGGCTACTTTAAATTTCGTATGCCTTTATTGTCAGCCGCAGCCAAGAGTCTGCTCTACCTCTCCTCCCTCTCCCTCTCCCTCTACTTCTTACTCTTTCTCTCCCTCTCTCCCTCTACTTCTCTCTCTCTCCCTCTACTTCTTACTCTCTCTCTCTCTCTCCCTCTACTTCTCTCTCTCCCTCTACTTCTTTCTCCCTCTCTTTTGCCCTGACGAAGAATTTCGTATTCGAAATATCGGCAACTAACTCTTTTTAACTTTTTTTCTTTGTCTTGTTGCTTTGCCGTGTCAGCGCCCTCGGGATTGGAGGCTCTCCCTCTCTCTCCCTCTCTTCCTCTCTACTTCTTTCTCTCTCTCTCTCTCTACTTCTCTCTCTCTCCCTCTACTTCTTTCTCTCTCCCTCTACTTCTTTCTCTCTCTCCCTCTACTTCTTTCTCTCTCCCTCTATTTCTCTCTCTCTCTCTCCCTCTACTTCTCTCTCTCTCCCTCTACTTCTTTCTCTCTCTCCCTCTACTTCTTTCTCTCTCTCTCCCTCTACTTCTCTCTCTCTCCCTCTACTTCTTTCTCTCTCTCCCTCTACTTCTTTCTCTCTCTCTCTGCCTCTACTTCTTTTCCTCCCTCTCCCTCACCCTCTCACTCTACTTCCCCCTCCCTCTCTACTCTGTCTCTCCTTCTTACTACCTCAGCAGGAGTTTAAACCCGGTCTCTCACCTGACATTTCTGCACAGCCAGGTTGGCTCGCTGTAAAATTTGCTCAGCTGGCTGTCCGTGGGCGGATCGCAGTACACGGTGCTGTTCAGGATGGAGCTCTCTGATAGAAATGATGCGGCTGAAATTACAGTATTTTTAATTGGACAATTTATAAACGGGAAATTTAAGTATAGTTCGGGTGATAGAAGCTAAACAGATTTCTGTATAAAGAGGCTGTTTTGAATATAAAGAGAATGAGAAAGGATTAGAAAATAGAAGGAAGAGTGGAGAGGGAGAGTGGCAGAGGGGAGAGTGGCAGAGGGGAGAGTGGCAGAGGGGAGAGTGGCAGAGGGGAGAGTGGCAGAGGGGAGAGTGGCAGAGGGGAGAGTGGCAGAGGGGATAATGGCAGAGGGGAGAGTGGCAGAGGGGAGTGGCAGAGGGGAGAGTGGCAGAGCGGAGAGTGGCAGAGCGGAGAGTGGCAGAGAGGAGAGTGGCAGAGAGGAGAGTGGCAGAGAGGAGAGTGGCAGAGGGAGAGTGGCAGAGAGGAGAGTGGCAGAGAGGAGAGTGGCAGAGGGAGAGTGGCAGAGAGGAGAGTGGCAGAGAGGAGAGTGGCAGAGAGGAGAGTGGCAGAGGGGAGAGTGGCAGAGGGGATAGTGGCAGAGAGGAGAGTGGCAGAGAGGAGAGTGGCAGAGGGGAGAGTGGCAGAGGGGAGAGTGGCAGAGGGAGAGTTGCAGAGTGATCAGGTAGGCAGAGTGATCAGGTAGGCAGAGTGATCAGGTAGGCAGAGTGATCAGGTAGGCAGAGTGATCAGGTAGGCAGAGTGATCAGGTAGGCAGAGTGATCAGGTAGGCAGAGTGATCAGGTAGGCAGAGTGATCAGGTAGGCAGAGTGATCAGGTAGGCAGAGTGATCAGGTAGGCAGAGTGATCAGGTAGGCAGAGTGATCAGGTAGGCAGAGTGATCAGGTAGGCAGAGTGATCAGGTAGGCAGAGTGATCAGGTAGGCAGAGTGATCAGGTAGGCAGAGTGATCAGGTAATAATACAAAGTGCATTTTAAAGGAAATCAAAACAGATTAAGAAGATCAGAAGATGTCCCTGTTAAATAATGAGGACTACATAGATTTTCCACGGCAAGGCAAAGCCTGTTTTTTGAAAGCGGAAGAGACGGACTGTGATGGGAAGTGGAGGGTTATAGCGGCGGTCATCAATGTTCAATGAAACCTAATAGCAAATTAACTTTTTTAACTGACTGTACTTGATGAAGCCTAATGAGATTGACACATAAGCCTCGTAGGCGTGGGCTCTTGGTGTCTGAATAATTCATTAAGTCGCTAGAGCACTCAATTTGTTTTATTACTTACCGCTAAAGCTAGGGTGCATTGCATATATTTATCTGTCATACACTCGTAATTTATTGATACCAATAAAATCACCTTTTATTTAGCGCCAGAAGCCATACAGCGATATGTCAACAAAGATTTGTTTAATCGCGATAAAAACTTTGCTAAAAATATTTTTAAAAAAATCTGGTCACAACAGAAACGGATTGAGTCTACCCTACTGGCTAACTTTTTTGAGAAATACAGATAAGTGAACACGTGGATTGGGTAGGTAGAGGACAGGATTGGGTAGGTAGAGGACAGGGGGATTGGGTAGGTAGGGGACAGGGGGATTGGGTAGGTAGGGGACAGGGGGATTGGGTAGGTAGGGGACAGGGGGATTGGGTAGGTAGGGGACAGGGGGAGTGGGTAGGTAGGGGACAGGGGGATTGGGTAGGTAGGGGACAGGGGGATTGGGTAGGTAGGGGACAGGGGGATTGGGTAGGTAGGGAACAGGGGGATTGGGTAGATAGGGGACAGGGGGATTGGGTAGGTAGGGGACAGGGGGATTGGGTAGGTAGGGGACAGGGGGATTGGGTAGGTAGGGAACAGGGGGATTGGGTAGATAGGGGACAGGGGGATTGGGTAGGTAGGGGACAGGGGGATTGGGTAGGTAGGGGACAGGGGGATTGGGTAGGTAGGGAACAGGGGGATTGGGTAGATAGGGGACAGGGGGATTGGGTAGGTAGGGAACAGGGGGATTGGGTAGGTAGGGGACAGGGGGATTGGGTAGGTAGGGGACAGGGGGATTGGGTAGGTAGGGGACAGGGGGATTGGGTAGGTAGGGGACAGGGGG
Source organism: Macrostomum lignano (assembly GCA_002269645.1). Classification (NCBI taxonomy): domain Eukaryota; kingdom Metazoa; phylum Platyhelminthes; family Macrostomidae; genus Macrostomum; species Macrostomum lignano. The sequence goes on from NIVC01000130.1 coordinate 371,379, forward strand.
ATTGGGTAGGTAGGGGACAGGGGGATTGGGTAGGTAGGGGACAGGGGGATTGGGTAGGTAGAGGACAGGGGGATTGGGTAGGTAGGGAACAGGGGGATTGGGTAGGTAGGGGACAGGGGATTGGGTAGGTAGGGAACAGGGGGATTGGGTAGGTAGGGGACAGGGGGATTGGGTAGGTAGGGAACAGGGGGATTGGGTAGGTAGAGGACAGGGGGATTGGGTAGGTAGGGAACAGGGGGATTGGGTAGGTAGGGAACAGGGGGATTGGGTAGGTAGGGAACAGGGGGATTGGGTAGGTTAGAGACACTGGATAGGCATGATAGAAAAACTGGATAGACAGGTGATAGAGACATTGGATAGACAGGTGATAGAGACATTGGATAGACAGGTGATAGAGACATTGGATAGACAGGTGATAGAGACATTGGATAGACAGGTGATAGAGACATTGGATAGATAGAGACATTGGATAGACAGGTGATAGAGACGCTGGATAGGCAGGTGATGGAGACATTGGATAGACAGGCGATAGAGACACTGGATAGACAGGTGTTAGAGACACTGGATAGACAGGTGATAGAGACACTGGATAGACATGTGTTAGAGACACTGGATAGACAGGTGATAGAGACATTGGATAGACAGGTGATAGAGACATTGGATAGACAGGTGATAGAGACATTGGATAGACAGGTGATAGAGACACTGGATAGACAGGTAATAGAGACACTGGATAGACAGGTGATAGAGACATTGGATAGACAGGTGATAGAGACATTGGATAGACAGGTGATGGAGACATTGGATAGATAGAGACATTGGATAGACAGGTGATAGAGACACTGGATAGACAGGTAATAGAGACACTGGATAGACAGGTGATAGAGACATTGGATAGACAGGTGATAGAGACATTGGATAGACAGGTGATGGAGACATTGGATAGATAGAGACATTGGATAGACAGGTGATAGATACATTGGATAGACAGGTGATAGAGACATTGGATAGACAGGTGATAGAGACACTGGATAGACAGGTGTTAGAGACACTGGATAGACAGGTGATAGAGACACTGGATAGACAGGTGTTAGAGACACTGGATAGACAGGTGATAGAGAC